>CAKNXH010000060.1:95088-309880 GCA_932178445.1 Andricus quercusramuli | reverse complement strand
AAATCGAACTTGCTGATGGAAAGGATAATCCTCCAGCATACAGCTTTAAAGCAAAATAAGGAACTCGAAATCTATACATTTTGTGACGCATCAACAATCTTGATAGATATTGAGCCGTAAAATCTAGCTATTACAATCGGCAAAAATGTCATAAACTCTTCCTGAAGTTTTAGATCACACATCTAAAACACTAACATCATGTCTTCTAATTGTTAATTTTCTATATCCTAATCATCATGACATCTTGAGATCTCTTTTTTGTTACCTAATGACCTTACAAGTGCAATCCAAAATATATCTCTTTCAAACACAGAATGGTCTCAATTTAAGTACTAGTTTTGAAATTTGGTTCAATTTCATTTTGAATCCAGAAAATCCTTGACTTTTATCCAAAACCATTTTCAAGGGGAACAACTTCAATTGTAAGTATTCGTTTTTTCTGTGTAGGAGCTTTTTCAAAAATTTCAAGAATTCAAAGGAATTAAGAATGTTCAAAATAATTATAAATATGAGATTGCGGGGTTAATTACTCCTGAAATCCTTTGTTATCCCATACAAACTTTTACAATACCTTGTAATCCTCCCTTAAGTAGCAATAGTATGGGAAATTCAGAATAGGTCTATAATATGATTTTTCTATAGTAAATTTCTCATGGTTTTTTCGCGATTCTACCAAAATCTTTATAGATATCATGAAGTTTCAAGCAATTCGGAAGAATTGCAAAAAAATTTTGAGGGAATTCCACGGATTTTAAGACTTTGAAAAGGATTTTATGGGATTTCTAAATATTTTTACTAATTTTAAAAGATTTCATCGGTTTTCAAGAGATTATATATATTTTCACGGATTTTAAGGGATTTCGAAACATTTAAACTTACTGCAAATTTTAGGTTTTTCAAATATGCCAAGGGATTCCAAAGAATTTAATAGGATTTTCAAATATTCCGAAGGATATCAAGGTATTTCAGTAAGCCAAAGTTTTCAAAAATAAATTAATTGGCAGATTTATTTGATTCTCAGCAGCAAAGGTTTAATTGGGTTTGTACTCACCAATTTGAGGTAAAAATGAAAAAATTTGATATTTTTCATCTAAATGTCTCGAATATTCGAAAAATTAATAGAAATGGCTGATTTTCGCGAGCCTTAGTACTGCGGATTTTTCGGTTTCCTGGACACAAATTTGAGGTCGGAATCCCAATAGGCGATAGTTTTGATCCAAATGGCTGAAAAATTTCGAAATTTAATCACCAGGCGGATTTGAAAGGAATGTGCCATTTGGATAAAAATAAGGATTTTCTAAATATCTACTCCTACATTTGTTATAAAAAACTCGGCCGAGCCACTTCCTGGTACTGAGGCTCGAGAAAATTCATCAGTATTTTAAGTTTTTTAATTTGTGATTAGAAACCCGAAAAAATTTTTAGTTTTGATTCTTATGAAAATCCCAGTTTACGTACTTCTGACTGAAACGGCAATGGATTGCTGAATTTATTTTAAGAGTTATTAGCATTTTTTTGAGGTAAGGTCAAGATGGCTACTTGAAGTTTTTATTTAGAAGTTATAATCGGACCATTGTTCTACCTTTTGGCGTTGGACGTACACATTTTTTATTGTTTCCAAAATTTCTCTGATTTTAATATAACATTTTTTATTCTGACCCTAGTTTTCGGTTCAATGTTCACCTCAAATTTGTGATATATAGGGTAACGACAAGGTCATAGGAACTAACTCAGTTTATAGAAATCCATATAGCGCTGAATGTATCATCAAGCAGGAGAATATCAATCAGTACAGAAATTTTCATACCCAGACAAAAATTTCCCAATTCTTAATGAATCGTGGCAGGAAATCGGTTATACAATGGTGTAGGCAAATGCGAAGCAACAAATAGCTTTCCACAAACAACATCGTTTGATGGACAACGTCGAAGTACAAATAACACCTGCATTGATAGTAGTATGAATTGATCCAAAAACAAAAAAAGCTCTTGGTGTATAATAAACTCCTGCATTTGACAATACAACAAAAGTAGCTATGTCTATGAAGAAAGTAATTGTCTCCGCTGGTACTGATAATTCATCAATACTTCTCATGATTTCTGGAATTACACCAGAAGAAAAAACCGAGTCTAAGAAAGCTAGAAATCTGCAAATCAATTTTGTCAAGGTTTCACAGGGGGTTTTGCAAGGGAAAGTGCTAAGTCCTCATTCTATCGCCCTGATGATAAGGGACCTCGATCATTTTTCATTAAATCAAGGGTGTAGAGGAATATCTGTAAATAGTCTGTTAGAGATTTCAATTCTAGCATACGCGGATGATTTGGTGCTTCTTTCTGATGCGCCGGTAGAACTGACTAAAAAATTAAAAGCCTTATTGTTGTACTGCAGAATAAATGAGCTGGAAGTCAATGTGGATAAAACCAAGCTCGTAATATTCCAAAAAGGTGGAAACTCATCTGCAGAAAAATTTAAGTTCTTCAAATTCGGAAATAATAATATAGAAGTTGTGAATCAATATTTTTATCTTGGCACAATCTATCAGAATTCTGGCTCTTTTACGGATTCTGCCAAGAAATCTGTCAGCTCCACAAACTCTGCACTGAGTGAGGCCTTAATAGTTATCTATGGCTCAAAAGCAGAGTCATGGTCCACGTACTCTAGACTATATGATAGTTTAGTGAGTAGTACCCTTCTATATGGGATGCAGGTTTGGGGTCAGAAATATCTGGACCTTTTACAGAAAACTCAGCTATTCTTCTTCTAGCGATTATTAGACTTACCCGGTTGCATGCAGGGACTTGGTAAAAACACTGTCTTGGCTTGACAAAATATATAACATGGAAAATTCTCGGTACCCAATACAGTACATCTCAAGATTGATGGATTTAACTCGCAAGAACGTTACAAACCCGGCCTCCAACTGGTTCTCACAGATTAGACATTTCTACGTCGAATGCAATATGCTAGATACTTGGGGAGCTGCCTCGATGGGGGAGCTTGTGCGGAAATCGAGTGATGTACTCGCAAAATTCAAAGATATCTCACTGAAGAAGGACTTAGAAGCTTGCAGTGTATCAAGGAGTCTAATAATCTGGCCTCACCTAGAGTTGCACCCTGGTGCGCAATCATACCTTACTGAAAGGTTGCGTATTAATTTCAAATAAGGCTTGGCGCAGATACGTCTACTTAATAAACAGGCAACGCATATTTCTTTAAATTCGGGAAGGTATGAACTGCCTAACCTTGGAAAGATGTTTTTGCTTCGCGGAAGTTGAAGATTTCCATCACTTTTTATGTGAATGTCCAAAATTTAAAGTCATTAAGGACGGTTATTTTCAAGAGTCGATAGAGTTAGTGGACCAGGAGATGTTTTTAAAGAATATTTTATTTGATGCGTCAATGTCTAAGATCAAAAGAATGATCAAGATGATCGAAATAATGTTACAAATTAGAGCAGGTTAGGTTGCCGTAGTATGAAAGAAGCCGAATCTAATAGTCTTTGCTTTCCTAGGGATTTTAAATGAGAATTGTATGCGATATTAGTGGCTTCTGGGCAAGACCTTCCTAAGCGTATATTTTGTACACCATAGTTATGGTTTAAATCTGTTTTCTTCTCTTTCATACTTCTCATTTTTCATATGCTATTCCATACAAATTTTATACATACATAATTCGCAATTCAGCTGTGGGGAATAATCTACAAGATCATGTGGGCTCTGGTGATATTTACATTCCTTTGAGTAACAATAAATCCTCTAGAAGAGAAGCTTTTGAAGAAAACAAGGTAGATTTGAATCAGTATTTACTGGCACATAATGGTCTTTTGTCAGGATATATAAGAGTTCTTACAAATTTCCATTCTAACCATAAAGAAACACTGGATATTGCATGCTGCATTTTTGCGAAGTTTTCAGACCCGGGCTGGGGTATAATTCAATCCTATTATGATTCTCTTTGACTTGCAACTATTCTGCAGACGCCTAAGATTGCTTAATTCAATAAACTCAATAAAGCAAATCCAGTATGGGATGTCCCCTAAATTTATTCCGGGTATCTAACGGATAAATCTAATTCATATCATATTATAGAAGTTATCTAAAAAATTCTTAAATTGTGTAACACGAAATCATTTTGAGGAGAAGAATATGAACTCTTCAATATTCATGTATTTTCTTGCGAATATTTGAGGTTTAATAGTAACGAGTATTGGCCGTGTGGAATGCAAAAAACTGCGCAATGACCATCATCGAAGAGAAAAGACAAATCCACCATCCATTATGATTGCTGAGATAGCCAGCGACATTATTAAGGAAGACTGGCTGAACCAAAAATTCCATAATAATCAGGGTATTTCTGTCCATTTAGCTGTATGTGTGAAACAAAATTTGCATACGAAATATGATATCTAGCATGCAATTCTGAGATTGGTTTGGGCAAGTTCTAAAATCTCAAGCAGATAACTTATATTTACTATGAGAATAACCGTGATCCTTTATACTAGCAATGGTTTCATTGTAAAAAATTAAAATTGTCAGTTGGAATCATGAAAAGGCTATTCTATATTTGTATATTATTAATTGGGATTATTCATAGTATTTAGAAAAGTCGAAATGTTATATATTATCAGGAGCATGCAGAAGAATTTCTGTAACCAAAGAAGAACAAGCCACTGAAAAGAACACAGGTAGTTATCAATTGTTCATATTTTCGAAATTATCATAACTATTTTGTTATTCAACGCAAATGTTCAGTTTTCAGGAGTGCATTCTCCCCCTCTCCTGAAATTATTATCATATTTAGATGATTAAATGAAATGTATACTCTAAAATTTTCATTTTCAAACTTTAAAATTAGGCATCGGAACAGTGTAAAGTATACATTAAATGTTTGAAGCGCTCAACGAAAAAGGTTTCGAAAAAATTCGAAATTAACCACACCAACACGATTGAACTTAAAAATGATGTCTCTCGATTAAAGTGCAATTTTCTCTCGACCTCTACCATAATAGAACATCCTTCTGCCACGAGAAGACAAGTTTCAGAATTTTTTTGATACACCATGTCTGGATCAGATTATGATCAAAGACCTGTATCTCAACATTTCATTTCTCAATACTACACCACCTGGACAACAAAGTCTCTTGCGGTCTCGGGAATTCTTCGAGGTAGGTGTTACGGTTAATGACGACGGAGTTGATCGGCGAGAGGGAGTGGGCAAAGAAAGGGGAACAAGAAGAGAATAGGATTTAGAAGAAGAATAGTAGTAGGAAGAAGAAACCTGAGAAGACCAAGCTACAATGAGAAGGCGAGTGAGAAGGTGAAGAATAATACAAAGTGGAGGAGGGTCACGCCTGTCGGCACGAGCTCTTCGGTCACAGCTTCTTCACGCAGGATTCGTGATTATCCACCTATCGTATCCACCTTCCCTCTGAAACATTTTTTAGTTTTTTCCCACCTTGGAAGAAGCTTTTTTCCGCGACTTGTTCCCTCACCCTGATCGCTTCCCATCGTGGTTTGCAGGTTTGCAGGTTTGCAGGTTTGCACGGTCCACCCGTCTAAAGATAAAACTACGAGTCTTCTGGCTTCACGTTTGTCTGCGGTCATTATCTGCGAGTACGTTGAACTTGCGCAACTCGGACGCTGGGGTCTAAAAGGACCCCGGTCGGCATCGCAACTTATATGGTACAATCTGGTCTAATCCTTCGGAATATCCGCGAAGATAGATTACCCGGTAGACTTAAACACCATTACAGAGCACCGCTTAAGCCTTGAAATCGGCCTTCCGCTCGGGTCGCTCTGAAAACTAAGGGAGAAAAAGTTCAAGTATATGGGAAAGTTGCAGGACGCTGGACTCTTCTGCTGAACTCGCTCAAGATTCAGCAGAGTGTTTAACTCTAAGATTTATAATTGAAGTGTCCAGGGAAAATTATGGTAGGGTCGACCGTGATTTGTGGACTTAACAATTCCGTCTTAGTGCTTTTTAATCACTTAATTTTATTTTAATTGTTTCCAAGATACTGGCAAAAAGTACATTCATAATTCAGGTAGCTACTTTTGAGAAAAGAAGAAAGATTTCGAAACCAGCCTGTTGTAAGGAAATTTTTATATTTGTATGCAACCAAGCTTTATTTCAAGGGTGCCAGGGGCATAAGGGCGTGAGCATAAAACGCAAATTTTACAGGAGAGGAAAAAATCTGTCTCATTTTAGTGTGCCTGATTTTTTTTAGAAAAAAGTAATTTCGAGTTATTGCTTACCTCTATTAACCTGAACATCCTCAAAGACGCAACTACCTCCAAGAGAAATTTTCATTAAATATACGACACGTTCCAAAAAACTACAGGTTTTTACTCAGAAAGAGTTGAAAACATTTTTATTTTATTTTTGAAGTAGAAAATGAAATTAGAAAATCGCTTCTCTGCTATTACTTGGCCCTATTGAATCGCAAAAAGAGCGTTTGAAAATATTCATCCACCTGCAAAAAAACCTTCGTGAAAGACGGACTCAACCCAAAAAATTCTGAACCTGATACAGGAAAAGATGCGCATATTTTTTTTAATTTAAGAAGAAAACAAAAAAATACTTTTGAGCTATTACTTACCCAGGCGGGAGAATTATTCATAGTAAAAACAATTATATACCATTTTCTCGACTATGCGTAATTTTTCCTCCTTGGTAACTCTATCGGACCATGAAAGTAACATCTTGAAAGACAAAACGTCCTCAAAAATAAAAATATTCATCCATCTGCAAAAAAACCTTCGTCAAAGGCTGACTTAACCCAAAAAATGCTGAACCTGATACAGAAAAAGATAAATTTTTTTTTAAGAAGAAAACAAAGAAGTACTTTTGAGCTATTACTTTAATTTAGTTTCGTCGGCTATGTATAATCTTCCCGCCTGGGTAACGCCATCGGTCCACGAAAGTAACATCCTGAAAGACACAACGCACGTCCCCAAAAATGAAAATATTGACACACAAAGAGATGCACAACTTTTTCATTTTCCAATTAGAAAAAAAAGTTCTTTTGAGCTATTACATAGCTATATTTATTCGAGAACAAAAACAACCAGAAATGAGTTTTTGAAAAAAAAATACCAAAAATGGATTTTGACCCACTGCTGAGTCTATCTGGAACATATTCATGCTAAAATCTTGGAATAACTCAAAATTTCAGTTCATTCAGTTGATATTTACACATTTCCAAAGACACTTCATATCATCCGTAGAAATATCCTTGGAAAAATTTTGCGAAAACCTAAGAACTGCTTCATTTTTTGAATTTTCGTTTAAAGCAGCTCGTCTATCAGTCGTCAATGCATTTGACGCATAGAACATCTTGATTTTTTTAAACTTGACAATTTTAAAAATTTGAAACTGTGGAAACCAAAAATTTGGAATACAATGGAATTGCCTGTATTCATTACACTCAGAATTTGTTTTGCTTGATTCAAACAAACATTTGTTTAATCCTATATCAAAGATATAATTTTTTTGATAAAAATAGAATTTTGTTGAGTTAAGCAATGGTGTCTTTGAATCAAATAAATTTTTATGGAATTACACAAATATTAGTTTGGTTTAATAGAATATTTGTTTTATTGGTTTTTTGGAATATTCTGGGATGTTTTGGACTTTTGTAGGATATTCAAGAATGGTATACTTTACCTCAAATTCGGCAATACAGTACAAAATTTCTGGATTTCTTTCTGATAGCCTTGAATGCTCTAGAATTTTCTAGAATATCATATAGAATATTTATAAAAACATATGCTAGAATAATGTTCTGAATGGTTCAAAAATATTTATTCAAGGTTTTAAAACGTTTAGAAATGTTCCGGAATGTTTTAACTTATTGAAGAGATTATTTTTATTTCTTGTTTATTGACTGGCATAAAAATAATAAGAAACCAGATCAGTTTATTAGACGATGTATTCAGATGTTTAGCAGGTAATTGAATTAAATAAGAAAATTACACAAGTGAACCGACAAAATTTGACACCTCCTTATTTAATTCAATTACCTTGTCAGCATCTAGAAACATCGTCTAATCTTACTACACGGTTTGAAGAAAAGTAAAAAAAAAGAGAAAAAAACAATAGACCAGTAGATCAACAAAATCTAACACCTTATTTGATTCAATCACCTGGTCAACATCTGAAAACATCGTCCAATCTTACAACACGGTTGGAAAAAAAGTAAGAAAAAATAAACCTATAGACAGACAAAATTTGACACATTATTCAAGATCAGTTTATACATATGCATTTGTTCAAACAACTAACATCAATATATATGTGCTAAGTTATTCTATATAAGTGACGTTCTAATATTTCTAATAATATTGAATCTTCTTCACATTGAATGATACGTTTGTAAACTTTAAATTAATAGTGATTTTGTCCCTAAATTCCAAAACTAAAATTACATTATGAAGACTGCGTGTCACCCTAAATTCAAGGAGATTATTATTCACACTAAACAAATGATCTTCTCCACTCTTAAAATTAAAGTATAATTAAAAACGAAATTTTGTAATTATATATGACAATAATCATAAAGAACGAGGAAAGTGATTTTGCTGTTAAGAAACCTGATGCGAATAAATGCAATTCTTGAATACAAGAAATTTTCTGTTCAACCTAAAAGCGAAGCTTCATTAAGAACCCCAGTAAAAATTAAGCCAGGATTTTTTCTGTGCCAAAGAAACCAAATTTCATTCTCACTGAAGAGATAATTATAAAAAAGGGAAAGAAACCGAACACTTTATTTTCGAGGGTTTTACGATGCTCAAGTAGAGATATCGTTGGTTGGTGTCTCATTGGCTTGAAATGCACGGAGAACCGCTGCATTTCGCGGGAATCGTAGTGCCGATGTATCGTTAATGAGGCGGAGGTTAGATCAGTCAGATCCGAAGGATTCAGAGGACTCTCGACCTACCGAGACGGATCCTTATACATAGTACTCAACGAAGGGAATTCAAGACGAAACTCATCGGGATATACCCTCGTTTAAACAACGACGATCGTTAATCAGGCGTAGATTAGATCACCATGATCCAGAAGGTTCGAGGATTCGAGAATATGGTCCTTCTCGCGAACCTCTCCGATTCGCCTTTCTACCAGTCGTACCCAAAAACCAGTTTCTTGTTCGGACATGTACGCGTGTACGAAAGCCTGTCAGTCGGTGGAAAACCGGTGTTGCGCGCAAACAAATGGTCGACTGGCCCGACTAATTTAGTACCTAAAATATGGCCCTCGCACCTTTTCGTTTAAGAAATCCAACTACTTGGTTACGTTCGAACTATTTGAGCTTAATGAACATTTTATTAGAATTGTAGAGAAATTATGGTTTTCTTCTGAACAGCAAATACGAGATGCAAATCAGACTTAGAGCATTAAGGTTGTTCAAAAGGGTGACTTCGAACTGTTTTTCATGATTCGTGATTCATTTTCTATAGGTGAAAGAAACAAGAGTATTTAATGTTGTACCTACATTCATGAAATGGTTAGGGTAACTATTTTTGACATGTTCATAATAGATATAGAAGAAATTAACAACACTTCTAGAACAAATGTGATTTAATAAAATTTGACGTTTCGTCACCAGTCATAGTGACCTCATCAGAAATCTATGGTTAAATCTATTAAGAGAATTACATAGGAAATTACATGAAATGAAAGAATGCCAAAAACATAATTTTTAAAATTTCGAAATACGATGACTTACAATTAAGTAGAGCAGCGGTGAGATTTAGTTACAATATTAAAGATTTTTTCAAAGAAAGAGAAGGAGAGCTCACTACAAAAACAAAGCAACTTCAGTCAGACATCGTGGTTATTATAAACGTGAAAGTTCCGTAAATAAAAACGGTCAATGATATAGAATAATTGATATTAGCATTATTGAAAAAATCCATTTTTGGTACTCGATCTAAAATGTTAGAAGCAGTAGAAATTATAGTAAGTTAATTGAAATTGAAAAATTTTGAAAGAAAATTTTTAAAAAGTAACAAGAAAGAGGTTAGGGAACTACAAAACAAGAAAGGTTAATAAGGATAAAATAGAAGCTTTTTTACCTGAGTGGATAGTAGCAAGGTTGCTTAACAGTTAGTATTTCATAGTGATGAAAATTTTATAATTACAATAAAATTCATGATTTTTAGAAAAAGATTTAAAAAAGGGAGGATGGTCAAATGTACCATGCAGGTCCCGAGTCGTCCGAGTACTGAAAGGATCAAACATGCTGATTCGAAAGAAAGAGATTTAGGCGCCAATTAAAAATTTTTCTAAGAAAAATTGGAAAAATTAAAAACTATTAGCATACTTCATCTAAAATCATATTATAAGCAGAATTATAAAATTTCAAATCAGTAATATTGTTCAAAGCATTGCTACTCTCATTTTTAATACACATCTCGACAAAGTTTCTTTTATAATAATTTGACTCTTCATGTAGTATTTTAATGCCATCCCATTTGATATAATTTCAATTTCCATTAGGGACGGAGTGGATATGTCTAGCAATTTCTATATGGTTCTTTGTACAGTGATTAATATTTCTGAAAGGCTCATTTCTTCTAGTCTCTAGCGATGTTTTAGTTTGTCTAATATAGGACATACCACAAGATCAATCCAATTTATGAACAACACTACACTGTTTTGATTTTTTCAATGTATCTTTCCCTAATTTGATGAAATGGTCGAATTTTGAAGCAATCCTAAAAATAGTATTAATATTAAAGTTAGAAAAAAGTCTACGGATTGGATAAGATATATCTGGATAAAAATGAAGAGAAACAACTTCTTTCTGTTGACTATTATTAGTTTAATTCAACTCATGAGATGGTTTTTTATTATTAATTTGAGAAAGTCCTATTTTGATGTGTTTTTCAATAACATGTTTAGGATAATTATTGTAATTTAGTACTTTTTAACTAGATTCTTCACAATACCAATCTTTTGGTGTATGGGATTATTTGACAAAAAATGTAAAAGTCTTCCAGAATATGTACTTTTTCTGAACCAGTTCGTGATGATATCATGTAAGTTTTTTCTAATAATTTTTAAGTTTAAAAAACTGATATAGTTGTCAGATTCAACTTCAAATGTGAATCTTAACCTTTCGTGATAGCTATTAAAACAAGAAACAATATTTTCGATTCCGTCTTTTGGAACAATAAGAAAAGTATCATCAACGTATCTATAAAACGAATGAATTTTGATCTGTAAATTTTTCTAAATTTCTAATTTGAGATCTTGTAAGGTAATTTCATCAAGAATACCTGATATCGGAGACCCCATAGGAGTGCCGAATTTTTTATTGTAAAAATTATTCTCGAATTGGAAACTAGTGGAATTCATAAGAAAAGAAATACTAGATTTGAAATCATTTTGAGAAATATTAGAAAAGTTTTTAATGTGATACCATCTCTTGTCGATAACAGAAAGAACCAATTCTAAAGGAATATGGGTGAAAAGTGAGATTACATCTCAAGCAATAAAAATATGGATATCCGGAATTTTATTTTTAATAATATTTTTTCGGAAAGTGGTAGAATTTTTAACGAAGGAATTTAATTTCGGAATGGAATCAGATGAGATTTTACTCATAGTTTTATCCAGGTAATAAGTTGGAGTCTTGATATAAGATACCACAGGTCTTAAAGGAAAACTAATTTTGTAGACCTTTGCAAGGCCATACATTCTTACTAAATTGGTATTGGAAGTTGACAATGAATTTATTTTGAAATTTCTGCCCAAATATCCTTCAGAATTCCATTCTTCCGATAAATCAAAAGTAGAAGTTTGAAGTTTTTCGAGAGGATTAGAAACGATTTTTTGATATGTACAAGTGTCACTGAGCATTTGATTCATTTTAGAATAATAAGAGGATTTTTTTATAATAACAATAGTATTGCCTTTGTCGGCACGAGTAATTGAAATATCCTTGTTATTTTCAATAAAATTTGTTGTTATTTTAATATTCTTAGCAATTTCTTTATCGATATGAGAAATTTTTTCGGTTTTTTTAAATAGTTTGAAGTTAAGGATAATATTTTATGTATAAATTCATATGGAATCTTATCTCAATTAATTTCTAAATACTTTACGATTTCTAAAATTTGGTTTTCTTTCTTTGAAACATAACACGAACTAAATTTTTCGCCAAGTTGAAGTGTGTCACAAAACGTTTTCTTTATTTAACACAAGCTAAATAAAGACCATAAAAATCTACCGCTCCGTGGGCACATTTTTTTGAAATACAAATTTCAATTTTAATGAAGAATTTCACTTTTCATCACCCAACGGTGCCTCAAAATGTATCCGTCAATCCAAAGATGTGAATTCTGCACGCAATCTATACCTTTGAGCACTCTATTCTAGTTTTTTGCCAAAAATTATTATTGTTGGTCTATTAGAATAATAATCAATAATATTTTTAAGTGAATTTCAATCATTTAAAGAAATTGCATTTGTATCAGATGACTGTTTTTTATTGAGAAGTCGGCTTTCTTCTAAAAATTTAAGAATATTTTTGAGCAATTTGCAATTTGAAAATCGGGCATCAGATTCGATATCAATGACCTACAAAAGGTAAGAGTGATGATTTTTCATGCTATCACAAGAACATAATCCGAATTTAAACTTAACTTTAGGTTATTGTTAAACAGAAAATATGAACAAATATGACCCAAGTTCATATTGTAAAACTAAATTTTAACGAAAATAGAGTACATTCTATTTTTCGTGAATTTGTTCATTTTTTTTTTAATTTGTTGAGATTATTATTTCCAAGAACCACTGTAGCTATTCTATCAATTGAGTTGCAAATTTGCATCAAACTACACGTGATGACAACAAATAGGGGGTAAGCTCAAATATTTTCTAGGAAAACAAGATAAAGTAACAGAAAGAACTAATAATTAGTTGTTTGAAGGATTCATGAATATGAAAATTAAGTTTATATTTTCAGCAATCCTAGTTGTAATATTTCTAGCAGAAAAAAAATTCTAAATTTCATGAAAAAATATTCTTTAAACCGTGGGATTCACAACTTGACCAATGAATTTTATGCTAGCTTCAAGTGATTTCAGTGACTTCATGTAAATTTAAGTGACTTCACGCCAGTGATTTCAGCGGAGGCGTACACCTGACTTTACGAGTTGTTCACCCCTCGGTTTATACGAAATTAATTTGTTTGAACAAATAAGGCTTTGCTAAATCATAAATCTGGGATTTCGAAAATGTATAAAATATATAAAAAGACAAGCCTGATTTTGATTCTGTTAGAAAAAAGTAGACTTTTGAGAAGAAACAATAACTTGAACCAGCAGAATTTGTTTCAGTAATTAAAAATTACTTCAAAACATTGATAATAATACCACCAGACCAACAAAATCTTAAAAAGTATGCAACAAGTCCTATACATTTTCTGTAATATCTTTTTAAACATCCAGAAGTCATTCCAAAACCCCCAAAAAGCGACTTTTCCTCATGTGTTTCACATGGGAAATATCAAGTGCCCAGCCCCACTCGTTAAAAAGAAAATATCAAATAAAAAAAATATGCAATTTCCTTTTTCGAATTTGGAACCTAATTCGGGGTATCGCTGCCCTCTATAAGAAAAGGTTATTTTGAACCACCCTGGGAGACATTCTCATGGCGGAATGCTTGCGTGACACGCTAGTTTGAGCGCGTCTATGAATTTTAAACCTTTGTGATTAATTACACTTCACGCCCGATAGATGAACAGTTTTGGGGTTGGCCTGCAAGTAGCCTCGATCTTCAATCCTCAATCAAACGTAAACAGTGAGGACCTTATAAACCGTTTTCATTTTAAATACATAATATTTCGCAATATACGCGAGTGAGTACCCGCGCACTGCGCTATTCCGCTACGCTTATGGTGTTCCCAAGCATGAGTGGCAACCATCTCTTGCCCCGCGGGCTGCGAAACTGCGTGGGCCGGCAGTTCTAGGAATATCTTAAACCGAGCGTCTTTCTATCGAGCATTGAGTGTATAAATAGTTTAAACGTCTGTTCGGACAATTAAGGACAATTGAATCATCTTTCAGGTCCTGCAATGATCATAAACAATCAGGACCGAATTTAGGGTCGCGGGGCCCTAGGGCCGGTTGAATTGTGGGGGCCCTTTACCGGTGACAAATAAATTTTGTTATTGAATGAGGGCCAGCAGCCCTGACGGCCCCTATTATAAATTCGACCCTGTAAACAATCATAAACAAATATATTAATTGCATACCAACATCATTTTGAATATTCCATATCTGAATACATATTTTAATTTTCCTAAGTATAATTACTTTATTAAGTTTTAGCAGATTTCCTGAGTTAAACAAATTCTATAAGTTATTATTAGATGAAAGATTGAGCTACAGAGGACTTCAGTAGTTATAAAAACATAATTTGTGTTGAGAGAGGAGACATGCGGAATAGAGGGTGGTGAGAGATGTAGTATAATAGCTATAAAAGTGTCATGTTTCATAGTAAAGAGTGGAAGACAGGGAAAGAAATATTAATTTAGAGGTTGAGAATTGGATAGACAATAAGAAGAATGATGGTGCGAGACAGGATTCGTAAAAAAGGAAAGGGTTGGAAGACAAAATGCGAGAGTACGCTAGAGAGAAGAGTGAAAAGGTAAGAGATTGTAGGGACAGAAAGAATAGGAAGAAGAGTAAGAAGAGTGAAACAGTGACTCAGATAGTTTAGAGGACGGGAGAAGTACAGAAAAAGGAGAGAAAAATAGAAGGGGGGAATTTCAAGGGTGGGGTAATGAGGAAGAGAGAAGAGGATTAGGTGCGAGTATGGATTGGTGATAGGGGGCCTAGGAATAAAGGGCAAATAGGATTGTAGAGGAGATGCGTGAACGAGAAGGCGGATGAGGGAAGACGGAAGGGAAAGTAGTGGATGGACGAGAACTAGGAATTGGGTGAATATTGAACTGGAAAATATGGGCAGAGGCTAGGAAGGGAATGTATCGGAATAGGAAAGAAAAGGTAAATATGGCTGAGTAAGGGGGAGGTGAAGAAGGATAAGTGAGGGACGAGAGCAGAAGAACGATAAATGGTTTTGAAATTCAAGGCTAGTGATAAGGGAGAAAGAAGTATAAGTAGGGTAGGAGGGGGTTATAGGATTGAGAATGTGATAGAGGGAGAAAAAAAATTAAGTGCGAGTAAAAGGGAAAAGCGTTGGAGCGTCGTGATCCTTGGAGAGTGGTGATTAGAGGGTGAGAAAGTGTGGAATGAGAGGAGGAGAGGGATTAGATGGGTGACAATATAAAATGAGAGATGGAGGAGCAGATTCGTGCTCAGATTAATAATTATTAATCATATGTTGATTTGTGTTTTAATATTTATGTTATTGTTTTGATGATAGAAAATGTTGACGCAGTCATAAAATGTTTTCCAAATTCCAGTCGCGAATGGTGCATTGAACTCAAAGCGATATTTGTCACAAGATATGCGAGAGAATGGAAAATACGAAAAAAAATATCACATAAAAAGTTCTTTTTTGATATTCTGCCAGAATCAGTTTACGTATCTACATCAGCTTTGTAATACGAACTTCCTCAGTATTGTAAACACGTTTCGTTCTTCAGAAAGTGAAAACCTGCATTTGAAAGTATAAGTCGACAGGAAGGGAGAACAGGTTGTGTCCCTTTGAGACATGTTCACGGCGGATATTGCCCGAGTGCATTTGTGAACTTTTGTCCTGACGGTCCCCAAAGGAGCGGATAATTAATAAGTTACTTTCCAATGGGACAGATCATTAATTGCGTTTATTGGGTCTGGTAATCTGGCAAGGAGTCGAGGCGTGGCTCGAAGGCAAGAACGCTGGGGTCGGGCTGAGGTCGAGGTAAAACAAAAAGAAGAAAAAGAATATGAAGAAGAAAAAGTAGAAGAAAAAGAAGAGCGAAAACGAAAAAAAAAAGATGACGAAGAAAACGAATAAGAAGGAGTAAAGAGGAAGGAAGAAAAGGAAGAAGAAACTGAGAGGTTTAGAGGCAGTCTTTCCAACCGCTTACTTTTTACGAGTCGCACAGATCCGGCCCTAATTATTAGGCCGTTTTATGGTACCCGCTTAAATTTCGGGCCTTTACGAGCACGCTTACAGGTGCCTCTTACTATTATATTATATATGTGTATGACACCTCTAACAAAATACAACGGGTGGATTGTAACTTTGTTGATATCTTTCATCGCTCGCAGCAACTTCACAATAATTATCGAATGCAGAAAAAAGTCAAACAACAGTCGTGCTTAGATCCTTGGAATTTCAAAATAAAAGTTATTTTCGATAACTAAGTTGGATCAATCGGTGCGATAAACAATTAACGAATTTAAAATGTCATCCTTACTCTCGCCGATCACCTGCCAATTAGTGGAACAGGCAAATATGTAGAGGGAAAGAATTTTTTCGCATGCCTCACTCGCAAGAACCGTATTTTTTGCATCATCAAATCAAGTCAATTTTTGTGGATAATTTTCTAATTGCATGGAATAAGGATAAAAGATCGAATTAAAAAACTACTGAGCATACCAAATAACCAGTAATTAGGTATGAAAAGAACTCCGGGATGTTAATATTCTCAATTTAAAGTCTGGGAAATAAAAAATTGGAATTTGTAGGGAAGAATCTTATTGCATGGACTTCTTCCAGATTGTTTAAATCGTCTGGAAGAAGTCGATGAAATAAACTTCTTCCTTATAAATTTCAGTAATGAGGTGATTTTTCGGATAGTAATGTTATCATGAACAGCTTCTAATTTCTATAGTACACAAAAATGAACTTTCATACTTTCCTAAGCATTAATATTCCTACGAATCGCGTGAATAATGTGGGCAAATACAAAATAAAATTTCAAAATAAACTATTTCAAGTTTGAATATATGGAAATTTATTATTCTGATCGATTTCAATTCCGAAAAAATTAATTGTAAAGCGTTTCTGCCGTAAATTTCTTATATTCCGACGCACCTCAAATGAAATTGTATAGTTAAAATTTTTTGTGCAATATCGCAAAAAATTTTCCAAACAAAATGTTAAAAAAATTTATATTATAAGTATACACTCAAAAATTTGTACATTCTAAGAAATTAATGTTGAATTTTTTTTTATTTACTATCTATTTGAAAATTCAAACAATTTTATCACTTAATTCACTTGCAGTTTCAATAAGACAATGCCTAAATATGTATAAGCTCCTATAAAAATTGGTACCAATTGTAATGCATGGGACTTGCAAATATACAGTCTGATGCACTTAAATTTAATACGATCAAAATAGATACAATATAAATTTAGAAATACTTTTTGAATGTTCCGTTTTGTTTAATTCTGCCCATCTGAATGTTAAATTTTTGAATATTGTACGTGTTCAACTTTAAAGTGTTCCAGTTTTCACGCTATTTAAATACTGAAATTCGGAAATTGCATGATTCATGATTCTTATCAGGTTTTTTAATTGTTGGCTTTTCGTAGAGGAAGCTTTGTAATAGTAACAATTCCGATAAATTTTGAATATGTTTAATTAAACGTTTCTCAATTTAAAAATGCCTGATATAATGTTCGCAAATAATGGCTTCAAAGGTTCTTAGTTTTCAAATGCTCAATCTAATTGATCCGTTTGGAAAATGGAGTCCTTCTTTGGAAATCTTATTCAATCCGTTAAAAGCCATTAAAAATCCCCTTGGAATCTTTTTAATAATCTGAAAACCTTGTACGTCCTATTATATCCTTTTGAATTATCCCGAATTCTAGGAAATTCTTTAAAACCGCATACAATTTTTTGGAACTCCTTTATATCATGAGACTCCTTAAAAATTTCCTAAAACCTTGGAAATACTCATAAATATTTCAAATCCTTTGAAATCTTTTAAAATGCCTTCACATTTTTTAGACGCTTGAAAATTCCTGAGCATCTTTTAGAATACAATGAAATCTTTGAAACTCTTTGAAAACCTTAAAAAATTCTGAAAACTCTATTAAAAATGTTTTAAAATATTTTCAAACTTTTGGAATCCTTTCATATCCATGAATTCTTGTTGAAGAATTCTTAGAAATATATTAAAATAATATAAAATTCTATTGAATTTCGCGAAATTGCATGAGATCTGATAATATTACTTGAAATATCATGAAACATTTTAAACTTCATGAAATCCTTCGATATCCTGGGAAATTTATTGAAATACCTTATTGAGAGCATTTAAGATCCCTGAGAATTACTGAAATCCTTACAAATCTGATAAAATCCCTTTAAAATCTATTGAAATATTTGTGTGATCTTGAAAATCCTCTGGAATCCATTATAGAGTCTTTTTGAATATCCTAAGATCTTATACATCTCATGAAATCCTTTTACATCTTCCGAAATTTAAGAACATTCTTTACAACAAGATAAAATCATTGATCTTTTAAAACATTAGATTTTCCTCAATCGAAGATCTTTAAGTAACGATAAAAAACACGAGAACAAACTTTCTATTCTGATTGATCAGAAAACTAACGTTGAAGAGAAAAATTTCAATTTTCACAAGATTTTTGAAGAAGAAGATAGGGATCCTTGGCTTGTGAATTTCGCAGATATTCAAATTCCTGATTGAGTTATAGACATTCTCAGATTAGGTAAAGGTTTTATTTACCATATGATAAAAAGTAAGTCGAAACAATGATGGAAATAGTCAAAGATGTTGAATCAAGTATACACAAAATTCCAATATTAGATCAGCAAGATTTTCGAAATAAGGTTTTACACTTGTCAAAGAGCTTTTTTGATAAAAATGGTTTGCACATTAGTAGTACCTATTGATTGTAAAATTTCTGAAGGTTTCATGATAACCCAGATAGCAAGCGTGCGACGCACGTTACTCGCACTGCATGCGAGGCACGCCGTGCGTGCCGAAACGCAGCGTTACCGCTCGCACTTCGTGCAGGCACATATGTGCGAGGCATATGAGTCGCATATCGTGATACCGCCTGATCACGTGGCAAGAAAAATCCATATAACATGGTGTTCCTTTCGGTTGCGGTGGTTAGGCTAGGTCGTTTATCGATTCGTTATTGAATGTTGACAATTTGCAGTCTTCTTGTTCGTGGGCACTTAGATATATTTCATAATTTATATGTACGTACAATTTATTTCGGAGTGCAAACGGTTTTCGTGTTTAGTTTATTTTATATTTCATTTGATATTTTAATACTTATATTTTGTAATGTATCGTTTAGATCATTTTGACTCGCAATGTATTTTTTTTAAGTGAAAAGAGAGAAATGATTTTTAAACATTGCCATATGTTTATCCAAACGTGTATAGCAAATAAGAGAACACTTTATTTCATAATTGACACAAATCCAGTCAGAGTTACGTGAAATTCTGAAAATATTGATTAAATAGTGGCACATAACCTCAATTTCTGGTGCGTTAAACAAAACTCCGCCGTAGATTGCACTTTCAAAAATCAAAATAAGTAGAAAATATACATTGAACATACTGAAAAATTTCCCTACCATACATTCTCCCGATTATTATAGTAGAGAACGCGCAGTTTTCGAAATTATGAAGAGATTCAAGACAAGGTAGATAAAGAATATTTTGTTTTTTCCCATTCCTCCCGCAGCAAAATTTTTGTTTCAGAACGTTTTCGCACGAAACATTTTTTGTTTATCCTGTTACCTGCCTTTTATTCAACAATCTATATTTAAATATTGTACATATATATATACCGTCCGCAAGAACCTGCAACGTGTACTCGCATTATACCAGCACGACGTGATATACGCACGACGTGCGACGCACCTGTCACGCATATGAGGACGCATCTGCGTCATTGCTTGCGTGCACGCCGTGCGACAAAATCCACACGCGTGCGACGCATGTGCGTCGCACTATGCGCGCATATTGCTATCTGGGAACGAAAGGTTTTTTCAAAAACAACCCTGACATAATTTGCATGAATGCTGAAAAAGGCAATATTACAGCTTGTATGACAAAATCAGATTATATTAGGGATATGGAGGATTTACTTTCCAATTGTGATAATTTTGATTTATTGAAAAATTCAAAATCGTTGAAGCAATTAGGGAGAGACACCTTCAAGATTCTAGACAATTGGAGGAAGAATAGACTTTTAGGAAATGATATAAGATGGACTCATCCAAATACTGAAGACAGTTCTTGCCAGATGTTATGATTTGAGAAAGATTCATAAAGATGCCTATCCTTTGAAAATAGCTATTTCAACTACTAAGATTCCTACGGAATTTCGAGAACAAAACTTCAATTCGAAACTTAAAGACTCCATGACAACTTCAAAATACAATTTTGAAAATAGCTGAGAATTCAAAAAAATTATCATTCAAAAATCTGTTCCTGGTGGCCATTATGTGATGATATCTTTGGATGTTGTTGCACAGTTTTCGAGTATACCCCTTGAATTAATTTAAATGGGACAATAAAAAACACGTACTTGATTAGGTCAAAATAATTAAGTAAAGGGATAGTTTTTATTATGAACTCAACTTATTTTAAATTCAATGGATCTTTTTATAAGCAAAAGTTTAGTGCTCTCATAGGTTTAGTCATTTCTCCGATTTTAGCAGAAACGGTTATGGGAGATTTTGTGGTCTTTGTTTTCAAGAAGCTGGATTTTTTTTGTCCCTTAACTTACAGTACGCTGATGACACCTTATTATGTATTCCTGTAGCGAAGTTGCAGGCAGTTATCGATGATTGTAACAGTTTTCATCCAAAACTTCAATTTACCTATGAAATACAGAAAATAATATCATTTTTTGCGACATAGAAGTAATTAAAGGTCAGGATGTTAATATTATTACCAATCGGTATAGGAAAAGTACATACTCAGGTAGAATTTTAAATTTCTTTCCGACTCATCTTTTTCAAGACAAAATTGCAGTAATCAAAACCTCAGCTGACTGAGCTCTAGGTTTGTCCCATGTTTCATTCCACAAAAAGAATTTTAATATTGTTATTAATATCCCTTTGCTGAATCATTACACACAAGAGTTAATTGAGAAACATATGACAATTAGAATTCAACAAATCAAAAACAAACAAAACAACATTTCATCTACGGATAATGAGAGGGAATTGAGAGAATATAGTTCTTTTAATACTTATGTTTTCCCGTTTTTTGGTAAAATTTCGAAAACCATTGAAATTATGTTGAAAAACTTTAAGAGAAAGTGAGAATTTATGGAAATTCTTTATATGAAAAAACAAAGAAAGTTATCTATTAATTTCAAAACTGATTTGAATGAATCAAACAAAAGTTATTCCAGTATGATTAATTACGAATAACAATAAAGTTTCATGAATCTTGATTTTCTCTTATTCCTGATGTGTTTTATAACGGATTTGCCTTTTGACCTACGCTTAGAGCTCAGGTATCGAGGAGAGCGTCGTTTCGTCACTGTTCCCAGCTGCTCTAGTTTTAATTACCTTAAGGAGGGTGCTATATGAGCATCGAAACGTAGGTAAATATTATAAATGCTCTCATATTGTGATTTAATATTTATAAAAATAAAAAAGAGGAAAGAAATAAAAAAGAGAAGGAAGGGGATTTGGTTGGTTGGAAACAAATTCTTTTGTTTTTAAAAATTACAATAGGAGCATTTCGTGGTGGTTGTCCACATTTGGTCGTTGGATTCTTGTTTTATTTTCAGGAATTCTATACATCAAAATTCTTCAAAACAGTTAATCAACCGAAATATTTGAAATTACTTTCAAATATTTGAAATTCTATGAAATCCTCTTATTTTTGTGAAATTCTTCGCAGTTTATAAAAATATTGCATTATGTTAAGAATTTTTGATGTCTTTCAAAATCCTTGAAAAAACATTTGAAATCATCCCATAAATATCCTATGAAATCTTTAAAATTCTATGGACTCTCTTGAAGTCATTAAAAATACCATTAAACCTTCTCAATCATATGAAACCATTCAGAAACTTTATATAGTTGAGAAAATTGTTTGGAATCTCATAAATTTTGGTTTATTCTCTGAAAAGCCCTGATAATCTTCGACAAAATTAAATCATCTCTTGAATTTCCTTGAAACCTTCAAAAGTTTAGGAAATTCTTTAAAATATTTAACTTTCATGGAAATTCTGTGAATTCCATTGTATTCTGTTAAAATCCTTAGATTCCTGAAAATCTTTTAAATCTTTCGAACCCTTCAAAAAATTGGGTATACCGGTTTTCAATACTTTTATTACAAATATTAATGAATAGTTTACACAATTGTTAATGTTGAATCTCATTAACTATGCGCTCGCACTAACTAAAAAAATTAAAAATGGTATCTGAACAACCGATTATGAGTAGAAAGTAATATTTTATACATTAGAAATAATTTGTATTAAATAGAACAGCGAGAAAGTCATAATCAGAGCCAAAAACTCGCAAAACCCAATTTTTCATTTTTGGGGTTTTTTGAGACGCTATAAAACAGACTCGTGGGGGTGGTATTCAAAAAATAACTATTTATTTGTATTTCATAGCTGATTGAGATAGTCTGAGAGTCACATAAGAAAGGTGGTATGACCTGAAGGGTCCTTGAAATTTTTTTAATGGACACTGTGCAGAATGGTCTGCTGAATCCGACGGTATGAGATGCATTTGCGAGTTCACGATCGTTCTCTAGATACTGTTAATTAAAATATTTATTTACAAATCATAATTTGTCTTCTAAAATTATCGAAATTTGAAGAAATTTGTTTTTGAAACTATTAGGTGTTATTAAAATCAAACATTTTTCTCCTGTGCAATTTTTTGTCTGCCTAATAATTTAGCCAAAAAATGCGAAAAAAGCATGCTGTTATAATCAATTTTAATGCCTTGTTGATGAATATTTTTCGCATTTGTCTTCAGAATTTATTAGATTATGATAACATGCATGAAATTCCTCTTGCACATATTTGCCTCTGACCCAAAGTTTATATAAAAAAAACACAAACAAGTTTTGCAACAATGTTTCTTTGAACTCGATTGTAGCTGCCATTTATTGAAGTTTAACATATTGTTTTCTCATTCTGTGAAAGGACTCAAAGAGGGAAAAAAATTATCAAAGACTTTTCTTCGTACCCAGAATGATTTATTTGAGAAACAAAAAATTAATTTAAAAGAAAATAAATCTTTAAAGATCAGCTGGGATTGCAAATATCAGCCGATTTCTTTCAATCATTTTTTAATTTCCTGGTAATAATATACCAAAACTAATGCAGCCTGTTGAAATTGAATTAATTAACATTCTACATAATTTTGATTTTTCTCCGCTGGCACTAATCTTAAACAATGAGACGTGAGGCAAATAACCATCCGCTTGACCAGTACTAATCTTCTACCCATGGGGGGTCAAACGAAGGAAGCAACAGCTCAAAAAACCATTCCATTGTTACAAGATTCGAATCTGTTGAGAAAAATTGAAAATGTTGTGAAACATTATCAAGTCAAATTTTAATATGCTGCCTTACTTCACATTTATAATAGAAAAAAAGATCGAAGAAAACTGGTTATTATTTCAAATCCCAGCTGATCTTTGAAGATTTCTTTTCTCTTCAATTAATTTTTTATTTCGTGAATGAATTATTTTGCATATGAAGAAAAGTCTCAGATTTTCTTCTTTCTATGGATCCTTTAACAGAATGAGGAAAATTGTGAACATTTCAATAAATGTCGGCTACAATCAGGTTTAAATAAGCTTCTTTGCCAAACTTGTGTGTCTTTTTTATATGCACTATGGGTCAGATGCAAAAATGTACAAAAGAAATTTCATATGTTATCATAGTCCAACTAATTCTGAAGATGAATCTGCAAAATATCCACAAGTAATGCATAAAACTTGATTATAATGATATAATTATTTCGCGTTTTTCGCAAATTTGTTAAGATTTCAATAATTTCAGGAGACGAAGCATGATTTGTGAAGAAATATTTGAATGAAAATATTTAGAGAACGACTATGAATACGTGTCAAACTTCTTGAGGCTTGCAGAACCACTAACTATAATTTTAATAAAACGCATTCATATTTTTGTGGATTCAAACCAAGGGGACGATATAAATAAGAATTCAACAACAATTTTGTTTGATTGATTTGATTTGAAAGAATTTATTTCCTTATTAAACTCAACTCTCGATTATAGGACTATCGTGAACCGAGGATTCGTATTTCGTCAAAAATCACCCTATTTCCCCTATTTTGAGATCATTTTGGGCTGTGAAGTCTGTTGGAATACAATTTTTTATGTTTTATGTTTTATGCTAAAATTTTATCAAATAAAATGAAAAACAAAATTTTGACTTGAAGGGGGGGGGGGGTCGTATTTGCAAAGTCACACTGATGGGTTCAAGCTTCATGTGATGATCTGTGATGAAGAAGAGGAGAGGTGAAAAAAGTGTTCAAAATAGCGTGACGTAGTTTTTAAACGGCTTTTCAGACGATATTATAATTTTAAACAAATGATTTCGACAGATCAACAGACCTCTCTTCAACGATTTCAGTGATACAAAAAACTAATTTGTCGATATTCTAGAGTTACAGCCTTTTCTTTTAAAACGACTGAGTGATATTCAGAATATTCTGAATATTTAATTACGTACTTTATTAGACTAAATCACATTTAGTTTCGAGTGACATATACATGTATATATTATTTTTTTTAGAAGAAAGTTAATAGGCGGATTCTTACAAATTAAATTAAATTAACGTACAGGGGCAAAAAAAATCAAGAATTTCGGCAAGTCTGAACTAAAGCGTCATGGAAATGAATATGAAAGTTAAGAGTCTATCCCAACATGACTTTTGTGCGTAAAATCGTCTTTAACAGCTTGACAGAAAGAGAATGGACTCTGGCACGATGTTCTCGAGAATGCTCGTTATGGTAATGTGCATACATTTGGTGACTCTTAAACTCAGACGGAACTCCCTTAGCTAACTGAGTTAACTCTTAATTATCCGCAATTTCGACTCCCGTACTTTGGATTTGGTCGGTCATGACCACTGATCCCGCACCAAATGCTGGGATCTCGAGATTCAATGACGTAGTTTTTTCTTTATGTCCTACCTATTCTTCTCATAAGAATGACAATGATGAAAATTCAGTTTTTAATTAAAAATACAAATAAAACGGCTCCTTTTTAATTATTTTGAATTATTCTTATTTTGTTCCACCGAAGACTTATGTTGTATGGTGTATTTCTACATTTTTAATGTGAGCCCGCGCGTGAATTTGGCAATAGTAAATGCATATGTATCTGTGAAACGAATCGTGAAAATATGACCAGACTCTCTTTCGTCCAGGACGTGCAATTTCTTCGTTCCATTGTTCCTACCAATGGAAATTTCATCAGCCAACCGAGCACGGAGAGTGCTAACAAAAGACGCGAAAAATACTACCTTTGATATTAGCACCGACCTCTTTACCACTTCAGCCCCCTTCATTTTCTGTTCAATAACTTCTTTGGCATGAGAAAAAATTGCCATCTTCTTATTTTCTTCTTTAGTGATTTATATAATCTTTCAAAGGTATTAAAGGCGGGGATGCTTTGAAACTAGAAAATTGAAGTATAACCGATAATGTGTTATGGCTGCAGTAGAGACTTAAAATGATAGTTACTTTATTTTTCAGCAAAGAAATTTTCATATTTTTATCAAGAAAAGATGATATCCGATAATTTTAAACGCTGCTTGATATTAGACATGAAATTTCGCCAGTTTCAATGAATAATATAATTTTTTATATCATTAAAAATTCTCCAATCCCACTTTGAGATTGAACAAAAATGGTAGATGCTGGTAAGGTTCCCTTTGGCATTCAACAATTTTCTAGAGCTGGTGTCAAAAATTAGGAAAGAGTTTACAGAAAAAGGAACTGATTTGGAGAAATTAAATTATGGTTATAATCGTATAACAAGTTACATTAAAAATGAGTTTTCATCAATTTTCCTTTCTTTTCTTTTTAAATTCAACTTGAATTGAGTGGGTTTCCTGGATTATTTTTCTCTTTAGGGTTTCTTAGCCCCGGGCTAAAACCCTTATAGTTTCGGTCGAGTGTCCGTTCGTCCGTCCTTCGTAAAAAAGGGCATAAGCGCAAAGGTTAAAAATTCCAAAATGCCTAAAAAAAACCTCTACCAAATTTGAACAAAATCGGTTAACACAGGGTGTCCATAAATATATTCTCAAAAATGTTTACCTATCATTTCCACAGATAGCACTATGATCGCTAATGTGATATAGTTGTGAAAAGTAGACAGCCTGAGGTTTATAGCCATAGTGTAATTTTTTGCGTTACAGCACAATATTTCAAAGGCATTTTTTGTTAGAGTTGTATTTTTTTATTCATTTATTTCTAATAGTCTGCACGGGGCTGTCCTGGAATATATTATCAGTCACGGAAACATTTTTATAATGCAATCAAGTGATCTGATAAGAGCAGTGTGCCTAATATGATATATTGGATAAAGCCTGGCTTTTACCGCATCATCCACGGACTAGGTTGTAGCGAAGTGCATAATATGGGGACTTACAACTTAAAGTGGTATCCAAACCACCAGAACCTCGGTGAAAGATCATAGAAAAATTTCCAAATTTTTATGTTTATTATGTTTATCAAGGAATCTATATTATCATTAGAGAATAGCAACAATTTTAACGTATTTTCAGTCTAGATGGAGCTATGAATTGAAAATGTTTTAAATTAATTTTGTTCTGGAAAAAGATCTCCTTTCGGACTACGGAGAATCGAACCACAGAACTTCTGATTGCCGTTCGGATGCTTTCCCATTATGCGAAAAAATATGTTATAATGAATTCAAATTCAAAGCTCCATTCAATCTGAAAAGACGTTACAAATTTCTGTTATTCTCTCATGATAATACAGATTCCTGGAAAAATTTGATTTGTACCACCTAGCAAAATAATGCGTGTATTTCTGAAAAAATTTTCTTCTCTTAATCTCTCTAGAAGTTCAATAGAAAAGCTTCCGAACGGCAATCAGAAGTTTTGATTTTGAATTGATTATCGATTATGTATGATTTGACACTCCACAATTCCCATTTCATTTCACAATTTTCATAAGGTTCACATTTCACATCACAATTTTCACATGTTTCACATTTCACATGAGGGTTCCGGGAACACGGGGAATGTGTGCGACTTCATCAACGCACCGAGGCGGAGAGCCTCGATCTCAAGGAGAAGACGAAGGCGGAGCAGGTAAAGGAAGCTCTCAAGAGACAGCGAAGAATGAGGATCCTGACCTCTGCGCTGCAAGGAAGGAAAAGCCCCGAAACGTTCATCTTTCAGGGAATATAAGATATTCAGCATTTAGAAAGGCAGTCCCTAAGAAGAAGCCTCAGAAGCCAAATCGTTAGCCAAGCAGGCTAAACAGAACAGAAGGATTATATAAACAGAAGATAATAATAATAAGATAAACAGATGATAAGATAAGATAAACAGAAGGATTTCGAGGCTAACCTAGGCTGTAAAGTGATGTGATAAGCGATCCCGGAGTCTGAGGTGGGCAAGAAGAGGTGAGTTTAGTGGGTCTAGTCGTTTTTACAGATCGAGTGCCACACTCAATGCGTGAATGCATTCACACCTCCTTTATCAAGAATAAAATAACATAAAAAACTAATACTACTGCAAAGTGGATGTCTATAACCCATACGTGACAAGTACCCTGGTGATGGATAGGGGAAAGTTCACCAGATATAATGGGTAGACTGGAAATAATATACGCTTTAAAAAACCAAACAGACTGAATAATGAATATAATGAGGGAAAACAGGATTCTTGTCAGTCGCAGCCTACTGGAAGTGTTGTAAGTCATCTCCGGGATTTCCGCCGGCTTGCTAGAGGGGTTGTAGTGAGCTGGCACTGCTGAAGTGTAAACTACGATTAGGCATGAGGAGCCAGCCTCTCCGGGGCTCGATCAGGGAGTGCGTCATGGATGCAAAGATAGGAGTCTGCATTGCTCCGGGCAAGTCAGATCGGCCCGTGTATTCTGGGACCGGTTAAACGAAGGCTGAGATCCAGAAAACAGGGGTAGAAAATCGGTCCAAGGATATAACCGCATCCAGTTTATTTCGACTTGTCCGAAGACGCACGATGTGCTGGACCATAAGCGTCATGGCTAATAATAATAATTAACGAGAAGAAAAGCAAGGGAGAAGAGCAATAGTGCACAATAGTGATGGCAAGTGATTTCAATGCCAAGGCATGCGAATGAGGCATCAGGTAGTCAGACACATAAAGAAGAGATAACGAATATGGCAGCCAGGCTAAACCTGACCATGCTGAATACCCGAAACTCGGCGACCTCCAGAAGAAGGGGCTACCTGAAAACGATCTTAGACATCAACATGACTTCGGAGTAAGACAAAATGACCGAAGGGCCAAGGTAAATAAAACATGAAATTGAAAGAAGGGGTAGAAATCAGAAAGAATCGATATGCACAAACTTCTTGGTTCATTACATAAGAAGTGCGGCAGTATGTTTGAAGAAACAACACACATATCAAATAAAAAGTCTGCTGCAGAGAATCTGGCGGGGAATACGATATGCTTCATTGACCAATGCTGCAACGCATAATAACGATGTGAGCCAAGAAAACCAGAAGGGCCACAGAAGGAAGTGCCTGGAACTTCGACGTGAAATTCTCAGAGCCCAAAGGAAAAATACTGAAGGAGGCTGAACCAACAAGGAACATATGGGGGCTTCAGAGATGTGAGTATAGTGCTAATATATTTAGTTTGGGTCCCAATATCATTTCTCACTCAAACCTGAAAATAATCATCTTGACCCTGACTTTGAAAAACACGCATATCTCCTAAACTAGAATCGGCCATATGGGCCCGTTTCATGTGGAAGCCTACATATGCCGGCGAAGAAGAACTTTAATCGTGTTATAAATGAGAGCAAGCACCGTAAATGAGCGAAACTATGAGCAGCTGTGGAGAGGAATACCGAGGACCTTGGGTACCAGATAGTTACGTATGAACTTTATGGCCGGGTACCTGTCGGATACTTGGATCCTAAAATGATATAAAATATTGTAGGGGGCCTACCCCCCCCCCCCTCAAATCCGGATAGAGTCATCAGGGAAATTATATTGACTAAGGAAGTGCCGTTATTTACAACGGAAGAGCCGTGGCTAGCTGGAAAAAGAATGGCAAATGGCAAAGCACCGGTACCTGATGGTATCCCGAGGGAGGTCATTAAGGTCATATCAAAGAAATTCTTTTTCCGTTTGCTTAACATGTTTAACCTTTGAAAAGCAGTATTCAGCAACAGATGGAAGATACGAAGACGAGTGCTGTAGGTTAAGGGGAAGGGTGCACCCGTCACTCCATCGTCCTACAGACGAGCCCCGGTTTACATCAGGCGTATCATTCAACTACTGCAGTACGATGTAACTAAAGAAACACGTTGCGCCGAAGTTACAGCTTGAGAAGTCCAAGTGTCAGCATGGCCCTGAGCATTGGAACAGGGTGTACGACGAGGTTCTATCCATCTAACTGCCGGATGATACGTAGCTTGTGGGATTCCTTGACGACATTGCAGACACCAAAACAAACATTGCATCAGGTCCAAAAGGGTAGTCCTAACTGAAGACGGGAAATTCACCTGGCCATTTGGTGCAGAAATTGATATCAGCATTATTTAGACAATCAATGAAAAGCTAACCTCCTAGAAACAGATTTAAAAACAAAAACACAAATTGCTACCACTACCACTACAGACTGGAGTACATTTTTGTAGAGCAGTTACAAAATAAGGCCACATATTATTTTCCAAAAATATAACTCTAACATATTTACATTTCTACCATTAGAAGTCAAAAACTTTTCATAAACACCAGAAATTGTATTTTCCTTTTTGAACCTGTTTTTTTTTATGCATATGGAAATACGTAAACCAGTAAACCTTATCTTTTTCCTTTTTATTTCTTATGACCACTTATATCTTCACGTGTATCATAATACAAACATTTCAAACGTTAAGAATGATATATTATAAATTCCCAACAAACAGCAAGCTTCACATATTTGATCGTCTGAATTCATAACATCAGCGACAATTTTTCAAAAAGTAATATACATATTTAAGAAGATGAAATTATTGGTCGAGACTCATGATTGTAATCATGTAATTAAACATGAGATATCTATAATGTATTTTAATAATTGGAACTAACTTTGTACGAGCTTTGCTCGCTACCTTAGTGACATTTTATTTGTACGAACGCATTTTCTCATTTATATGAAGAAATAACTTGGCTAATATTACAAATTAGGAGGTATGCATGGAATTATATTCTTCCTTTAAGCTCGAGCTTAAATTTTCCCTGAAGAAAAATTATTGTGAACGTTTTTGGCAGTGTTGAAGTAAAAAATTTTATCTTTACACAAGCGGCACGCAAACTTTGGGACAAACTTTACAATCCAATCACAACTTTCTATGGACCCTATGTGATATTCAATTATTTATCTAGATTGTAGAATCATTTTTAAGAAAACACGTGATCGTTAGTTTTTTTTCTTACATAACATAAAAATGAAGAACTTTAAAATGTATAATGATGTGAAATGGACACTTTATTGAAATGATATTTCACACATATCAGAGATATTTACCGCTTATATTATCAGTTTATGCGTGATACTATTACCTGATGTAGTTGTAACAGGCAAACGAATCTCATAGACCATTAATCTCAATCCTATCATCAATCACTAGTAAGCAACTAGGTCATCAAATCTAAAGGTTACTAATAATTGCCCATATAGCTTCCAACAAATATTCTTCTGTTTGAAACTGTAATAAATCTAAAGAAAATTTACAACTTCAGAGCGAAACGAACGGAGATATGGAAGTCAAATAATTTTGAAAGAATAATAAGATCGCTACAATTACTGAAATGACTAGCGACATTTTGGAGAATATTCATCAACTACACTCTGCCTAAGTGGGTTTCATTTTTTTCAAGGAAATGGGAACTGTGATGGGTACAATGTGTTTCATTTTAGTGGTTTTCCCTAAAGCTATTGGTAAATATAGTGATATCTATAATACAAAAAGCATTTTTAATTGCAGTATAATTATTTTCTATTCAAATAATTTAAACCAAAATTGCTCTATTTGCTCCAAACACAGCGTACAGTGGGGTTTGATCGGATCTTCACAGTCAAAATAAGCTAGATAGTGCGGTTCTTAGCGGATATCAATGTTTATTTGTTTCAAATTGAGTCTACATTAAATTTTGAAAAACTTCGTGTAAGCTTTTTTGATAAGGAGTAAGGAGAGTTCCATTTTCAGATTCTAATCTCAATGAAAAGTCATTTGTTTTTTATTTATACTTGCAAGCTTGAGTGCACTAAGGTGCGCGTTTATCGGATCTCGCGCTTCGCGCTCGGTGTTTGTGCTTCCTCCATATTTGTACATAGACCTTCTTAAATTAAAGGACACACCATTGCCTACTGCTATTTGGTGATTTTGAATTTCCTTTTGTTCAACTCCTTTGGATTTAATGAATATATTCTCTCCACATGTCTCGCGCTCCGCACTCGATTAACGTATGTATGCTAACAGCTGACGCAACTAACACGCTGAGTGTACTGCCCACTGTGTCGCTACGCTGCCGTTTGTAACGCATGACTAAGCACCACCTCTCTCTGGGTCCCGCGGTCTCCCCATTACCAAAAATTCGAGGTCTCAGGTTCTAGGAACGACTTAAATGAAAGTCGCTTAAATCGAATTCCCAGTGTATGTGCAAAACACGCAATATTATACATTGAACATTAGAATATATTGAATGCATTTTACATTTTTCATCTGTACTTACATCCGAGTCTACTTATTAAGATATTACAAGATAAAGTACAAATTTTAGTCTTCATTATCATTTCCCTATTTATTAATTTATTACTTACCAGCAATATTATATGCCCGCTTATTATTATTACTATCATTGCAAGTTTAAATTGTGCATTTCGGAAAATTATTAAATTTTAAATAATTTGATTTTGAATACCTAGTTCTTACATGGTTTTATTTTTATCGCAAATTTTTTTCCTCATATCAATTTGGAAAGAAGCTTGGAAAATTGGAAACTAACTTAGCAATATTCAGCTATTAATGCTTTTTAGAAATATTAAAATTATTTTTTCATTTCAATTTGCAAGATTTGAAAAATGTGAATTTTTTATTTTAAAAGCTATAAATGTGATATTGCACCATTTTCCAGAAACTCAAATTTGAAAAATTTTAATTCGAAACGTACTAAATTTGAGAATAGCCGACTTCTACTTCTGAAAACAGAATAATTTGCAATTTTTTTAGAAAATTCGTCTTTTGATAATTCAACTGTTGGATTTTCAACCAGCATGATTGATTTCTTACCCCAAAAAACAAATTTCGAACGAAATAGATTAATTTGCTACAAGCAGTGGAATTTTGAACTAAAAAATAAAATACATTTGTCAATCAAAAATGAAATAGTTGAATTTTTGTTCTGAAAAAGTGATTCTCAACCAAAAACCCCAAGATATCTTCAGTATCAGAGTACAAGTTAAAAAAAATTGACAACAAATTTAAAGGTGTTTTTTCGTTGTTGATAAAATCGATTTGTAATTTTTCCAGAAAAACTGCTGGCATTTTGTTAATTTTAAACCTTTTTTCAATTTTCCGGCACATTTTGAAAAAAGATGATGAACGCGATTTGAATCAAGTAGAAAATAATAAATCTCTCAATTAGATCAAAAGTTATAGAGTTTAAAGAAAAAAATTCGAGTTTTTTGAAAAACAAAGCACAAAATTCAAATACGCATAACTTTTCAGAATTTTTTTGCAAGTTGGAAAAATACTTATCACCTTATTACCTCTACAAACAACCAATTTCGTCCCCGAGAGATTCTGCGATTTCGACTGTAGAACCCTGCCTGATTAATTCCGTATATTCTACATTCTTCAAGGAATTGTGTTAATGTAAAATGAAAACTATGAAATTGTAGACATTTCAGGTTGAAAGAATTATTTAACGAAACATGGGTTTTAATGATTTTCTTCAACCGTAAGATGACATTTTTTCAAACTTTACACTTTTTGAAGATTTAAAAATAGAACCAAATCATTATCAATTTTTCAATATAAAATGATTCTGTTTTTAATAATTTCAATTCATAGTTGTCGCATTTTGAACAATTGCAGTTTGAAATAATTCAATGTTGAAAGTTCCTAGCTGAAAAATGATTGAGTGAGCTTTAAAATTGTTCAATTCACAATCTTAAAGTATTTAAATGGAGAAGTCATGTAAGTTTTATAATATTTAAAATAATTCTCACCACTTCATATGATAAACTAAAAAGGCTAAAGACTCTACTCGAGCTTAAAATTTCAAAATTGTTATTGTAATAGATTCAAGCAATTTCATTATTTTCATTGGAACCACTGAAGCTAACATCGGAAGCCAAAAAGTTTGAAGACTTCTGCTTTATTTTGAGAAGATTAGTTACGAATTAATAATTTAATTTTCGCATAAAATTTTGAACATCTAAAATTCATCCCAAAGAATTTCATATCTATTTTCAATTAAATACAATTTCACTTCATACTTATGTGTTTCTAAATTTTAATTTATATAAAGAACCAACATAAAAACCAAAAATGAAAAACGAAAGCATATCTGCAAAACAAATTCATGCTGCGAACAAAACGTATCAGTTGCGAACTCAGCTGCAGACACTTGTCGGTTATTATACATGATAATAATTAAATAATTTTATGAGTGGAATAACTTTTGAGTTGAACTACAGAAATAATTAAACATCAAAATATATAATTGCTGTACAAGTTTTCTTAGTCATTTAAAAATTAAAAACTCTTTTTTTACATCAATTTATAAAAGTTTAAATTCTTACCGCCAAAGACTTACCGAAGCAATAAACTTAGAAGTTGTCTATAGTTTCATGAGTTATATGATTTTTGTGTCAGTTTATCAAAATTTACAATTACTAGCTACATTCGCATAATTCAAATTAATTATGTGCACCAATGTTTCGAATTTTTTAAATATTATTGAATCTCAAAATGAAATAATGAAAAAATTAAATCAATACTATGAACCAACTTCATACTGCGAACAGAATGTGTTAGCTGCGAACAGATCCAACTTCATACTGCGTAAACTCACCCACACTTACACAAATTTAGCACCTTATATTATAAACAATTCGGTAATAAAACAGTCCACGCAACAAAACAATTGCACTTCAGTTTGATCCGCGAATCTAATAAAATAAGGTCGATTTGTGGATTGAAATAGGCTCGAAAGGAGAATCATCTATCAACAACTGAATTTGGTAAAACAAATTCTATACTGCCAAGTTTAGAAACAAATGTCGTAGGGCTGGAGTTTTAGACGGTTAAGTGTGAAGGATCCACGCTAATTTTTACGAATTTTCAATCCTTCAAATTTTTCGTGTATAACAATGTAGGATAATGTTTATAAAAAACATTGACACTTCCGGTTTTTCGAATTTCACCGAAAAAAAATAAGAGAGAAAAAAAAACAATTGTTACAATAACCTAAATTTTCTTGCAAACAGAAACAATTTTTCTTTTTTTTTTTTGTAATTTTAGTTCCGACACACATTGTTCACAAAGTATGAAAAAATTAAAAATTAATGTTCCATCATCAAAAAAGTATCAAATCTACTCATTTAATATGTTTTAAAATTGGAGTCAAATTTTGGAATTTTTTAATTCTGTATTAAGTATTACCTAACATTACTGCACATCCGCAAGTGTCATGAAACTCTACTGCGCATCTGTGGAAGTCATGGAATTCTACTGCGCAGGCTTGAGTGTTATGTACTTCTACTGTCCAGCCATACATGTCAAGTAACAATACTACGCAAATAAGCTTGCCGCGTAATTCACTTGCGCATCCCCAAGTTCCGTGGAAGTCTACTGCGCATATGTAGGTACCCTCTAACTTTACTGCGCATCAATAGGTGCCGTGTAACTGTACTGCGCATCCGTATGTCTCAAGGATTCGGGTCCGGACTGTTAAGATTCAACCTAAAGGATTCGGGTCCGGATTTGTACCCTTAATAATTTGAAAGGCACGATTGTGGACTCGAACCCTTAAGAACTAGAAGGCTCCGGGTATGGATCAGGACCCTGCGGAAATTAAAGTGTCCGGGTTCGGAACCACACCCTCAACAATTATAAGTGTCCAGTCCGCAACCGGACTGGTCTAACCTAAAACATTCCGTTTCCTGGTCCTTTCATCTATTCTTTGTTTTCTGTAAGATTGAAGTTTGGAACAATTGAAACAATGCACCATCTGAATCAATTTAGTTCGCTATCTCGGATCTCTTATCAAGACAGAAACTGTTACTAAAATAGATTATTTGTGAGATCATATTAGAACGCCCAAAAAAGGATCCCAGATAAAAATGAGTGCCTAGTTTTTACTGTGTTTTACTGACGGCCGCTTGCCGACATCTTCTTCGACTGATTTATGTATTCTTTTTCTGACGTATCACGTATATTTTTGGTTGTAAAATTAACACTATATTGTATTTGATTCAATCCATAGTTAATACATTGGGTACCTTATGATCAAAAAGTACCCAGAATTTCTCATTCAAACAAACCGCGCTTGTGATATTGTCAAAAAAAAAATTTTCTAGGTTGGTACATCTATTATCTGGTGCTCAAACATCTGTTTGAGCGCCATTTGTCGAGAGTTTGTGCGTGATAGCTTTGTAAACAAGTCATTGTTTGTTGTGTTCTGCGAATTTCGCAATGCCGAATTATTTTTAGCAAAGATTTTGCCTGAAATTTTGTGTTTCTAACAAAATATCATGTGCATAAGCGTTCAAAATGTTAACGGTAGGCTACAGGAACTCGAAAATGTCGAAAACACAAGCGTACGAGTGATATAAAGAGTTTAAAGTGGGCCGTACTGCGGTTGGTGATTTGCCTCGTTCCGGTCGTCCATCTACCTCTCTGACCGACAAAAACATCGAAAAAGTTAAGAAAATTGTCCTCAAAGATCGACGTGTGAGCATCAGGGAGATATTAGCAAATCTGGCCGTCTTGTTCGGATCGGTGCAGAGCGTTATGCACGATGTCTTGGGCATCAGACGAGTTGAAGAGCGGCTAGTGCCGAAAGTGTGAGCCGCGCCGGCTCACACATCTCATCTTGTACGCGATTATTTCACCAAAACCAACGTTCATACCGTCCCACAAGCTCCGTATTCACCTGACATGGCTCCTTGCGACTTTTTTCTATTCCTACGATCCAAGTTAACACTTCGCGGAAGGCGTGTTGAGACGATCAAGGCGATAAATGAGAATTCGCAGAAGGAACTGGAGGCGATTCCAAAATCGGCCTATGAAAAGTGTTTTGCAGATTGAAGGAAGCGTTAAAATATGTGTATTGCTTCCACTTGAGATTACTTTGAAGAGAATAACATGAATATAGATGAATAATTGAACCGTTTTTATTTTATTGAAGAATTCCGGGTACTTTTTGATCATAAGGTATCCTACTGATTCTTTCTTTTTGCAGAATTGGGTTGGCCGCATGACGAAGGCGCAATTCATCCTCCTCCCATTCGACTTGCTGTTAATCATTACGAAAGTTTAACGCATCCGTTTGAAATTCTCCATTTAAGAGCAGGATTTTACCGTGTAGGAACAGATAAGGGTTATATCCTTGGAATACTCAGAATTGGCTTTTTGTGTCCATTCATGGCTCCTAGAGCGGATCTTAATAATCGCTATGGGAAAGTCAAAATACGCATAAAGGGCCACGTGATTGAACCAATATTGGATACGGATTCTCTAAATAATCGGTTTCGCAAGAAATTCGGTCTAAACAACGTTCATTTTGCCGAGATACACGAATAATTCAACAATACAATTTTAAATAAATCAAATTAATATTGATTCATTATTATTACAGTTTAGTTAAGCAATTACAAATATGTCTAGTAACTTCATATTGTACTACTAATTTCTTGAATTAAATAAAAAATGGTAAAATTCAAAAATATGCACGCTTTTTGAATACGCTCTTCTGGAAATATAACTTAAAAAGAAAAACTTATCCTCGTTTATCCTTTGTTTTAAAAAATTAGAGCAATATTATAGTTCATATATTTTGGTTATACATCATGAAAAAGTACTGCGAAAAAGTAATTACGAGAAATGTTTCTTAAATTTCTGAATCCACGTAATAGCGTTAAATACTTGCAAAGAAAAGCCTAATGAACGCATGTTCTTGTACAAACTTGAATTGCATCAATCTCTTGTTTGAAAGAAATTATTTGTCAGATTTGTGTGCCTAGAATGAAATTGGGATATGAGTATATTGTGTACATACCTATTGTGTAATTAAGAGGAAGACAAGCGAGATGAACGAGTCGATGACTAATATTGCAAACATTATAACATTAAGTCTTCATTATATCATTAAGCCTTTCGGGATAAACATGACTCACTCAGTGAGAAAGGAAGTAATGTAGGGAGGGGTATGGATTTTTAGGTTGACCTAGAATCCCGCAACACTCCTCCAACCAAGGTTGCTAATCAATCTCTCTAGCAATCATCCCAGGTGTAGAGCCTCACAAAGTCATCATGTGAACCACTAGTATCCAAGGTCTTTTGTTTTGGGCTTTTGTGCGCCACATTTTTCTGTCCTGGCATACCTCTCCAGCTTCCTTCACGTCCATGCATTTTTTCATGCAAGTTCCTGTGTTTCTACTGTTTCTCACGTCTTCGAATCAGGGTTTTATTCACGTATTCCAACCTTTCTCTCTGCGGTCTGCCTCTGGGCACACTGCCATTTACTTTACATCGATACACTTGTATTGTTAGTCGTTCATCTTTCATGCGAATATAAAATGACGTTTCTCTCCTTGATGAACTCATTACATAATATGATAAAGGTATGAATTGCAAGTTTATCACGTCGAAAATTTGAGGTTAGGTTGCCGCGTTGATAATCGTACACGAGGCGACAGCTGATGCACATAAACGCAGGATGATTTAAGTCTGAAACTTTTAGGTTGTATTATAGGCTCATAATCGTACAGCCCGGCTCTCTCTATGATTAAAAATTTTATCACGTCTGACATTTGAGGTTAGGTTGACGCGTTCTATAATCGTACAGGTGCAACAGCGAACGCTGATGAAACCCGTCAATTATGCCTGCTGAAATAAAATTTTCACTCTTTGTTTGTTGCAGAAGTAATTAGTTCCAATCTGATAATGTATCGTAAAAAGACGCAAACATAAAAAGTACAAAAAGAAATATTCCAAAAGTGTTTCACGACATCACCAATTACATTCAAGATTCATGAAGCATGGCAAGGAGTATAACATAGTAATTTCAGAAATAAGACAAAAATTTTAATTCAAAAATCTTTACTTGATATTTTTCTTTTGTACAATTTTTTGTCTGTTTCGCGTTTAACCGAGCAGCAGTGGTCAGAGAGCATGTTGATGGAGCTCTTTCCTTGAAAACGTTCTTCAATAGCTTCCATTTCTTGATGGAACCGTTCATCCTGCTCATCACTGAGTTGGCCAAGAGTTTTCAAAAAGAAATCCAAATGTGAATGCAAAGAGTGGATTTTGATTTTCGACTATCCCATTCGCTAAGATAGCATAAATACTTTGTACCCACCTTGAATTCCGAACCGAATTGTAGGGACTTTAAAATCGCTTACTATTAGCCATTTATTTGTAGTGTAATTGATGATACAAAGAATTTTCTTCAATGTTTCGTATGTTTCATTCATCTCTATTGAAGGTACGCTCCTCTTTTTAAAGTAAGAACTATGTGAACTTGGTTTTAATCCTTCAATGTACTTCAGACTTACCAAAACAGTCGTATAAGTTCCACAAAATGAATTAGAGATCCTGGCTCGCCAGTTACTTTTCAATTTTATAAAAACGTTTTCCGATTTATCGAGATAGCAAAACCTCCTCTGAATTATAAGTTGAAGTAGAATGTCTGCTGCAACGAACAAAGATTAAAAATTTCGCTCCTGTTTTGTGTGCAAATTCATCTAGAAAATTCGGAAAATTTTTAAATTCGCTACAGGGAACAAACTAGGAAGTGGAAAAAAATCTTGGGAATCAAACAATATTATTAAATCGTTATCAAAGTTGTAGAGACTTGCAAAAAGTGGAAAAATACAGAATCTTTTTTATCATAACTTTATAATTTTAATTTGGATAAAATATGCAATAAATGGTTGACAAGTTCTCTTTTTCTCTTTAAAAAATTCAAATTCAATTTAAGAATGGCGAAGTTACGGATTATTAAATACGGTCACTTCTGAAAAATGTTTTTTTGGCTATAAAACGAGATTTTGAGATTTACGATAGTTTTTTACTTATTTTTGCCCCGCCAAGCCTCAGGATATTGATCGATATATTTAAAATTTCACGCAAGGTCTAAGGGACCAGAAAAAAAACTTACAGGTTACGGTTTTAGTGAGTTACCATTAATAGTTTCGAATCAATTCCCAAAAATAATTTAAAGGAAAGTTTGAAGTATCAGAAGTTCCATTGACGAATTTAGGAAATTCTTGATTGATGTACTTGCTCCAACCTCATTTGTTCAATTATTCATTATTTATGGGACAAACATGCACATAGAAGTGTTTCAAGATTTTGCTTTTATTTCAACTCGAAAATCATTAATATGGATAACGTTAATTTCTTCATTAGCATAATTAATTTTTTTTAATGCTGGAATACTTTCCGAAATTTATGAAGTACAGGAATAATTGCTTCATCATTTGGCTAACAGTAGGATACCGATAATAAAATAACAAGCCAAGTAACTCTCGAAGCCGTAAAGAAGTATCAAGTGTGATCGCATGAGAAGAGTCACCGTCCTATTTTTAATAAAGTATTTTTTACGTTCCACGATTCTTGTTTTTCGAGCAAGAAGGAGAGAAGCTCACCTTTCCCAGTAGTTGGCAATTTGCTTTTAAAGCTTAAACCTTCCTGGCATTTGATCGTAAGACGTGCTTCATTACGCAGCATCTTCTCTTTTATTGTTCATTATAGTAATGAGCAGGGACTCGCATTTCGGATTACACTGATCAATTAGCGTGCACTCTGGTGTTCAGGGGCAACTGCTGTTAGTTGTTTCCGTGGAACCCTACTGTACGGGTTGTGGTGGTATATCGGCACCGAATTCGAGAATGCGAGACACATGTATTAATTTCCCCAGACTGCTCGTAAAACCTACATTTACGATTCTGGTATAGATATAGCGGCCGACAGTAGACGGGCATAAGAGTCAAGACAGGTACGTACACTTCACTTCAAATATAACACAGAGGACGAGGTGAGTGTGTTTTTCAGCTGCAGAGAAAAAGGGAAAAAGATCAAAATGACAATCAAATGAAAGGATGGAAGCGAAAGAGGTGTAATGGAAGAAACAAAGACGCCAAACCCTGATTAGGGCCTTCTCTTTATATTTCATTAGCTTTTCATCTATTATTAGGGTTGAAAAAATACGTTTCTATTCTTCTTGTGGTGTTTCAATTTAGTTCTGGTTTGGACATTGCATAAAGAAAACTGGGTGGTCTCATTTTGATCCGATTTGTGAATTACATCAAATTGAGTTACTTCTGGGACTTATTTGGTTAAATTATTAATTAAATAACTCCTCCCTACTTTTTTTGTCATAAAAATTTAGATCTAGATATTATTATTCAAATTTATTACTTGGATCAGAGAAATATTTTTCCATTGTTTTTAGGCTGTGTTATTCCTTTCCAATTTTGATTATACACAAAACGAAGCTACTAAGTTTATAATTTGTTCATGATTTTTGTATAACAAATCGTAGTCTAGTACACAAAACACCCAATTATCGATAGTTTCGCTAATTGGAAGTAATTGTTCATAATTAGCGTGTTTAAGAACCATTATTTAACCGTAACGGCATACACGTGAGGGATAATGGTGAAAAAAGTGGCATAATGGCTTTCGGAAACAGGCATAAATGTGCTGTAACAATGAAAGGTCTCTCTTTCTCACTCCCCCTACGCATCTTTGCATCCTACAATTCGTCCACCCCCTCCCTTATTCATTCTTACACCATCTCAAATTTCCTGCATTTCTTCCTTCTTCACAATCCTCTTCACCTCATCCCTCTCCTTACAACCCAACCCACAGCACCGTTTCCTGTCTCCACGTGAGGCACCTCCCCTCTTATCGCTACCTTCCCAAACCTACCCTCTTTCTCTTCACATAGCCTTCTACCCTCTCCTCTCCTTTATTTTCTTCGCCACCCTTACCTCTCTTCTCTTCTTCCCCTTATCATTTACCGCTGTCGTCACTCTTCTTTCTTCTTCTCTTTTCCCTTTCTAGGATCCCCTCCACGATTTTATAACTCCCCCCCTTTTCCTTCTTATAGATGCCTCCTCTTATAAAATTTACTCCCTCTCCACAATGCCTCACCTTTTCTCTACCTCACATCCTATTTTCTTACCCTATTTTTTCCTTTCATAATCTCATTTCCCTCTCCACACCCTTCTCAACTCTACTGGTCTCTCTAGCTTCCTCTTCATCTCATCAACCCCACTTCTCTCGCTGCCTCTCTTCTCTACTTCACATCCCCCCTTCCTATAACTCTCTCCAGCCCTGGCCCTTCAACCCTCCCATTCCATTGTCAGGAAGTTATTATCACCCATTAAGGCAGAACCATTCTTTGTGAATATGGCCCTAATTTGCGAATGGGTGGATCATAATGATATAATCAAAGGAAAAGTGGCAAAAAGATTAATATAAACCAAAAATAGAAGAAATATATTCTACGAATTTATAAGGATACGTCATGATTGTCCATAAACATTGTAAAGTATTGTTCAAGAGTGATATTAAGAGGAAGTGACAAAAAGAAAACCATAGTACTCTAAAAATGAGACAATGTTTCATTTAAAGATAAATAAATAATAAAATGAAGATTGGGCAAATTCGTACAATCACAGAGCAAAGTAGCTAAAGGAAAGGCTTAACGGCATTAATACAAAGAATAATGACATAATAGCAAGCGAAAAAAGTGTAGGGAAGAGATGTCATGTATTAAGGGCAGAAAAAGTAGAAAATATTGGTTCGAATATTGAGGATATTGGGATAATAACGTTACAAAATTGCACAAGAATGAGACATCTTCCAATGAAAAAATCAGGATGATGCTAAATGTTATAAAGTTTGACTATAATGGTTTATTGACAGGGAAAAATCAGAAGAAGTGGAAAGAGGAAAAAGAGTAACGTAATCTGTGAAAATGTATCATAATAGCACGAGGGACGGAATAATTTCAAAAGGAATGAAAGTAATGGTATACAAAAAAAAAAAAAAATTGATTAGCATTTCGAACTGGAAAGTTCATTGCCTCACTACCCGATTCGGGTAGTGTTTCCAGGTGGATAAATACTACCAGTGTGGGTCCACCACACCCACGACGGGCCAACACCACGCAGTATTCCCCGAACGGTGACCCATCCAAGTACTAACCGCGCCCAGCGCTGCTTAACTTCAGTGATCTTACGGGAACTGGTGTTTTCAGCGTGGTATTGCCGTTGGCAATACTAATGGTATATACCAATTTAAAATTTTTAACTGTTGATTTATCAAAATGAAAAGAATACACCGTTAGAACCGTTAAAAAAATTATCGATATGATCATTTTTCTTACCAGTTTGTTGAAGAGCATATTTCAAGCATACTTTATCAGTTATTATGACGTCCAACGTCTCGTAGAAGACAGAATGGCACCCCTGATAATGGTACTGACCATTTCTTTTTACCGGTACCGGTTTTGTATACGAAACCATATCAACACTGCAAATACTCGGCTTGAAAGTATTTTAATTTTCTACTTGTATAATCCTTCCTCGAAGCAGGGGTCCATTTTCGGTTTATTGCCTGCTTCTCAACAATATGTGACGTTAAGAAAAATGTCTGGGTAATACCGCATTGCCCAGAGAGCCCAATGCCCAGGCTATATAGGCGTGCGGGTGGTTATGGTTAATTGCAGTCACGCAAGAATCGACGAGAGAAAATAGAAAGAAAAGAAAAATAAGAACAGGATGAGAAGAATGAGCAATAAAAGTCGACTGAGAAATATTTTCTGCCTTAAAGTTCATCCTCTGAAAAGATCTCTATTCAAAATATTTTTCTGATAAATCATAATATTTGCAGTGAATATTTTGAATTACCAAGATTTCATCACAGTGTGAATAATAAAATATATGTTACTCTTAGTAAATTCAATAATTTTTTTGCATGTGGGAGTTCTTTAGATAACAATTCATTCAAATTGCCAGGCCTAGAATATCTGATCTTCAGTCAAATAGATTGCTAAATGCTTGCTTCATTAATTAGTAAAAAATATGCAACTAATTGTCACCGAAAACCAACTAAAGCTTCACTTATGTTGTACTATTTTGTCATTTAAATGAAATAATCAAACAATTTTTTTTACTAATTCAGTTATTGAACATTCAACTGAGGATTTTTGACTGAAAATGAGTTAAAATTATAATTGAATGAATCAATTACTGAATTCTTCCTCTTCAATTAATCATTTTTAACTGATTTAGATTTAGAAAGATTAACATTTTTCAGTCACGTTTGTAGTGTTCCGAAGAAAATTTCTATGGCGAAGCTCATGACCGCCAAAGAGTTGACCTCCAGAACGAATGCTGTTGGTAGATATTGAACCGATACAGATAGGAAGATATGGGTATAATGACGAAACCGGCTCGTTCTTCTGGATGGTACCTTACACGTCCAGTATTCGACGATACTAACTGAGATGGTATCTGAGGCTCCCCGCTGGGACCCATGATGTATCGTTCCTCTACGCCCCTGCTTGCCCGCTTCGTACTCAACCCCTTAAAAACAGAAAGAGCTCTCTACGCGCCACACCACTACGATCGAAACGACTGTTCACTTAATTCCAACGCGCTTGTTGGTAACACACCGGGGCCCCCGACACCGGAGGCGCCTTAAAAAGCCACTGAGGGTCGATTAAAAAACGATTTCTGGATCCGTATTTCAAATATGTCCAGTCGATGTTACTGAGACTCCTTTTGGCTGTTATTCTCTTCCAGAATTATTATTAACGTAAAAGTAAAAGTAATTAAAATTGTGGGGTGTAGACAAAATAACAATTTGAAATCGAGCCCGCGGTGAGGTCAGGTTCACGGATTGAGAGATTGACCCGCAAAGTCAGTCTGTGAAAATTGAGATAATTATGCAAATTAAAATAGAGAAATCATTTTTTTTAAAGATCCATTATTTCATATTCATTTTTTTTTACAATATGTTATACCGCAGAGCTATGGAACTATAATGAACCGGCGGAAAATTCAATAGTAATAACAATAATTCCTATTCATTTGGCTTCTCTTGAGGGGATCTGAAGTTTAGGGTGGGTTCCGAACCATCAAATCCCCGGTAACAGCACATACAAAAATGTCTATTGGTACCGGCACAAAGATCGATCACTAGTGCTCCTGATCGGAAAGCATTTCAGGTACACTTTGCATCTCGAAATTTGAAAGAAAGTACAATTCCGCAGAACAATGTATTGAAATAGAAATTTTGCTACGTATGTTCAAAGGTATAGAAAAATGTTTCAAAAATCAAGAAAATTATATCAATATCCACAAGTATCCACTCTGAAAGAGTATTCATTTCTGAAATTGAAATTTTCTTGATTTTCTGCAGTTAAAGAACATGTAAAATTTTAGGGGATGCTAAAGCCACCAATTGTTAATTGATTTAGCTAAACATTAATTCACATCTTCATTTCATCTATCATTATGAAATTCCGTGACAGGAAGACAAATCTTTGAATGTTTAAGAATAAAACAGACCCTATAACGGAGGAAGATACTAAGAAAAATGTTAAAGTTTGTTAACAAATCTCAAAACAACTGAATTGAAATTAGCGATATTACGTGAAAATGGACGTAATAATCACCGCTCTCAATCTTTCAAGCTCCTCGTAAATTCCTTTCTATCTATAAATTCCTCGCTATGGAAATCGTGAATTTTTGAATTTCCTGCAGTTTCATGAAACGCGCAATCGTTTTAAATCCCATGAAATCCTAAGAAATTCCATTAAATTCCCTTACATATCGGAAAATCACCATCAATTCTCTCTGGCAATATTTTCCAATCCCATTCACTTGCAGTCCTGCAATTCGCTCAAAATCCTTGAAAATTCAGTGAAATCCTGTGAACGTCTATGAAATTCATGTAATCTTTCGAAATTTTTGAAGACAATTAACGTTCCACAAAATTGCTAGAAAATAATATCAATTTTATGTAATCTTTGTAAATTCCAACAAACTTCTCTATAAAACTGCTCTTTAAAATAAAATAACCGTATCTACAGTTCGTATATGTCATCTATCATTTTTCCGAATCTATGAAGTATTATTCCAGTGCTTCGGATTTAGGGGAGTATATGAACATTCATTTTGTAATACGACATACATCATAGATGCTGATAATCATAACTGAAAAAAAGGTCTTCAGGAGTTCTATCTCGAGTTCGGAAAATTGGCAGGTAACTTGTCCAAGCTTCAGATACGGCCATTGTCATTTGGAGAGCAGAATACTTTTACATTCCCTTGAAATTCTATGAAATTCCGTCGAATTCTGTCAAATTCTAATGTGCATTTTTTCATACCAGTGGATCTTCAATTATTGCAATCTCACAAGGAAGGTACTCCAGGTGTCCCTCGCCGATTTGATTCTCCCTGATATATGTTGTAGTACTCGAAAAACTAAGTGACACGTATTTTTTTTTATCTGCGGAAAAACACTTTAAGGGGGTGAAACAACCCCTCAAAGATAGGGGTCGCAAGTGTCGATTGTATAGTTTTGTGTAGAAAAACAAAATTGATTTCGACCAAACCTGCTGGGAAAGTTTCCTCATGATGAAAGATGACTAACGTAATTTTCTCAACAACAAAAAATTAATTAAGGGGGTGAACCACCCCTACATAGTTTTAAAGTTGTGCTAAAAATTGCTAAATTCACAGAAAAAAATTTGAAAAAAATATATTTTGCACTTGAGACAAAAATAAAGTTGACGTGTTTCGCAAAAAAAAATTGTTAAAAAAATTAATGAGGGTAACTACCCCAAAACACTTTTTATTTTATGTCTATGATAGTATATACTTTTCATACGCAAAAAAATTTGAAAATCATTTTTATAACGAAGGAACTAAAATAGAGTCTATTCAACATTAATAAAAAAATTGCGCAGGGGTGAACCACCCCCACATATTTTTGAAAATGTGCTGAAAATTGCTAAATTCACAGGAAAAAATCTGAAAAAATATATTCTGCACTTGAGACCAAAATAAAGTTGACGTGTTTCGCAAAAAAAAATTGGTAAAAAAATTAATGGGGGTAGCTACCCCAAAACACTTTTAATTTTATGTGCATGATAATATATACTTTTCATACACAAAAAAAATTGGAAAATTATTTCTATAACGAAGGAAGTGAAATGGAGTCCATCCAACATGAATAAAAAAATTACGCATGGGTAAACCACCCCTACATGTTTTTAAAAATGTGCTGAAAATTGCTTAATTCGTAGGAGAAAAATTTGAAAAAAATATATTTCGCACTTGACATGAAAATAAAAATCACTTGTTTCCCAAAAAAAAATTTTCTAATTAATGGGGGTAGCTACCCCTAAAAACTTTGTATTTTGTGTATATGATAATATATACTTTCAATACACAAAAAAATTGGGAAATTAGTTTTAATGAAGGAAGTAAAATAGAGCCCATCCAACATAAATAAAAAATTACGCGGGGGTAAACCACCCCCCCAATTATGTAGAAAATTACAAAATAAGACTTGCATCTAGCAAGAAGAATCCGAAGAAAATACCTGTTGCACACAGTATATCGAAGATTTATTGTTCAAACTTTGAACAATAATGATATTCGTCAAAAAAGTGTATATTACAATGTGTATGGAAAGTATATATTATCATAGACACCAACTAAAAAGTGGTTAGGAGTAGCTACCCCCATTAATTTTTTTATTTATTTTGGCGAAACACGTCAACTTTCTTTTGGTCCACAGTGCAAAATATATATATTTTTAAATTTTCTCCTATGAATGTAGCAATTTTCAGCAAATTTATAAATATTAAGGGGTGGTTTACCCCTGCCTACTTTTTGTATTCGTGTTGAATTGACTTTATTTTACTTCCTTTGTTATAAAAATAATTTCCCAATTTCTCTTGCGTATGGAAAGTATATATTATCATAGACACAAAATAAGAAGTGTTTGGGGGTAGCTACCCCCATTTATTTATTGAAATTTTTTTTTTTGAAATACGTCAACTTTATTTTTGTCTCAAGTGCAAAATATATTTTTTCTAAATTTTTGCCTGTGAATTTAGCAATTTTCAGCTCAACTTTAAAACTATGTAGGGATGGTTCACCCCCGCGTAATTTTTTCTTTCATTTTGGATGGACTCTATTTCACTTCCTTCGTTATAAAAATAATTTCCCAATTTTTTTTGCGTATGAAAAGTATATACTATCATAGACATAAAATAAAAAGTGTTTTGGGGTAGTTACCCTCATTAATTTTTTTAACAATTTTTTTTTGCGAAACACGTCAACTTTATTTTTGTCTCAAGTGCAAAATATATTTTTTTCAAATTTTTTCCTGTGAATTTAGCAACTTTCAGCACAACTTCAAAACTATGTAGGGGTGGTTCACCCCCTTAATTTTTTTTTTTTTTTTTGAGAAAATTACGTTAGTCATCTTTCATCATGAGGAAACTTTCCCAGTAGGTTTGGTCGAAATCAATTTTGTTTTTCTACACAAAACTATACAATCGACACTTGCGACCCCTATCTTTGAGGGGTTGTTTCACCCCCTTAAAGTGTTTTTCCGCAGATAAAAAAAAATACGTGTCACATAGTTTTTCGAGTACTACAACATATATCAGGGAGAATCAAATCGGCGAGGGACACCTGGAGTACCTTCCTTGTCAGAAAAAGTGCCAATGAATAGCTGTTAGTGAAATCTGACTGATGTAAAATAAATAGGACGACTATACATATAGATTTGAAATTTGTGGAATTTTTTTTAAACTAATAGCCCTATCAAAAAACAAAGACTATCATTTGATTCCTCTCAGTAATATTTCCATGTGTTTTTTCATTAAAAGATGAACAGATTCTTTCATCAATTATATATTGTCCAAAAATAAAATCTAATACATTACTAAAAGAAGGTAATATCATTAAACATTGATTAGTTCTCACGAACACTCAATAGTCAGTTAATCAATTAATATCTTGTGGTAATTTTACATTCTCATGTCATTCGAATTGAGAAAGAAAAAAGATTTTTTGAAGAAAATGGTATGGTTTCTAATGCGTTGTGATCATTTTCAACAAAAACGGAAAACTATTAGAGGCTACATTACACACGACCACATAGACACAAAATGAAAATAATTTTAACATAATAAAACAAAGCTAATTAACTTTGTTTTCATCTTTTCCGCGCAGACTGTGCTACCGAAGAAGCTGTATGTGGATTTCCATTTTTCCTCATAATTTATTCAATAATAATTGAAAAGTCAAATAATTTTCTGGGTAAATGAGAAAGAATCTGCCTCGGTCAGAAATTTGTACCGGGAACGCCACTGTTCACTAGTGGAGCGTTAACCAATTAGCCACCGGGGCTTCAGCAGCTAGTTTCTCGTTTCTCCTATATGCATAGAATGACGGTAATCTGCATGTTTGTAGCCTGTGAAATTTTTAGTGAAATATTCTAGTCTGAATAAATTCATCGAATTTGAATATAATTCAATAATTGATGTTATTTTCTCGACCAGGGTGATTAATTAATTTCTGACGTTAGATATTGCCGATTACTGGTCAAATAATTTCATGGAGAAACGAGAAAAAATCGGCCTCGGCCCGGATTCGAAAAGGGAACACGAATACTCACTATCTGTTGAAGCCCCGGCGGTGTAATTGGTTAACGCTCCACTCGTGAATAGTGGTGTTCCCGGTTTAAATCCGGGATAGGCAGATTTTTTATCGTTTCTCCAGAAAATTAGTTGACCATTAATCTACAATATCTAACATCAGAAATCAATTAATTTATTACCCAGGTGGACAAAATAACATCAATTATTAAAGTATTTATACAACATTCACTTTTTCAACCTATAATAGTGCAAGTTTTTATCATTTCCAGTTTTAACAAAGAATATTTAACCAGGTCTCGAATAGACATTAATACGCAGTCTGCGGGATCGCAATTCATTGTTATAAAGTGTCTTGTACATAATATGTAACATGCAAAAATTTTAAACAGAAAAAATTATGACAATTAATTATTCTGCTTTCAAATCTGAAAATTTTTTGAAATTCTATATCAAAAATAAATCCAGCACTTTCTCCATTTTCATCAAATATATAATATCTTGGTTATGAACATTTTTTAAATTTATATTGTTTTATTGGTGTGTCCTTTTTGACATAACAGCAACTTTACTTTCATCTTTATTAAAAAAAAAAGAAAACTTTATTACGTAACATATATACGACTCCTAAGCAACTCTAATCAACGAAATATAATATATAATATATAACATGACTTTACAGTTGGACATATTTTCTGATACCTGGAAAGCGGCGATGATTTGCCCTGTTCCTAAGATATCTAGCCCTAACTTTCCCAAAGACTTCCGTCCTATATCTATCCTCTGTGACTCGTTTGAACATTCCGAACGCATTGTCTATCAGAAACTCAGGGCACACCTTGAAACTAACAATTTGATGATCTCAATGCAATTAATACAAAGGTAATAATGGTTGTTATCGTTTTCGACCTCTCAAATGTTGTTGTTAAATAATTTGAATCTTATCTTAGTAATCATTCTGAAAGAGTTCAAATTGACAATGGCGAGCGATCTGATTGTGGAGTGGTTAAGAGTGGTGTCCCTCAGAGATCCACGCTTGCACCCACTCAATTCAATATTTATGCCTCTGAACTTGGTAGCAAACTTGAACACAGCAATCATCACAAATATGCTGAAGACTTTCAGCTTTGCCTCGCCAGGTCTATTGCCACTCTTAAGATCTTACTCACGGTGGACTTGAATATCAGACAGGTTTGAAAGAAATGCCAAAGAAAACGGGCAACGCGGATTTGTTTCTGGGCCCCCAAAGGTTAAAATCCGTTGAGTTTTGAGCCCTATCTGCTAAATTAAGAAAAATATCTCAATTTTTGAGTGAAAGTCAGAAATATCGAAATATTGCATATCATCACTTAATGTTTATCAAATATATGCCAATGCCAATCGGTTGACTCAAACCTATGAGCCCAATGAGAATCGAGAATTATATGTGATCATGAAGCGAATCGATTGAAATTGTGCACTGCTAGTTGCATGAAAATTAAGTTCGGCAAGAACAAATCTGAATTCAATACCACCGTTAGAATTGAGAAGCTTAACCACAAATCCATCAATCCAAATTCTTGTTTAACTGATTCAAAGTTTCCATTAGTTAGTCAGTTAGTTGTAATGTAGGCGAAGGGGGGGGGCGTGAAGTCCCAACCCCTGGTGCTCAAGCTATAAAGCCTATTGTGCCACACCCGTGTTTATTCTCAAGGCAGTACTCTGAATCCGGGCATCCTTAGCCGAGTGTTTTTTAGATTTCGGTGGGTTTTCGTTGTTAACAACGTTCTGAGATTATACCTCTCAGGTGCCAGGCATACCTATCGCACAGTGAACGACGTCCTCCTTTGTTGATCAGGCAAAGTGATCGTCACCCACTCTGCCACTCGGCATCCTCCCTAGCAGGCTAGGGTGTACGGAGCGATCCCTCTGAGATCATCAGGTAGATGCACAGAATCGAAGCACTGTCCTGGTGTGTTATGTAAGTGTATGTGTGTGTGTTCATTACTCGAAATCGGCCAGCGACAAGCGAGCCCCCAAGCGCAAGAAGAATGCTGACTCATTTTCGAGTCTCCACAGAATCGGCTTCGACCTCTAAGGCTATTCCCCTCGACATGGAGCCCCACCTTGGTACGATACCAGCTTTTTCTCAGGGGACCTACAGTTTAAGGTGGGTTCCGAACCACCGAAGCCCCGGTAGAAGTACATAGAAAAATTTCCATTTGTACCCGGCTCAGGGATCGAACCCCAGACCTCCTGCATGGAAGTCCGACGCGCTATCGTCTGAGCCACGGAGGCTTCTTCTAAGTTTCCATTAAGGATATGCACCTCTTTCCGGCGAGCTCTTTTCGATCGAGAGAAGAATGTTCTCACCAGACCTCTACTAGCTATGCTGAAATACGAAGACATGATTCTAATAGTACAAACTAGAGGTATACAAAGATGACTACTACGAATTCGTTACAGACGTCAAATCGAAAAAAAATGAGATCAGTGGTTTGGGCAAATGCTGGGGAATTATTGGAAACTGTAGTGGATAATCGCAATCAAATTGGTAACTGCGATATCAAAATCATGGCAGATGGAGGACAAAGATTTTTCCAAATCTGTATATCTATTTTTCCAGCAAATTATTCCAAAAGATTCTGAGAAGAAAAGGAACGCGTATTCAGAAGGAGGTACTACTGCAAAAAAGAAAAATATCTAGTGTCCGCAGGTTGATATTTTTGTGCATCGTGCCAGAAATCAAAGAGACTTTTGAAAATGTTAAGATTCTGTTCGAGCTTACATATATCAATAGCATTCCTTGCAAGTTTCTCTCTGATTCGAAATTATTTTTGATGGTTTATGTACAGCATGCGGCGACATTCATGTACCCGCGCCCGTCTTGTTTCATCTAATTAATAGACTTAAGGAATCTTGAGAAAGAAAACGTTACAACACAATGTGAAACGGATGATTGCAACGAGGATTTCTCCGAAGCTAGTGGCGGTGATCAGATTTTCTAGCTCAAGAATCCTCCGCTCTTCACGGCAGATGATACAATGTGTGTCAGTGAAAAATGTGTGGTTCCCGAGCTGCACATTACAAGGATTTATCAAACATATATTATATTTTGGGATGAATTAGTTCCTCTGGTTGAAGAAGAGAAGGCGCTACTCTGGCCAATTAAACTGAAGTTGATTGCGAAAACTTACCACGGGAAAATTCTCGAGGGTAATGTATGCAGAACGTTGTTAGAGCATGCGGATGAACTTAATGACCAAGAAATTTACCAAGACGTTGGAATCCTGGCGCTAGTTCTGTTCATTTCAGCTATGAAAGCAATGAACAAGATTACGACATGTTCCTTTTCTACAAAAGATGTCGGACCTGACTTGAAAAAGCATGTGAGTGAGCTTGCCAAGGCATTTGAAAGCACATGAGTGGCCGAAATTTCGAAGATCCACGTAGTATTGACTCATCTTGAACACAGTCTTCAATTCTTGAATGGAAAGGGATTTGGCTTGTGGTCAGAACAGCCAGATGAATCGGTCCACCATGAATTCATGTAGCATTGGGGAAGTATAGAATAAACATTATTGATGATCTGACATACTTAGAGAGATTGAGAAATGCCGTTGTCCACTTTTCATCTTGACACTTGTAAATCAAATTAAAGACATGCAATTTTGATAAATGTTTGAATAAATAATTGAGAATTTTCACGATAAACAAAAGGTCCCTCCATTATAAATCATTTTACAACTATAAGGACTGGATGAAATCATTATGAACCGATTTAGCCTATAGATATTTTTCTTCATTGAGCAGATAAGACTTCAAACTCGACGTATTTCACACCTTTGGTGGCCCAGGAACAAATCCACATTGCCCGTTTTCTCTGACATTTTTGTCAAACCTGTCTGAGATTCAAGCCCACCATGTACTGCAAAAAGTGCATGAGGATATTTATCTGGTGGCGCAGTGGGTCTTGACAAGTGAACTCTCTCTCAACTCTGCTAAAACCATTGCCTTATTCATAGGACCTACTTTCCCGCCATCACTCGAAGCAATTGCAAATCTACCTCCTCCCTTAATCAATTGGAATTGAAATTGGAAACCTTTCTGGAATCTGTGACAAATTTAGGCCATATTCTCAATCGCTCTCTTAATTGGAATGAACAAGAGGCGAATATTTCGATAAAACCTTTCAGAGTCTTCTAACAGTTTAACAGGAATAAAGAATGTCTTCTTACTTTAACTCGTACCTTGAACATACGTTTAGTGCTTGCATTCGGCTTATATAACATATCCCCAAAAGTGAACATATGACTCAATATAGAGAAAGAGTAGGACTTCCGCCAAAAGAAGATAATTTCTTATGGGCAACTTGCTTTATAGCCTATTCAGTAATGAAGCTGTGCACTATCTTTTCAACCTCTCCCATTTCATTGACAAAGATCAACCGGCATATTCCAAACTTCGTAAAAAGAAAACAGTACTAAAAATGCAGCTACTCTGTATGTGTAAATGCAAAGGTCTGTTATTATTCTTGGTGCTCGTCTTTGGAACAAATAACCTATATATATTTAGAAATGCACCTTCACAATACCACTTTAGAAAACTCCTTTTTGGCAATTTATTTAAGACTTCACATCCTACCCTAGAAATAACACATTGGTAAAACTTACATCCTTAAGTTTAAGATATATATATATAAGTGTACGCATGAACTTCTTTACTTTTGAGTATGTATATTTGCGTATGTATATTTACAGTATCTTGCTGTTAATAGCCCACATCTAATTATGCGTACTACAGTTGATTTCTTTGACCTTGGTAAATACCTATTTTGAATATAAATCGCTGAGTCGATCGCCGTCACATTTTCTTTATAATATCTGACACCTGTTCCTTATAGGACTTTTCAGCTTTAGGAACTTTTCATGAATAACTACGAAAACAAATACAAATGTTGCCTGAGGTTTAGTATTTAAATGTATTTAAATATTTCGATATTTCAAAGAATTCAAATTAATTTAATGAACTATAATAAGATTTTAATTATTTTTAACAAATTGACAGTCATTGAAGGACTTCAACAAGTATTCAACAACTGGAGATATTATGATCAAAATAAAAAATGTTGTACCATTACAATAAATGTTCTCATTTTCTATTGAATAATATTCTTTGCTCGTGAAATAATCCGAAAAATGTAATTAAGATGATTTCCCAAATGATTTACGTACTATTTTGATTTATAATACTAAGGAAATAGCTAAGCGGTGCGGTACAAAGTCCATCGCCCTTTGCATTGGATTATTACGAGCACATGTAGTGCTATCTATTTTTTTCACACAACAGCTATATAATATGTATTAGGATAATTTTTAAATTTTATAACCTTGTATTTATTTATAGTCAGTTTATTCTATTGTAAACAATCGCCATTTTTTCATCAATTAAACAATAACCATAATTTCAGCTTATCTCCATGATTGTGGAATAGGCTTACCAACTCGCTTTTAGAGCAGTGTGTGTAGCAAATACAGTCAAACCTGGATTTAGCGAACCTTGATTCGGCGTTTCCGAGAATTGTCGCTGCGCAGCGGGGATGCGTGAGAGAACCTGCCGGGAGGTGTGTGGTGTTTAGTCTGGCATGACAAAACAGAGAGAGAAACAGGAGAGAGACAAAACAAGAGAAAGGCAAAATATTTCGGAGTCCCTTGATTTAGGCCGACTGTCAGCACCAAAATCGACACTAAATCCAGGTTTGACTGTACTACCTAGTCATGTTTTTTCAAAGGTTTTTTTCAAATACCTGTAGCAGGGTGTCAAACGAAAGTGTCGAACGTGTTACTTGGATTATTTGTTTTGTGCATGTTGCGGCCTTCTTGTCATCGACTCGAAACGAAAGATTTTTGGAACCGACCCATAATCATGGAAAATGCCGAAATCGTAAGCAGTTTTAAAAAGTATCATTTATGACTTGCGGTAGATCTTTCCGGATTTCTACGGCTGGGAATGGAAAGATCTCTCCCTAGTTAGGCTTACATTTTTTACTATAAAACCAATATTTTGATTCAAAGCCAGATCAAAGAAGATGATCTTTTTCAGCTAAACATTTTTCTTTAGTGAAATGGACGGCGCCTATTTCTTAACTGACTTCTAGCATAAGGATGTATGATCTTCAATTCTTCTGGTTTCAGTTCACGTTTACTCACACTATTGTCCTCATTTCTTTTTATTCCAACTCTTTTCTGAAATGAATCGTAGATTGAGTGGTATCGACCATTCTCTTCTATTCCAATGATAAAATGATCATCAACTGCTATGACCGCTTGAAAAATGGGTCCCACAGCACGAAAGCCTACATTTTCTATTTTGAACTGAAGACCAGAATAAGTATTGTAAACAGGGAGAACTCTAACAGCCGCACTAGCAGGAGCAGGAGCAGGAGCAGCAACAGGCAATGGATGCACTTTTCTCCTATGTGAAATTAATTCTGTAAGAAGAAATAAAAACAGTTGAGTTTTCATATTTAGAACGACTAACTAGGAAGAAAAGTCCGTTATCAAAAGCCTAGGCCATTTGAAAAATCTATCAGTGATAATACAGATAGATACCTTCTCTCTAACCGCCTGGTTCAGTTTTGGCCAATTGAATACTTTCAGGTAAGTTTTTAAAGTCCTAGAGGCAGGGTAATAGAATAATTTTCGAGCAATGATCTAATGGCCTACTAATAGCATTAAGACAGTGTAGGGGCGTGGGTTTTCGTTTGCAGATGATAAGGTTGTTAAAGCAAAATCATTTGATTGCTTGCAAAAAATATTGACCAAACTATGTACTAGAAGTAAGCAGTTGATTCGAATAAGTAACTGTATGGATATATCTCTGAGCTCTTAGACGTTTTGATGTTCATGCTTTGTCCGCTATCTACCTTTCTTCTCGCCTTCAGCTTTTTTAGTGAAAGCTGGTTTCATTTTTTTGCTCGATTTACGTTTCTTCCCTTTTGGGAAGTAGTCGCATACTGTAGCTAAGAAAATTTCTCGAACGGAAGTCTCCCATCTTCAGAAGGTATGAATGCATGGTATTGCAAAGTTTCTTCAATAGTCACTGCAGAATCTAATCTGATTTCCATATTTTTAGCAGCTGCTTCGTGATATTCCTTGCTACTAACAATTTTTACAGTTTCCTGATAGTCCTTCTTTTCCCTACTATTACTATTACTATTACTATTCCCATGCTATTACATGCTTCCTTACTATAAGCAATATGCTGAGAAATCCACTGTGTTGGAATTTTGAAATCAGGCTCGTAAGCTAGGAGATAAGCGAAATTATCCTTATTTTCCAAATTTTGACCAGCTACATCTGTGACGTAGTAGAACTTTTGACTGCAGAATTCGCCTTAATATAATTTAGAATTATCTTCTGGTACTCATGAACGGCAACAGTGCCATGACTAAAATTATCCAGTATGATTGCCATGCTTTCGTTTTTGAGTTTCCCATCTAGATCTAGATCTAGATGCTAGGAGTAGAAAAACGAGGGGGTAGAGGGGGAAGAGTTGAACGACGAGGAGATAGAGAAACAGTTGAGGAAGTTAAGAAGGTCAAAGGCAGCAGGGCTGGACAGAGTAGAGAATGAAACGTGGCTGTTTAGTACACAAGAGGTTAGGGAGAGGCTAAAGGAGGTAGTGAAGAAAGTATAAAGGGGGAGGGATTTCCAGGAGGGTGGAGAGACGGAGTTAATGGTGCCACTGTATGAAAAAGGAGATAGGGTTAGGCAGGAAAATGATAGAGGGATTAAGCTTATGAATACGGCGTACGATACGGTGATCGTGTTGGCGGAGAGGCTGCGAAAAGATGTCGAGGAAAAAGGAATATTGCCGAAGACGCAGGCGGGATTGAGGGGGGGGGGGTAGGAGCACTATCTACAATATCTACGTTCTGCGGCACGTGGTGGCTAGAGAAATAACGAAGAAGGGGCGAAAGTGTACGCGTTTTTTATGGACCACAAAGGCGCATTTCCTTTGGTGGATAGGGGGAGATTGTGGGAAGCGATGGAGGAGATGGGAGTGGAGAGAGGCCTGATCGACAGAGTAAGGAAGATATATAAAAAGACGAAAGGTCAGGCGAGAGGTGGGGAGGGGATTTTGGAGGACTTCTGGATGGATGTTTAAAGCAAGGGTGTCCGCTCAGCCCTACCCTTTTTGCGATATCAATCGTGAATATGGAAAGTAAGCTAAAGGCCAGAGTGGTAGGAGGAGTTAGGGTAAGAGGGGTTAGAATTTGGACGACCCTCACGTATGCAGATGACATAGTGTTGCCGACAAAAAGCAAATAGGCCTGAAAGGAGATGATGAAGAGGTTGAGAAGATACTTGAGTAAGAATAGGTTGAAGCTCAATGCGGAAAACCCCAAGGTTACAGTATTGAGGAAAGGGGGTGGGAGGGATGAGGTAGGGGAATGGAAGTGGAGAGGAAAGGTGGTGCAGAAGGTGAATGAGTTTGTGTATCTGGGCTTCTTGTTCCAGAGAAATCGGGGAGACAATGGTCACATAAAAGAGAGAGTGAGGAGAGCAAATATGGTGATGAGGTAGGTTGTTGTGGAAGTAAGCTGGTTACGGAGTGTTGGTGGGAGAAGGATAACAGAGAAGTGAGCTGGGGGGAAAGGTATATGAAGTGGTGAAGAAGAATGTCATGGAGAAAGAGAAGGCAGAAAGGGAGAAGAGAATAAGAGGATCAATGTTCAATGTAAATTACGGGTGGATTATACCAAAGGAGAGAGCACAGTATTTGTGTGAGAGAGGAGAGAAAGGGAGTCAGGAGCTCATAGCGAGGATGAGGTGTGGGTACATGGAGGCTTTCGATAGGTTTTGGCTTCTTAGGGAAAAGAGAATCTGTGAATTGTGTGGGAAAGTGTATGCAATAATGGAACATTGTCTCGAGGATTGCGAGGGAGCGGAAAGGAGTGATATTAGCATGGAGTTATTACTGCATGAAAGAGGGGAGAAAAGAGCGGTTGCATGGTTGAAGGGGGTGTTGGTTAAGATGGGGAATAAGAGAAGGAAAGAGAAAGAGGAACGGAGAGGGAAAGATTGTAAAGAGGAGAGGAAGTAAATATAGGCAATTGTGAATATTGTTATTAATTTATTAGTATTAGATAGTAACCACGGAGGCAGGGATTGGCAATGCGAGGCAAGGTGAAATATAGGGACATGCGTGCGAGGCCAAGCGAGTGAAACGAAGAAGGCATAGCGCTTAGAGCGAGCGGTCGTAGAATTGGAGTAGCATTAAGGTATGGAATTCAAGCAAAATTCTCGATAACGTTCACAGTTTGCGTTGGAAATTTCGTGAAAATATTGAAAATAATGTAGCAGAATCTGTATAATATGGAAGTGTAATGAAGAAAAACGAGAACGATAAAAAACACCATGACAGTTTCGAAATCCTCAAAGTAATGATTTTATATTGAATCAAGTAATTGAGTAAGATAGCCTTACAAAATCTGAACCACTTCATTTATAACACATAAAGATCAAAAATTTTTAACAAATTCAAGACTCAAATAGTAGGAAATCTGAAGAAAGTAGTCCAATATAAATAAAATTAAAACGAGAGGTACAATTAACTTTTTTTCTCATAACCGCCAAAACAAGAAAACAATTATGGGACAGTATACGCCAGGAATATTAGAATCTGCGAGGGGTCGTTCGATTCAATGAAACTTCATGAAAATGTAGTATTTTGAATGAAAAATTGTTACATGTTTCCTGAAAAAAGTCCAAACAGTTTTGCATTCAATTTTTCGTGAATTTTTCCCCTTTTAATTTTTGTTACATTAGGTATAACGATTCCTCATGAATTCACGTTTTAATTGGGAAAATTTATAGACACTCCTCTGGTTCAAGAGATATCGTCATTTTAGTGAGAACATTTACTGAGCTGTGCTGCCAATGCGTCTACTCACAAACGATAGAACCTGAAAATTTTGTTTCAACTCCTTGGAAAAATGTTTTGTATACCAGCGTGGCTTGGGTTTAATGCTTAGTTTACGTGAAACAAAAAAAAGTTGACTATCTTGATAATCGTTATAAACAAGTTCTACTAACAAATGCTAAATATTATCAGAATTTAATGAGGAAAGTTTGTCATTCAGTATTATTTGTTGATTTTATGAACAAATTTCATAAAAAATTGTCAAACAGTGTTGGCAGTGACATATTATGCCAGTAAATTTCTACCATGATCACTTGTTTATATAACAATTCGAAATTTTCAGACATGGGAATAATATGTTTTATTGTGCGAGGGCAAATGAAAAACTGAAAAATGGTGTCAAAAACTAAATATCAATTTTTCTCCGCATTATGTCTCTTTCTCCGCCGATGGTCACAGATAATGATCGTTTCTATTGTTGCTCTTGGGCATGAGTTTATTGAAGAAATAATAGCTACAACTTTTATTATTTCACACATTGGCATTTTTTCTTATCTCTGATATTCCGTGAGATGGGTACGATTGGTGCGAGATGCTTATTCTGTATACCATTTAACCTGACTTGTGAGCTGCTAATTTTGACAGCTAAGTTTTTCACAATTTTTTTATTTTTTACTATTGCTTATCTACTGTTGTAAAATATAATGTCAAATTTAAAGTCGTCCAATATCAATAAATTATAAAGAAGGAACGCTTCGCATCAGTGAATATTGTTCACTAAACTTCAAGCATTGATACTAATGTATAAACATGCCACAAAAGTGTTTCATTTAGATAAAAAGTATAAATAATGAAGATGACACTTTTTTCAATGATACAAATTGATTGTTTGCTCTCACAAATTGATGAATTATAATATTTCAATAAAACTAGGTCAGAAAATATAGTATCCTCGCTGGAATGTCATAAGAAAAGAAAAAACATGTTTTGCCAGTTTTCCATTTAATTAAGATTATATACTGTGAATCATTATCTATTTTAGGGTGGTTTTCCCTATACATATATATATATATATACTAGCGGACCCGACAGACATTGTCCTGTTGTCTTCTTAAATTTGAAAATTTTAAACTTTTTACATTTTCCAGTGGACTGAATTGTGAATCTAAAGCATTGTCGAATCCAGTGGAACACACACAAATATTTCATCAAAATCGGTTCAGCCGTTTTTGGACGAGTTCAGTCATATACACACGTACAGAGGAATGTTATATATATATATATATATATATATATATATTTTTTTTTTTTTTTTTTTTTTTTTTTTTTTTTTTCTGTCCGGAAAAAAACATAAATTTTGAAACTTATGTAAAAATTGTGCAAGTTTTCTAGAAGAATCGCGGAAATGAATTCTTTGTGAATTCTTAGAATACAATAGTCTCAAATCTTTAGCTTGCTTTTACCTGGGGAACCATCCTAATAAAGAAGTTGATAAAATTAAAATATTTACGAAGTTATATTATTATATTTACCCATAGAATCGACGATAACCATTACCGACAGAAATAAAGTACCAAAAACTATCTTCATTCTCACTGAACGTAGATGATAAAACTGATTTGTAAAGAATCCCGTCAAGAGAGCAACTAACGAATGTTCTGGTTATCCATTGTAGTATACTTGCCTGTACATGTATATTCGAAAAATGTATTGGAGAGGTTAAACCTATTTTTCTAAGATATTTGTATTTCCCAAATATTTACATGGTATATGGTAGAATTAAGATAGTGGGAATAAAATGACTTTTAACATTTCAATTACACAATTTAGAATTTTTCAGCACATTGGAAGGCATATCATAACTACTAGCCTTATCAGTTATTTACACTGTCAACCGCATTGCTTCCTGTCATCATTTTTTACATTCTCATCCTAATGAGGAGGTATTGGTTTTATGTAAGATTTGACTGAGTCGGTTTCATTAAATCTTTACGTTTTGAGACCCCTTGAGTAAGAAAAAACCGATTATTACGAAGGTTTCTGTCTGTCTGTAATCTGCAGTATTGTGTAGGCACGATCATTATCAAAAAATGCATCAGATTGTATTGTACTTCAGCACACTTTCTCAAGGCCTGAAAAGTAGTAACAAGTTCGCTAACCAGCTATTTTGCATAAAAATTCGAAAAGTGAGACCATTTTCAAAATTTTTAAGACAATTTTTTTCAAGATTTGAAAATTATATATATGGCTATTCATAGTATTCGGAACCTCGAACAATCTATCCCACTGACTTTTTCCGAATGAAGAGATATTATCAGAGTTATAGCATTTCCAAAATCCAAAAAAACAGACAAACACGAACATTGTAAGCCAAACAACGCACGATGCGGAAAATGTCAAGATAAGAAAAATTTTGCTTTTTGAAAGCCCTGCAAAATTATCATAACATTTTTTTCAATTTTTCCAAAGAATCAAAAATTTAAATTTTGTTCGCACAAAAAATAATGAAAAATAAAAATTTCCATTTTTTGATCAAACTATGCGAAATTCGGAGAAGATTAAACAACCAAAATTGTGTACCTAAACATTTTTTCTGCAAATTTGTCATGGATACATTTCTTATAGGACACGCAGTTTTTGTTTTATTCTTAAAAAACAACATTAAAAATAAAAAATGAAATTTTTGAACAAACGACACAAGCTACAACAAAAGTAATGAGACAAAAGTTGTTTATCCAACAAAGAGCTACAAATTTTTGAAGAATCATTTTTTGACAGGATGTGTGGTTTTTATTTAATTCGTAAAAAAAAAAATGAGAATAAAAAATAAATTTTTGAACAAACGACACAAGCTATGAAAAAATGGATAGACAAAAGTTGCTCTTCCGAAAAGAAGTGAACCGCGGTCAATCACAACTATGGCCACGTCTCACGACGACAGGCCGGTGAGACCCTGGTGTGTCTAGTGGACACAAAGCGACCCAAGGATGTCAGCTTTCTGCATCCATCTCGCAAGTGACTTGGCATATTTTCGGCACGCGGGTATGGCTTTAAGGTTACGAACCAGTGATAATTTCGCACCTCCAAGAGCAACGATTACAAGGACAATCACTTCAACCGAATATTTTGGGTACAGTCGGTACAGCTCCCTTTTAAGATCTTGATACCTCATCTCTTCTTCTTTCTCCGTGACAGTGATGTTGTAGTCGAGCGAAGCCGAAAATTCGATCACGAATATAGTTTGTTTCTTGAAGTCTTGGAGAACGATGTCAGGCCTCGATTGTGCAATGGAGAGTGCTGTCCGAAACTCGTGGTTCCAAAAAAATTGGCACTTCTCATTTCGGACAATTGCCTTTATCTCCCTCAGAGCGTTTGGCAGGGCAGGGTTGCGGTCAATTAAGAGCGACAGTGATGTTAATATAGCACTCTGTGTGCCGCATTGTGTCCTTAGAGATACGACGTTCCTGCGTGAGTGGAACACCTGCGTGAGGTGTTCTAAGTACTCAGTGTGTGCATGACAAGCTCTGCATCTATCACTGGAACTTCTTGACGTGAAATGCGGTCCCGGTATACTAAGGTGGAAATAATACGGTTGGCATACAAAAATGAAACCCTCTGTACCTGAATTAAGTCCTGATGATCTGAGGAAAGCAAAAGTTTGCTCCTTCGACAAGGACTGATTTTCTACATTTCTGTGAAAGTTTCCGTGCATTTTCTTATCGAGCAGCTGTTGACGGATTTTTTCAACCTCTGTTTTCTTTACTTCGGCTTTCATATGTGAGGTATCTAGATAGTGAATTGCACTTTCCTCACTCCTGATGTTGAAATTCAGTCCAAGGGTCTCGGCTGCCTGCTCCAGAGCTTTAAAAAGGAACGCTCTTTTGCCAATCATCTCGTGTTTCCTGATCACTTTAAGGAGAGCATCTCTGCCATTTGCAACGATGTCAACTGTATTTGAAACGTATCGGTTATGAACAAATTGAAGATTCAAAAGTTCTTGTCCACCTTGACGGCGTCAAATGCATAATCGCGGAACAGACATATTGATATGCAAGTGTCTATATGTCTAATAACCCTTATATCCACAAGCTCCTTGACGATATTTGAAGCAAGTTGAAGTTTTCTTGCAGCAAAAGCTTAGATTGAATTGTGATGACTAGTGTCGCCGCAGAGGTATCCAGAAGAATTGCATAGTACGAGAGATAGAGGCAGGTGTCACATTGTTCGTTGTCACACGATAATTTCTAGGTGAGATAGATAGATCAAATGCTTTCCGGTAGTCGATCCGGGCCATCGGCAGTACGCGCTGATGGCCTGCTGCGTTTTTGCAGACGCGCCTCTTAATCAGCAGATTCTCTTGTCAGCCTGCTACACCTTTTTTCGAGCTACGTTTTTCATACATCTCTCTCCACACAGGCCTAATTCTTTAAACAATCTCTGGGTTGGACAAGTGGTCCTCTTCCGGTAGGAGTATAGTGCTTTCTAACACCAGCCACTGCGGAATCAGCGTTTCCGACTTTGAATATGAGGTAAATATGCGGGCCAGATGTTGTTGTGTAGAAGTAAACTTCTTTCACCAGAACTTCTTGATACCATCTGGCCCTGCGGCGGAAAAGCTCTTTGTGCGCCTAAGTGCTTTTTTCACCTCTTTGGCAGTGATAAATGCACATTCCTCCTCAGATGTTATGAGGTTGTCGTAAAACTCCTTGAAGCGGATGATATTATCAGTGTCTTCTTTCAACTCCAGTGTTCTCGGGATCTCGTGTATCTTGCCCCAGAAAGTCTCTACCTCGTTCTGCTTCGGTGGATTTCTGACAGAAACATGAAGATCGTTGAAGAGGCGCGATAGGTCCCTTCTGGTTCGGAAGTTGCGATCATATCTTAGGAGGTGCCTGCTTTCTGCGGTGGGTCCTAATGTAACTTTGCCCTTTTCCTCTGCGGCTTGTTCACACAGCGGTTGAGGAAGCGCTCTGCATACATCTCCCTTTTTCAAGAGGTAGACGACATGATTTCGCAATGATTGATATGGAACGTTCTGGAGCTCTGCATGTTGCTGATACCACAGAGTCTGCATAAGCGCCATAAAGCCTCCGTGAACAGGAATAATGCTGGTTTCGTAGCAACCCAGCAAGTTATCCTTGCGTTGATTCGTCCACTCAATGTGGGCGTTTTGCGGGTTCGTCGTCGTGTTTCCATCTGAATGATTTGCCACACCCCAAACTCCAGGGTGATCAGCACTGTTTGCCGACTTATTTTCGGGTGCTCTGAGCGTTTGATAGTTTTCAACGGAGTATACAACTTTTTGTTGGTTTGGTGGTGTCATTGCTGTTTCCCTGAGCAGCTAGGAAAAGGGTTGGTTCGTCTTTGTAGAGACCCGCATGCAAGAATAAGGCTGTCTCAGAGGTCGCCCGGTATCCCAGAATCACTGTTTAAGACACCTCACCGAGGTGTGATTCAGCTTTCGCCTCGGTTGTTACGTCTCCGCTTGGGGAATATTCCTTCAGGAGCATCCCTGGACAATTGCCTGCAACTACATTCAGCAGAAGCCCTTGGTACTCCAACCCTCCATCCGTAACCCGAGGGCGCGTCCAGTGGCTTTGTCTTAGGGTCTTCGGCTTGATTTGGAAGGAATCGAAACCAATTCCGATTTTCCACACATTTTTTGATATTTCGCAAATTGTGGCTTGTAGGAGAGCGTACATTTTTTATAAACATATTGTTTGAAATGCTTTGAATGAATAATTGCTTGCACGAGAGGAATAGTTTTCAACTTTCAGTATCTACAGAAGTATTCTTCAGTTTTCAAGCATTTTTGCTCTCTGAATCGAAATTGATAAAATTCAACTAATTCCTGGTAAAATTTTACAAATTCAATTACAAAAAAGTGAGCTGCTGAAAAATAGTAGAAAATTACTAATTCGAGTAGTCAAGGTATTTTTAATTTAACGGTGAAAAACTAATTGCTTGGTAAAAAAAATTATTTAGGACTACATAATAATTTAAAAAAAGTTATAAACATTAAAAACGTGGAAGTAGAAAAGTTTGATTTAACGACGCGATGATATAACATTTTTATTTCTATTGAAACAATAAGAAGGCCATATCGAGAAATGTATTGTTAACGTGACCTAGTGTGTTATGAGGGTCAAAAGATTGCTTTCTGATTGTTTGCACAAAGTTTAGAACAATAAGAATGTTTGAAAATCTCAAAATCATAATTGATGAATGTGTTATAAATTAATTTTCCACATTCAGGACCCTCGTGCTCTACTTTTCAACTGAGCTCTGTTTCCGATTATTAAACTTTTTTTCGGTTATACTTTTCATGAATTTTCTATAAAAAATTCCAATTATTTATCAAACTTTGTGAGAATGATTTGCCTTGAATGAGCATCAGCTTGGATAATTATGAATTGAATCCCTTGAATAAGTCTGTTTGAATTATAGAAAAGTTTAATAAAATAATGCGATGGTGTAACATTCTTAACTCTATTGAAACAACAATAAGGTCATATTGTGAAATTCTAAACGTGATGTAGCCTGTCATCAATTTGAAAATATTGCCGTCTGATTGTTTGAGAAAAGTTAAGCAACATAAGGATTTTTTATAATCTTAAAATGACAATGGATCAATGGGCTGTAAATTAATTATGAATGTTCAGGGTCCTCATGCGCTGCTTTTCAGCAAAATTCTGTTCTAGATTTTCATAATTTTTCATGATTATACATTCTTCTAGTTTTCCATAGAAGAAGGCACTTTTTCAAGGAAGCGTGGATTTAGAAAGAATATATTGTTCCAACGACTGAATGAATAATGACTCGTTGTACGAAAAAATGTTACGAACATGAAAAGTGTGATCTTGTGTTGAAGACTAACAGAATTTTCTTTTAAAGAATCAATTCTCTCCACAAAAGTTTTTTATTTCTAATGATCATTCAAAACAAAGATTTAAAAAAGTTCAGGAAGCATACAAAATGTGACTCATGATAGAGATAGGTTTTGCAGCAGTTTTAGAAAAACTTTTGACATTGGTTGGCCTCAATGATTTTTTATAAACAAATGAAAAGTGTAGCAATAGATTCTGAGGTACAACTGTGCAAATACGTCAATTTTGTGAAAAATCATTTATTTTCAACGCTGTAAATTACTTCAAATTTATTTATCACTTAAATTATTTTTGCTCAGAGATGCTCAAAATAATTTGATCATCTTTTTCGTCGATTAATAATGAAATTTTTTGAAAAATTGTTTAAACAAAAACTGACCAGGATTTTGAGAGAATAACCAAGATATTTGTAATCAGGTGACAGTTTTTGACCTTTTAAACAAGAGGTTTCTCGGAGATAGCTTATACAGAAATGTTAGTGGCGACTAATTATCGCTGTTTTATACATGTAAGAATAGCGGATAGGGGAACGCCTTCCAGATATGGGTGGTACCGAGGTAATCAAATACCCGGGGTGGACAAAAATCATCTAGGGGAAGCAACCCCGAACAAGAAACCAGCCATGAGTGGGTACGACGAAAGCACACTACCCGGAGGGAGTAGAAATCTTCACGCCGCCGGTTCCGATAGGGTGCAAGCCCAGGTGGCCAGTGACGGTTCCATGGATTATGGGGGGAAACAATCGTACTTAGACGGGACGTCACGAAGGAGCCCAGTTACATAGAGAAACTGAAGGAGAAGTTAGATGCAAAGAGGACTAAGTCCGACTTTTACACCAAGTACCATGAAACCAACGAGGAGCTGATGAGTCTCCAAGAGATCACCAGCAAGCTGGAGGTCTTCTGTGGGAAAAAGAGAAACATGTGGCTCGAAATCGGCGACAGGGTTGGTGATGAGAAAGACCATCTCGCGCATCTCCACCGCAATGTGGGGGCATTCGACACGTATTTCGAGGGTGCCCAGCCTGAGCCTCGTAGAGGCGAGCACCATTGGGCCAAGAAAAAAGAAGAAGTCGAGGATCCGTGGTCTGGCGGCGAACTCGACTCCCAAGAAGGAAGATGGAGGGGTACCTACACCTGTACCCAAGTTGATGAAAAGAAGGAAGAGGAAACAGAGGCGAGCTCGACCCGAAGCGGTTTTATTCAAAGTAGGGCCCGCAGCGGATGGCAAATTCAAACTTTCCGCTGCGATGAAAACGCTTGTGGGTGAAGGTGGCAGTTCGAGGGAGCTTGTCCCTCGCACGAACGTTGAGGTCTTCGACCTCGACACCACAGCAGAAGCGAAGGAGGTTGAAGCTGCCGTCAGAAGACATTATGGCGAGCAGCCGGCAGGCGAGATCAGGGTCAGTCTCACAAAGAAGATCTTCAGAGGAACTCTGAAGGCTTTTGTGGAACTGACTGACGAAACAGCGTCGAAGTTGGTGCGAGCAGGAGACCTGAAGGTGGGATGGGTGTGCTGTCGCGTACGCCAGAAAATAGAGGCCATCAGGTGCTACCATTGCCTCGGCTTCGGCCACATGGCAGCGAGTTGCAAAGGTCCTGATAGGACGAAACGATGCTAGAGGTGCGACAAGGAGGGACACAGGTCTGCGGAGTGTGTGAGCACTCTCGAGTGCTACCTCTCCGCCGAAAAAGAAAGAAAGCCCCGGACTGACCATCTTCCAGGGTCGTTGAGATGCGGGTCATCCAGGGAGACAGCCCCGTTGAGGAAGCCTCCTTGACAGGAGCCCAACCAGCTGCACCCAAACAAGATGTCGAAGGCCAACGAGCCCGATATGCGGTATCACCGCACTGCTGAGGACAATGCGTACATCTTAGTTGGGAGGTAAAGCAGATGGCACAGGTGCAGGATATCAGGCACCAAAAACAAGAAAACCAACTGGTACTTATTAAGTGAAGGAAACGGTACCCCCTGAAGTAATGCGAAAGCAATTTCTGGGGGGAGTGTTGCCAAGGCGAAAGGGTGATGGTTTTTAGTGGGTCCCTTGGTGGCATTATCTTAATGAGGAAGTTGATTTTGTACAATGTATAATTATACCCAAGGTATAATTGAATATTTTATTTTTCAAAGTCATTGTAGTGATGCGACTGAGATTCCCACACCACCGAGAAGTGCGGACCCTTTACGGTGTTCTTGAACCTTTTCCACCAGCCCTCGTAAAAAAAAAATAAATGAAACTGTCTGCTTCGTTCAAACCAGGAGTAACCAACATTGCACACTTTAACTATGTGTTTGTTGCGAATGAAAAAAACATGAGTTTACAAAATATAAATTATTCTCTTTTGATTCTATATATATTGCTATTTTATCACATTTCAGTGATGAAGAGGCCCTTATATCTCTCTGTTCATAAGAAAGCGTACTTTTTGAGACTTTTACCTGTGCCAAATATTTTCTTCCAATTAGATACCAAATAAATTGTCAACGGCGATACCACGCTGAAAACACCAGTTCCCGTTAGATCACTGAAGTTAAGCAGTGTTGGGCGCGGTTAGTACTTGGATAGGTGACCGTTCGGGGAATACTGCGTGTTGTTGACCCGTCGTGGGTGTGGTGGACCCACACTGGTAGTATTTATCCACCTAGAAACACTACCCGAATCGGGTAGTGAGGCAATGAACTTTCGAGTTCGAAATGCTAATCAATTTTATTTTTTAGATACCAAATAAGAGTATGTCCTTTGTATCAGCTACAATTTTCTTTTCCAAGACATTTCTCTGAAACTAGCATATATATTTATAAAATATCAGAGAAGGCGAAAATCTTACTTTTTACGTAAATTTGATGCTCGCGACCTCTACAAAATTTTTCCAAAATCTGAAAAAATTTGTAGAATATTTTTTCACCCAGGGAAAAAAACTTTTGCTATACGTTGTGTCCAACACGATGATCCAGCAAAAGTCTCGTGCACTCAGAATATATGGAGCGGCTCCAGGACGATCGCCTTCTGCATTTTCATTGCAAGTGTCTTAGCATTTCATTTACTGTGAAACCAGCAGAGGATCTTGGAAAAAATTGAATGAAATAAGCTACGTATTATCATAACCTATATATTTGGATATAACTTTATCTGGAATAGAAAAAATTTGCTTGAAATTTCATATGTTTTTAAGATATAACAGGCGCAGATCCAAAGGGGGCCACGGATTTCAAGGATCACAGAAGACAACAATAATGGTCTTTAATGCGACTTCAGTTTTTTAATAATTTTAATACTGAATTTCAGTGGAGGGTATGCTTCATATCGAATCATCTACACCCGACTATCTCATATTTCAGTCAATACGAGCGTATTTAAATAAACATTGGTCTGATGTTTTTTGAAGAAAATTCAAGAATAATATAGAGTTTAATGTTTATATTTCTGAAATAGAACAAAAGATAGAATTTTTCAAGTTTCTTTATTCTTGGCTTTGTTATCAAAAGAAAATATTTGCCTTTATGTTACTAAAGGTGCAAGCTGACACCAAGGAATGGAGAAATGCGGAAATCAACAAGTAATGGCATAAATTAAGAAAAAAAATAAGGCTTGAAAATCAAAAAATAGTGTGTTTCAAGAATAGAAAAATTAGTTTAAAAAAAAAACAAATAACGTGAAAGTCTAAAAAAACCTTTGGAAAGAAAAAGAAACTTCGGAGAGAGCTCACTATTTTGGAATTCATCAATATTTTTAAGAACATTACAATGTGTTTACTGTATTAAATACAAATTCAATTAAAAGACTTCAATGTTAAAATTATTGAACTATATATTACTTAAATTGTTTCTTTGAGAGAAAATTGTTGAGCTACCAATCACGAAATACGTATGATTATTCAAGAAGCATAATTATATTCTGAAATATCATAATTTAGGGTGGCAGCTGGACCGTAAAAGCGGGAATTAACTAATATATGAATATTTCTCTTCGTTATATGAAAACAACCAAATTAATCAACAAGAAAAAAGAAGAAAAATAAAGATGAATAAACTGTTAGAAGATATGTATCATAAAAGATAAGGTGTTTTTACAAATATGAATATGCTACCGCTGTTAAAAAAATCGAGATCCTCTCTAAAGGTATCTCAATTAATGCATTATTTTAGGCATTTTCTGTGTGTATTTTCTGAGAAAATCCGGCTATTCGTATCGAAATCTCATGAAAAATAGTCCCTTTGCCAGGTCCTGGTATTTGTACCAAAAAATTCTGCCTATTTATACTGAAATTTTGGTACACGTAGCCGCCGCCTTTATTTTACAGTTCGTCTTGATATTATTCCGAATTCTGCTACATTATTTTAAGCATCTTGCGCATTCTTGCTAGTTTTCCGATATTGTCAGTCGGGATTCATTCACGAAATCTATGTTTTCTTATCTAGTCTAACCCAAGTGCATCTCTAAGTATAGTGTCAGCTCAAATTTGTGTACGTTAAACACTGAAAACGTGGGAAAATGTTATTAACATTGTATTTGTTTAAAAATGTATTCATACAATATAACAATTTAGAGTGTATCTAATTTCAGGGCCATGAATAAAGGTATGGAAAGTTTGATTTTGCTTGATAGGGAACCTAATGAAGATCACAGCTTATGGTCCTGGTGATATTTCGGGTCTGGTTCTTGTTCTTGAAACTCAAACTCTGCGGGTCACGCATGGTAAGGTCCACTAATAGCACGCTAATAGTCCTTTTTCTTCTAAATTTAATTTATTGGCAGCTTTTCTGTTAGCACAGGCCACGATGATTGCATCCCGTTAATGCACAAACGCACTCATATATGTGTGTACTAGCATGCTTGCACACGCTTTCGCGTGCGAAGGTGGTCCCGGTCCTGGAAACACGTGAGGCGGCATGGCTTGATGAATTTGTCACGCCGCCCGGTCACGCTATTTCATCTGGCTTTACTACGTTGTAGTCGTAAGTCAAATTATTAAGAAAATTCATTTTGGCATTTTTCATTTATCTTCCATCGACTCAATTACGATTTGGAATTTAATTAAGTTTCGACATCAAAATATAGTCTTTAAATTACGAGAATACCTATTAGGCTCCCTCATAAATTAGTTCAAAGGAAGACACTGAGAAAGAGAGAGGTCGTGACATCTTGAATATAACTTTTCATTTATAATGTCATTTTTGAAAATATAAGAAGCATAGACAAATTAAAAATTTGTCTTTTTAGACAAAGTCATGAAGTATTTAGAAGCTCTGTCATAACCTACTCTGCTACAAGAACAATGATCAATTATTTCAGAGGAATTTCAATACTTTGAAAAAATATAAGGAGAAGCAATCTAATCATCCAAAAACAGGTGCTCTCTAATATTCCCTGAGTACAGTATATAAGTAAAAAAGTGCAGACCACCTCAGTAGAGGTCCCGTAGGAAATATTAGCACCTGGCGAAACTGGGAAAAAAGGTTAAACTCAAGAAAAACGAAAACAACTCCCCAATTTTAAATACTCATCTTTACGTGCTTCTGACGTACGTTATAGGTTGGAAGAAGCGCAGGGTGCGGTTTCGGGCATTTTCGTGCGAAATCGCGAAAAGTGGAACGAGATGGTTGCAGGCGATGGCCCGAGGGGTCCGAGAGCGATGCCTTGAGTCAGTTCGTCGAAGGAAGGCAATAGCCGATGAGACCTGATGAGACCCAGCGGCTGTGGGAAAATGGCTCGCTGATGGGGACTGAGGAGGGCAGACGGAAAAAGAGAGATAAGAGGGTAAGGCATGATGGGGAGGAGGCAAAGAAGAGGTGAAAAAGAGAAGATAGACCACGATAAAATAAAAAGCGTAAAGCGGGTGATTAGACGCGGGCTCGCGCATGCCCTTCCTTGTGCCACGATCACTTCTCCCCTTACCTTGTCTCCCCCGCCATTCTTCGCGAATATCCTCTTGTTCATTCGTTCGATCCCAGCCGATTCGCGCGACAAGGAGTAACTGAACTCTAGTCGTACGTTTCCGGTCTTGTCGTGTGAAAGACACTTGTTTTTTTTTTTTTTGCAGAGGCTTGTTCTGTGAAGGAGACAAAAAAGGTAATGTGCTACGTGAGCTATCGAAGCGTGGTAATAAGATCAGGTAGATGCGTGACAAGTTTTTAGGTTGGCGAATTTGAATCACTTGCAGTTAATGAAATAAAAATAGCATTCCTGTGTCCTGTTTCGGACTTTTGCTTTATTTTTTACAGTGTTCTATTTATGAGAGGATTTCAATCAAAAATGTTAGATTTCATTAAATTCAGGTTAAATAAATTGATCCCCACTTTTTTATGTCGAATTTAGGAGATGCAATAAATGAAACATAGTTTATGTAGTAAGCGGCAAGCACGCATCGAGAAGGATCTGTCAGGCAAAAGTAATAGTACTTTCTATATGACAAAAAATCATACACCCCCTCATGTCTTATTCATACCTCCTCAAAGCCAGGCCCCAAAACATCTTTTCTCGCATCCTCTAAGCCCTCCGCACATCTTTTCCTCTCATTCTACCTTATCACCTCTTAGGGGTCGTGCATAAATTACGTAACACTTTTTAGGGGGAGGGGGGGTCTAACCAAGTGTTACATAATGGCGAAAAACTACAGGGGAAAGTCGGAAAAAGCGTTACATAGGGGGGGGGGGGGGTCAAAATTGTCGGAAAATTGCGTTACGTAATTTATGCACGACCCCTTATCGCCTTTTCTTATTCCTTTCACTCCTCACCCAAATCCATTTGCTTTGCCCATATATGTACGCCCTCTATTACCTATTTCCCCTCCTTATGATAAGCTCCTATCATTCCCCTCGGATAGCATTTCATCCCTATCCTATCTGGCCCCTCGCATCACTCCTCTCCTATCCTCTACCCACCAATCGCACCCCTTTCATCGTCAGCCTTTTTCATCCCTTCCCATCCCTATACATTCATACCCTTGCATCAATCCTTTTCTATCCTTTACTCCCTGAAACTTTCCTCTCCCTCCCTACAAATTGATAATCATTCCCTCTTCTCACTACATTTATATTCTTCCCACGCCTCCGGTCCAAACCACTTACCAAACTCCTGTATACATACCTCTTGCTCATTTCCCCCATCAACCCCTTTACCCTCTAACCCCTCTTGTTTTCTCAATCCAGTCCATTCACTTTTACCTTCTCTTTACTTTGAGCGAATAATTTTTTTTTCAATTTATTTTGGGGTAATTCAAAACTGTCCAAAACCAACGTAAGAAGATTTAAACAGAGGGAAAGTTTTGTCAAACCTTACTGTTTCTTATAAATTAACAAATATGTTGAAATTCTTATCATGTACTTGAATTTTGAAGCAAAAAAATGAGTTTTCAACAAAAATTCTAATAGTTGATAATGTAACCAGAAGAAGATTTTCATTTTGAATCAAAAACAATGAAGTTGAACAAAGAAGGCGAATTCCCAACAAAATAGTTTAATCATCAACAAAAACAGGTTCATTTCCAACCAAGCAGTTGCATTTTCAACAAAAAAATATGACATTTTTACCAAAAGATGTCAATTTTCAAATCTAAAGACGAATTTCCAACAAGAGCTGAATTTTTCAATAAAGGAAGATTTTCCAGTCAATAAAGACAAGAAACATCCAATGTGTTGAATTTCGAAGCCAAAAGGAGGGGCTTTCAAAAAACTGTTGAACTTCGAACCAAATAATTAAACTATCAACCATAAATTTACATAATTTACATAAATTTTCAAGCCAAATAGCTGAATGCTCAACCAAGAAGATCAGAACGAATTCTTAACAAAATACATTAATTTGTAACCTAATAGTTAAATTTTCAAGAAAGTGCATAAACTTTCTACTAAATTGTTGAACATTTAAATCAAAAAGGTCAACTTTGGAACCAAAATGGAATATTTAAATTTTCATTGAAAAATAAATTTTTCATTTAAAAATGAATTATTCCTTTAAAAAAACGAATTTTCTACATAAGAGTTGAATTCTCTACCACGCAGTGAAATTTTCTATCATATTTTTAAAATTTCGAGCCAAGAAGAGGAATATTTTACAAAACTTTTGAATTTCCAATTAAAACTTTAATTTCCAATTGAAACTTTAATTACCAATTGAAACTTTAATTTTTAAACAAACAGATGAATATTCAAATAAACAGTTGAATTTTCAACGAAATATTTCAAATTGTCAGTTAAAAAATTCAGTTTCACAAAAAAAAATAATTTCGTGTAAAGCAGTTTAAATTGCAATAAATGACTTGAATTTCCTACCTAAAAAGATGAATTTTCAGCAAAAAATTTAATAGATGATATTTCAACTCAAAAAGATTTCAATTTCAAAATTGAAACAGTTAAATTCAACCAAAAATAAAAAAAATTTCAACCAAATACTTGAATCCTCAACTAAAACAGTTTAATTTGAACCAAATAGTTTAAATTTCCAGTTCAAAAAATTTATTCTGACAGAAAAAAATGATTTTTGAAGAAAGTAGTTCGATTTCTAATAAATTAAATAAATTTTCAATTGAATGGTTGAATTCTCAACCAAGAGGATAAATTTATTATCAAAAATGTCGAATTTTTAAGAAAATACGTGAACTTTCAACCAAATAGTTAAATTTTTAACCAAGAGGAAAAATTTTCTACCAAAAAAGTGGAACTTACAAAAAAAAACTGCAAACAGGTGAATTTAAAAACAGAATATGTCAATTGTCAACCAGAAAAGATCAATTTTCAACGAGAGAGTTGTAGTTTTAAATAAAAAAGATGAAATTTCTACGAAAAAATATAAATTTTCAAACCAAACGAGACTAAAATTTCCAATCAAATGGTTGATTTGCAAATCAAGCAGATGAACTTTCAACAAAAGAGTTGAATTTTCAACCAAAAATGATGATTATGAACTCTGTGATATATGAATAGGAATATTGGAATAGGATTATTTAAAGACTAAAAAATAACAGTTGAACAAACATTGGAGTTTATTTCCAATACTTTTAAAAGATTAGGTGCGAAAACCGGAAATTCGTGTTTGAAAATAAAGTGGCGGAGTACATAACATTTTAGGTCCCAAAAAAATTATAAAATTATACGTTTGTAAAATTACATGTATTACTGCAAGGTACCACTAATTGCTGACAACTGTTTGCAGTTAAATCTTATTAAATTTTGTATTTTAGTGTTTCGCAGTTTCGAAAATATCTTACGTGAGTAATAGGTTTGACCACGTATATAAATATCCTTGACCCACCGACTATTGTTTAAACAATTTTTATTTATATAAGTGATATTTTTTCTCTTATGTAAAGTCTCGAAATTGAGATTTTAGGTGTTATGAGTTTTCAAACGAATGTTAGGAGTAAAATCACGCATTTAAATTATTTTAAAATTTGTTAAACAATATACATTTTTTCATATTAGTGCTGGCAATAAAGTGAACATTATTTGATGATAATTTGTGTTGATCTAAACTCGACTGAGATAACTTTTCCCTATTTTTTTTCCAAAAATTAACCAGGGGCTCAATAATGTGTATAATTTAAAATTTCGTATCCCATATTTTACTTTCCATTTTTCACATGTCCTTCTTCTTTTTGTTAAATTTACGTCATATGACGAAGCTAACTCTAAATGACCTCTGAAGCAAGACGTGAATTTGACAATAAAAAGAATGGCATGTGAGAAATCTGAAGTGAAATGTGAAATCATACATAATCGCACCCGCCATAGGTAAAAAGATTGAATTCAAATAATTTCAATCCGTCTTTGTTTGAATGTACCTCCTACTATGAGAGAGCTTCAAAAGTGTATTTTTTCTAAATTTTTCAACAAATTAATATTCTACCTAATACTCATTTGTTCTTGGAAGGAAATAATTGGAAAAGAGACTTTTCGGTAATTTTGCAACTGATTCATAAGATTGGTTAAATATAATCTTTGACGGTAAAAGAGAAAATAATTCACGAATTTTTATATTTCGCAATTAATTTTTGACAAGTGTAATTTTGCATGAAATGGTGCAAAGGAAGATATGAAAATACAAATAATATACAGCAATTTTTTTTCAAGACAATTCATCATGTTATCCTAGTCTTATTTAATGATCAATTCCATATATACGATGAAGTATGTAATTTATATAAATAATATTGTATAAAATAAAAAAGACCTATCATAACATTTTAGTTAATTTTTAATGTGCCAGTGCAAAAGAAATAAAGCATTTGCTACATTATGTGTCCATGAGTGAATGGATCTAACTGTAGATTCACGTGTAGAATATCTAGGATCAATGAAAAGATCATCAGAATCGATTAAAGATCACAGGTTACGAAATCACTTACTTTATTGAAGTCACTTTCTCGTTAGCAGATACTAATCATTTTAAGACATACATATATCAGTCATAGAAATAATCATGTAAAACATCGACATAGATTCAGTAGAATGATATGCATATTATTCATCCAATAGTCTAATCTACTATTTCAATTATTTTCATAATTTTCATAATTTTCCTAATTTTGACATCAACATTGACTTTTAGTAATATGAAGTTGATTGACTTGCTTGGCAATGCTTTATAATTGAGTTTCACGTTATTGCTTTTGTACTCTATAATAAAATGATGAATTTTAAAAAGCGTGATGCATGATTTGAAATTCATTAATTTTTACCGATTTATTTTCACGATTCTGATTTTAGAATACTTCATTTTAAATGATGTTTGGAATTGTTCAATTTACAACGGTTCAATTAGGCTTGGGTTCATTATCTTTTCAACTTCCAATTAGATATCATACAACTTTCAACTTTTTTAGAATGATTAAGCTTCAAAGGCTTACAATATTGAAAATTCTTACATTTTGAGTAGTGAAAAAGACAGTGAACTTTTTTTTCTACAAAAATCTCATTTTTGCATCATTAAATCTGTCCAATTACCTTAAACATCATTCGATACTGAGTGATATGATAGCTTTTAATAATTTTTCTCATTTTTGAAATTTTTTTAATGTCAATCAGTTTTGGAATGCTTAATCAGGAACGATACCAGTTTTTAAATTTCACTACGTAAAAAAAAGTGTTCGGTAGTTTTTGTGCAGATACTATCGTCTTCAACGATTTATGACTCTTTTAATACGAATTTATAAAATTTAGTCGTTAAAACTAAATAAGAAACTTCAAATCTTGGAAATACTATTATAATTCCTTGAATCTTATAAAATTCCTTTTGATACCTCTTAAAATATTAAAACATCACTTCAAATCTTCGCAGTCCGTCAAAATTCAATAAATTTCTTTGAAAAATCCGTGAAATGCCATGAAATCTGATATTCACTGAAATCCTGAAAAATATATTTAGATACCTCGGAAGCTTTTAAAATCTCTGAAAACCATTGAATTCATTCGAAATTCTATGAAATCCGTTATAATTCATCAAGAATTCCTTAAAATCTTTTAAAATAACCTAAAACATACACGGTGGGTCTGAAATGTGTTTTACCCAAATGTGCGAACACTGCGAATGTTTTCATTGATTTTGTACCTAGGATGTCATTCAACTATTTTCCGATGGAAGCCAAAATCTTCGCCAGGGCCATTTTTGAAAAAAATCGTTTAAAATTTTTAAAAATCGAAATTTCAATGTTTCCTCAAAAACGAGGTGAGATATGAAAGAAAGTCAAGAGAAAACAATTCTTCAGAAAAAATTCGCCATAAAATGACCTGCTTATTTTTATTTATTTTTGTTCTGTTTATTAAAGCTCTATTTCTCAATGTTTAGAGGGAAACTTGGGGTCTTCGTGGTTTTATATTGATTATAACTGATTTATCTTTTATCAAAGTTCATCATTTTCCGGTAAAATTGAATTCTGCATTACCGACCGATCCGATCTTCAGTTGTTTATAACCTTTTTTCAGTATATTTGTGCTAATAGTGTAAATGAAATATTTTGTATAAAATACGGAAGTGTCGAAAGATCACGTGTACACACATGATGAAAATCATAATAAAGTTTGTTGATTATGTTTTGGAAGAACCAAACAAATGTTTTGTAAAAAAAAACAATTAAAGTCTGACTTAGAAGCTTTGTTCAAAAACTATACGGACAATGACAGTTTACCTGAAGCTCTGTGTAGCATCTGTACAAGGAATGGATATGATGTAAAAAATTGGATAAAAATGCATTTAAAATTTCCAGATTTGTCCAGTTTTCAGCCACTAATGAAAGCTACAAGGTTGAAAGAAAACTTAAAATGCTATTGTAAAGTTTGTAAACTGGCTAGAACCCTGCGAAAATGCAAATTTCGTTTAGATGAATATTTTATCTCAACGGAAAGACCCACTTTCAGATGTTTAGAATAATATAATTACCGGTAAGTTAATGAAATATGACCAAAATATTATTAAGCCTCTCCTAAATCATATTACCTGCTCCATATTTCCTTACCTCAGGTCTAACGAAATCCCCAGTTGATTAAAAACGCTGCAGCGTCTGTTTTTCTGTCATTGTAAAAGGTAAGCTTCATCAATGCAAATTCATCTTCCCGGGTAGAAAATCTGACTGCCTGTTTGACGGAAACACCGCCAAATGTACAGTCAAGTAATTTCGTAAATAATAAAGAAAAAAGTGACAGGAGAGAAATATTTGAAAACATCAAACTTACAATTAACTCAACCAATTGGTGGAAAGCCGTTTCTAATAAGCTTTGAAGAACAAATTCAAAGAAATTTTTGAAGCAGCCACTGATTTCAGCAGAGGATTTTTCAAAAATACAAACAAACTACAACCTGAGCAATAATGTAACTTTGGGAATCGCTTCAGCTCTACATGTGGCTACGAAAAACAGAAAAGTTGTTGAACCTGAGTTGAAGATGAAACTTGCAGCCAAAACCCACTCCATTGACGGGTACTGCAGCTATAAGGAGTTTGACTTCGTGCATGTCAAAGCTGATGATCTTTCCAAAGCTACTGAAGGAGTAGTTTATTGTAGAGATCTGAGTGCTTACATCCAGTACATCCAAGAAAAAGGACTAGTCACTCGCATACATGTCAAATTTGAAATTGATGGAGGTAGCGAATTTTTAGAGGTTTGTCTTTCCATTCAGTCAACGAAAGACGAAGAATGTGTACTGGCAAGATCAAGGTATGATCAGGGAATCTCCGCAAAGCGATTCTAGGATCCCGGCGTGAAAAAATTGTTTTTACTCGCCTTAGCTCCATGTTCGCATGAAAATTATAAAAATCTATCGCAACTATGGTCTGCATTAAATATCAATGAATTCAAAGGAACCATTGCCACTGATTTGAAGCTAGCAAACATCCTGGTGGGCATTATGGCTCACAGCAGCCTTCAACCATTTGCGTGGTGCTATGCGGAAAAACATCAACTCAAACAATGTGGCACTTACAGAACGATTGGCAACACATTGCAAAACCGCATGAACTGGCGTGAAGCAGGGGCTTCACAATTACAAGCGAAGAACTATTGGAATTACACCTAATGGAACACATTATTCGCTCATATGTTAGATGAACTGGAGAAAGAATTTATGGAATGAGCAAAATTGTGTCATGTTGAACGCGAAATAACGCACAATAGTCCAGCATTTAAGGGTAATTCCTGTAAAAATCTTTCAGAAAAAGTGGACCTTTTGCGTCAATTACAAGGGCGACGTAATTCCAGGTTACGCAATTATGTACAAGTTTTCAGATACTTCAAGAAAGTTGTGGCAGCATGTTTTGGAAATAATCTCGGCCCATGCTGCAAGACTAGCATTGCAGCTTTAAAAAATTTACATAATTTTTAAAATCAGTATCACTCCTAAAGTTCATGCAGTCTTCTTCCGTGTTGAACATTTTTGTGAGAAGAAGCAGATGGGACCCAGATTCTTTAGCGAACAGGCGATCGAATCTGTACATCATGATTTCAAAACTATTTGGGATAAACATAAAGTTTCCAAATCCAGGAAATGTACATATTATTCAACATACTTTCTTCATTATCATAAAACGATAACATTTTCAAAATAAGAAACTATCTTCAGAAAATTCCAATTATAATATTTCTTTATCCTTAATTTTCAACTCATAATATAACCGTGAAAAAAATCCTCTTCAAATAGAAAAATAGAGCTTAGCAAACAAGAAATAAATAAAACAAAAAATAATCAGATCATTTTATATCAATTTTTCTGTGAAACAATTTTGTTCCCTTTACTTTTTTTTATATCTCGCCCCGTTTTCGAGAAAACATGGAAATTTCGATTTTCCTAAATTTGAAATAATTTTTTTCAAAAACGGCCCTAGAAATGATTTTGATTTTCATCGGAAAACAGTTGAGCGACATCTTAGATACAAAACTAAGAAAAATATTTGCAGTTTTCGCACTTTTGGGTAGTAGTAGATTTCTTTGAGTTTACAGATTTCAAAAAGAATTCACCATGTTTAATGTTTATATAATAAAAACTATTTTTATATTTAAAATACAGCAATACGATATCTAGTGTATTTGTTCGCGTCTTCGAGGCGCATCAATTGATCTATTGTTGAATCTTTTATGACTCAATAGTGCCGATTAATGAAGTTCAAAAAAATGGGTGTATTCTGTTTATATGAGAAAAACTTCGTTCATATCAGGAATACTACAGTACTGTAATTGACATATTTGTTTGCGTCTTCGAGACACGTCGAATGACCGCTTGACGAACCTTCTACAACCTCTTATGATCCATTAATACTGATTTATAAATTGAAAAAAATGTTTTGTTTATCTTGTTGATATGAGAAAAAAATTTCAATATTGGGAAAGCAACAGTAATGTACATAATATATTTGTTTGCGTCTCCGAAACGCATCGGTTGTCTAGCTGAAGAACCTTTCGTGAGCTACTATAACCTTCCAATATCGTTTTCAAATTTCTTTAAAAAATTATTTACTTCATTTTCAATAGATTTTTTTTTATTTGAGAATATAAGAGTATTGTATTTAATGTAATTATTTGCGTCTTCGAGACGTGTGGATTAGCTTATTGATCAACTTTTGATAAACATTCTTGATCAACCAACAGCGACCCAGAGTCTGCACAAATAAATACACCCTATAATAATTAATTCCATAGTACTTCGAAGCGGTACACTTCTAAATCTTCCAACATCCTAGAAAATTCTTCAAAACGCATACATTTTTTTCTAATTCTTTTAAATCATTAGATTTCTCGAAAATTCCTTTATGTCCTTGGAAATACCTTAACATATTTATATTCTTCAAAATCTTCAAGAAAACCTTAAGATATGAAACTTCTTTAAAACCTTGAAAATTCTCGAAATCTATTTAACATGTTTGATAATGTTCTTGAATTTTCAGAATCCCTTGAAATTCATGAATTATTGTTAATGAATTCTTTGAAATCCATTAACGCATTATAAAATCCGTTAAAATCCTGCAAAATTAGATGAAATCTGATGATATTCCTTGAAATATCTTGAAATATTTGAAACCCAATGAACTCTCTCGAAATTCTGACAAATGTATTAGGATACCTGACTGATAGCCTTTGTGATCTTTTAGAATTACCGAAATCCTCTAAAATCTGATGAAATCCCTTCAAAACCCTCTAAAATATTTTTAAATATTGGAAATGCTCTGAAATTCATTGGAGTCTCTTTTAATATCCCAAAATCTCATAAATCTTGTGAAATCCTTACACATTTTTCTAAATTTTATTATTATCTTCGAGTTATCGTCGAGTATCCTAAGTCCTATAAAATCCCTTCATTTTTGTGGAATTCATTGCAGTTTATAAAAATATTATGAAATGTTGAGGATTATCTATGTTTAATGAAATTCATTGGAAATCTCTTAGAAACATATTATGAATATCCTTTAAAATATTTAAAATTGTATGAAGTCACTTGAAGATACTAAAAATATCCTCAAACCTTTTAAATCCTATGAAATTTTTCCAAATCTTTATGAAGCTTAGGAAATTCTTTGCAATCTCATAAATTATGCTCTTATCTCTGAAAAATATTCCTTCAGGTATGAAAGTTTTGAATTATAAATTCCTGTGCAATTGGTAAACTTAATTAGTTATAGCTCCTTATGTGTATGAAATTTTCCGACGCCGCCCTCTTCAGGTCACATCTCTGACTACGCACCTGATTAAAAATATTTTCTCTCTTGAACAACTCTGAAAATTAAAGATTCTATGATCATATCATGGAACATAAATGATAGAAATAGAAACAACTGAAAGGAAAATAACAGGGAAGAAAACTAGAGAAATTATTTTCTATTATTGAGTTGCTCTGTGAATCCAACTAAGAATCTAGGATCAGAGTCAGCATACATTACACAACATTCCCACAGAATCATGTAGCTCCTCACGGATACGTGTGAAAAGTACCAAAGCGATGCAACGTGATTTCAGATCAAAGATCGTCAATCACGTGGATCTAGGTTAGATCCAGATCCATGCTTCGGAGAAGGATCTAGATCAAAAAGAAACCACGAAACTCTTCGTCGAGTATCATTTGATCTTAATCTCAGCGAAGGCTATTGTTGAGCAACACAGCATTATTCCAAAATAACTTATTAAGTGATTTCACGTAATTAATTTCATGTTTATTGCTTTTTTATTAGCGGTAGATATTCATCAGATATATAATTAATTAGAATTAATTAAACTTTAATCGGATTACGCCTTTTAGACTCAATTATATTATCAGCAACTATTTAAATATGTTAGATGAATATACATACAGACACTTATTTGATCAACAAACTATTATTTCTGTACATCGGCTTTGAGTGATATAGCTTTTTTTTTAATGGACACTTACTTATCTTTCGAGTGCGTTGTTCAGCACTTGTTTTTTACGAGGCCTTTTATATTCAGAAGCAGAAAGAGAGCATATCGCTGAAACTCTAATGGATTATAAGTCAGTAACCTGTTATGAGTGAAACTAAAAAAATTTGAATAGAAAAAAAATATTTCGAGTCAATGTAAAACATTTTTTATAATCATATTAATTAGAGTAAATGTACCGATTCCCAAGGGGGCACCAGCTGTTGAGGATCGCCAAATATTTTTTTTTGATAAATAGTGAATGTTAATCAATATTAAAATAAGACAAATGTTACAGTAATGTATATACTCTAAACTACAAACTTTCAAAACTCCATGTTTTTGGAAGACAAATTCATTCCGAATTTAATATCTGTAATAGAGTCCCTCATGTTTACGGAAAGTCGCCAATTTCGTAATATATCACGTTGGTTAGATCAAAATTTTAAAACCACAAAAATAGAGTTCCTTTTTTATTTATTCTTTACACTTGAATGTTACTATCAATGATTGGGAAGAATCGATGTTTCTCACATAAGTAGATTATTTGAAAATACTGGATTCAGTAACCATTAAAAAAAACATCGGATGATTGGGGATACCTTTTTTCAGAGTTTTTTTTCTCGAGGACTCGGCTCGAGAAATGGGTCCTCCGATATTTTCGTTGATGAAACAATTGTCGATTAAGAATTGTGATAGCACGTTTTAGGTGACATCAAAAAATGTGATCATGATCATATCTAACGATTATTAAATTTCAAATATACATTGATTCAAGAATTTTTTAAGCTCGCAAATGAGAGAATTACTCATTTTTTCCTCTTTTGAATAAAGAAACCTAGAACAAAGTCTTCTTGAACTTTTTTGATTTTCACTACTTACTTCATATTTTTCTATTTAATTATCTAGATATATGAATTTTGAGAAAAAAAATCGGTGATAGCTTCACTCTGCGAATCATATCTCAAGTTAGGAACGACCATTCAAAAAAGGCATTGTTTTACACGAAAATTAACATAAAAAATTGTACAAAATTTTCTTTTGATCTGTAGACTAGTGTTACCAGAGTTCTTTCACTAATGTGGTATTTTTAGTTATTACGTGTCATTACTTGAATTTTATTCTATGATTCTATTCAGTAATTAAGTAAATTTCTTTTTTATTTGAATTTTTCGTTAAGTTGCTAATTAGCGCCAAACCCTCGACAAATGAGTCTGTAGCACTCGAGCGATAGGGGAATCGGGTGGTCCGTAATTGCATTGGAAATTTTGTTTGTCGAATTTTCATGCGAATCGATCGGAAATTTCTTCGAATCCACATAAAAATAAATCCATTTTTTTCCGAAATAATTAAAATTTTCATTTATAATCGCCAATGTAAAATAAATCGAGTTGAAACTCAACGTTTATCTTCACCAGGAGCCACACGGAGAAAATTTGTGTGTTAAATTTTGCATAACTTAGTTCGGTAAACGGAGGAGGCATTATATTAAAATTTCACTTTCAGTCATGTAAAATGAAATAGGGTAATATTTGATGTGAAAATATGAATTATTAATATAAATTCATTAAAATTTAATTCGCGATTCAGTAAGAAATAATACAACAAGATATCAGAGATTACCTGACAGTTGGGTAAAATGAGATGTCGATTACCTACCAGTTAGGTAAAATGAGTCGAACTGTTAGGTACAGTTTCAATCATAGAAAACAAAGTCTACCTCTCTAAATATGTGAATTCTACATCCCAGTCATGTAAAATTTCGTGCGCCAGCAAAAAAAAAACATTCTTGCTACGAACTGATTCTGTGGAAGGTCATCCACTCCTAACAAACACATGCTTACACATATCGTACAATTCATAAGTATATTGTTGGTACATATACACAATTTAACTTAAACAATTACATTAAATGACGATACATTACATACGATATAGTCGCACGCTTTTAACGATATTTACGCTATTAAAAATCGAAAACGCTGTGACGGGTTTCGAACCACCTAAGCTACGTTTAACGCATTGTATCCCTAACAACTAAACTTCACGGCTAACCTAACAGTTAGAATATAGGGAAAAAAATCTCGGCTATAAAGTTGAAGTACAAGTACGTCAGGGCCGTACAAAAAAATATCTGATCCCTGTTTCATAGAAATTTGTTATTGTAACATTCTATCAATTAATCGGAAGTAAATAAAAATATTAAATAATTTTTTATTTCATATTTTCTAACCTTGAAACTTTAAATTATTTGATTTTCAATACTTCAAACTTTTGCATGGTCTACGTTTTAAAAATAATAGAAAATTATGATTGCTAAGCGCGCACTAATGACCCTTTCTTTAGAAAAAGAACTCGATTCATTTTCCAACATTTTTTTATAGATTTTACAGAAAATCTTATATTATTTGAGAACGTTGTACATGATTTACAGAAGTTTCCGTATAATAGCGAGGAAATTCCTCCAGTGAATTTAATATGAAATCCAACTTTTTCCACTTACTCACAATTCTTTCTTTTGGTGGAAAATTAGTTTTTTATTGATAAAATTTTTTTTTTCAAATAAAAAGTCAACTCGATTTTGTTTTAAAATTTTTCTATAGACATTTGATCTTTTTGAAGAGAATTTATTTGTTTTCTTGAAAATTTAAATACTTCTACGGAAATTGAAGTTATTTGCTCAAAAAATTATTTCTCTCTCTGAAAACTTAACTAATATATTTTTTGTTGAAAATTTAGCTTTTTCACTTAAAGATTTATCTATTTTGTTGAAAGTTTGTCTTTTTTTGCATAGAATAACCTTTTTAGTTAAAATACATGTATTTTATTTAATTTCTTTGGTTAAAAAATAGTTTTTCTTATTGAAAATTAATTTTTTTAACTAAAAATTTAATTCAATTTCTTATCGAGATTCTTTTGCATTCAAATTTAATCTTTTAGGTAAAAAATTCAGTTGTTCAGTTGAAAATTCATTTTATTTGCTTAAAAACTTATTTCTCTAAATAAAAATTAAATTATTATATACTTTGTTTAAAATTTATGTTTTTTAGTTGAAAATTCATCCATTTAGTTGAAATTTTTTTTTCTGGAAATTTTCAACCTTGTTGGTTGAAGAGGCAACTTTTGGATTGAAAATTCCATTAAAAATGAAAAATGTTAATGGAAAATTCCTGTATTTTCTTAAAAATTATTCTTTTTTGCTATAAAATTAATCTTCTTGGTTGAAATTTTCATTTCTACAGTTGAAAATTATTTTTTATATTGAAAATTAACTTTTTTAGATAAAAATTCATTTTTCCAAATAAAAATTCAAGTATACTCCATTTTTCGATTTTTTTATAGCCATTACATCTTTTTGGTTAAAAATTTAACTATTCTGTCGAAAATTAATTTTGTTTGTTCACAAACTTATTTCTTTCTCTGAAAATTAAACTATTCTATTCTTTGTTTAAAATTTATTTTTTAGTTGGAAATTTGTCTTTTTTTCATCGAAGATTCATCTTTTTGGTTGGAAATTTACCTAATTGGTGAAATGTTGTTTTTTTATTGTTTTTGTTTGAAGATGCATTATTTTAGTTGAAAGTTCATTTCTTTTGTTGAAAATTGAACAGATTTTATTGTAACCTTGTTTTTAAACATTAGTCTTCGGGGATCTCCCGCCTCGAAGTTCGAAGTCAGTTGTGCAGTGCCGTCCGATGTTTGTTTATCACCCGCATCCTTATACGTCAATTTTTAAATACATTCTACTTTGATTAAGTGACTTAATGAGTATTATCTACTGAGATAAAAGGATAGTATATATATTTGAATATTTTCTCAAATTCTACAGTATAAACCGAAACTTCAAAATGTTAAAGTGTCTACGGGGGACTTGGCTTTAAACTTCAGCCCTGAGAAAGTTGACGTCCCTAGCGAGTCTCATTTTACCATACTGTTGTGTAATTCCTCTCCTAATGGAAGTGAAAATCTCTTTAAAAATTCTGCAATCTTTACTTTCTTTTAAGTGAATCGTTAATATCACACAAAAGTAAACTTTATATCACTCATTTGATGAAAATTTACAATACTTCGCGTTATTTTATAATATACTGGTATTAAAATAATACAACCCTTATATTAATTATTACATATCAGAATTTTCACTTTCGGACTTGAGATTTTACATAACTCTTTTGTATTATTTATAGTTCTGTTTTGTATTAAATCCTAAAATAATTGTAAACTTTATCCAAATGCAGTAATGTCCTCCATTTACCTAACTAATTGGGTAAATTCTAATGAACAAATTTTCTCCGTGCATAAAACATGAATGAAATACTAATTTTGAAATATTACCCCCATACGTATTTTTTATAGTGAGCTAATCATGATTTTTCACGGTTTTATTAATACAGATTGCATCTAGGACATAATCTTCTAATTTCTACTGATAATTATATGTTTAAATAAATTCTTTGAACATTGACCCTTGACAAGCGGCTCCAATTTATAAATTTTTTAATTATACCTACATAGTCTCCAATTTTCAATTGTTCAATTACGTCCTTGTCAATTTTTGACGTTTTTAAATGAATAAAATCGCAATCGATTTCAGGTTTGAATAAGAAAATGATCAATAATGAAATGTTTTGAAAATATATTATAGCGTTCTTCATGTACTTCATAGAAATTCCTAAATTCTATACAAGATACCAATTATATAATATCAGTTTCTTTAAATTACTATTTGGGTTCAAGTACCCTTCTTACACATTTTTTCTAATGTTAGAATCCCAAAATTTTTCGTAAGTGGTGGTTTTGTTGAGTAAGCGTTTACGATAATGATCGAATTCTGAAAAAATAATAAGAAGGTGGTTGTTCGAATTCTACCAGTTACGCCTATGTTGGTAACCTCATGGAAGGGAATAACGCAGTCCAGCATTAACGACTAATTATCTTTGATTTCTATCGGCTCGAGTAGGTCGAATTTACTGCACGCAGCCAACAGTACGACATCCGTCTTCGTTGGGCGTTGTTTCATGAACTTGGCAGCTTTTTGCCTCACACAGGCTCTTGCAGGGCCGTTTTCGCCACGATAAAAAATCTTTCTTTCGTGCGACGAAGTAAAGCTGCCAGTAGTCGTCCTCGATTTGGCAAGACAATCCCTCTTTTCGTGCTCTCTTTTCGCTTCACAAAAGACGAAATACCATTTCTCATGGACGACCGATTTCCCTTTACCGCTATCTCTTTTTCAAATGAAGGCAACCTTCTTCATTTCTCACAATTATTACATATTTAGCTACTTAGTTTCAGAAATTATTATAGGGTAAGGAGGGGCAGCGCCAACCGCTGGGGCAAAGGCGACTTTGCTTATAACATCGCTATTATTTAACAATTTTAATATTACTTTGCATTAAATAAATCTATTATATCATAGTGGTAGTGTTACGTACTAAAATCTTGAAAATTGACGATGTAAAAGAAAAATGATGCAGAAAACAGTTTTGACAACGAAAGAATGGAAGATTCGCTAGCAGAAATATAAAGTTTTCAACATTAATGGCAATACTTACAGTATGAAAATTCAATATTTTGACAGATTACACAATATCACATTATTTCATTATAATAGTTGAACCTAATTCAAGTCCCAAATATTATAAATATCGTAAATAAATGCGGCCTCACCAGTGGGGCAAACATTACGAAAATAATAGCTAACACGGGCTTAGGTTATAAACGTATCATAAGTTTTGTCGATAAGTGATCGGTAATGTAGAACAGCCACTTATCTTCTGGGCTACATGCAAGAAACTATTAAATATTATTCTTTTAAATTCGGTCGGTAGAGCGGGTGTTTTGTATTGGTATGGTAGAAACCTTTGCGCGTAGTCCGTCTCTAGTGCAATGTCAACGCATAAGAGGTTAGATCACAGCTATCATTATTTTCATGAAAAATAACTTATTCTTCTTGCTGGAAATGTTTTAGGGTAATTTTTCCAGTATATAAAATACCACAGAAGCGAACCATCATATTTTGACATCTTCAGATGTTTTGATTTCCATAAAAAGCTGCGGTTGGCTTTGCCCTCGGGTGTGGGGCAAAGCCGACGAAATACAGCTTGTTGGAAATATTTAAATTATTAAATCATTGTTTCATTAATGTGATTAATACTTATAGGAATATGATATAAAATAATGTAGGACTCGAAATGAAAGAAAGTGGATCAGTACCACATCTTATTAACTTTAAAAAAATCATTGACTGTTAACTGGTTGGCGCTGCCCCTCCTTACCCTACATAGAACTATTGCCCAAGAGTTGAAATCTTTATGCAGAGGTTGTTCTAAGAAAAATTGGATTATTTGCCTTAATTTACGTATCAGTGATACTTGTACTCTCCATTTTTACTCTTTTACTTAATTCAGATCAATGAGATTTCCCAAGTTACTTCTGGCTACCATAATCAATGGAAATTCATTGGAAAACGAGTGGATATATAATGAAATTTGATTACCTTTCACTAATTTCTGAGTGATAATATTTACTAAAGTTTCAGTAATTTCTACTTATTAAGACAGCCAGAAGTATGTCACTAATTTCTAGTATTTCACTGATTCAAATTTAGACCTATTATGAATGCAGTGCCAAACAGTGGAGAAATTTGGTTAATTAGGCTGGATGTTTCATTTTTATGATGAAAATTTTGTCTCGGGCGCTTTCCTTCTATCATCGCAGCTGGTCGGGAATTTTCTTTTATCAGAAAATGACAGGGGATTTATTTTCTGATCAAAATTATTTTATTTTCCTTAGTTTTAATTAGGAAAAATTATTCAATCACATTTAAATTTTAAATATTATTTGATTGTAAAGACTTATTGTAGAATCGGGACAGACTTTGAGGTGCTGTTTGAAATACTTTACTCTAAAATATTGAAATTCGACAAATTAAATTCAAAATAGTTGAAATAATAATTTTTCTTTAATCTCTAACATTTCAATTAGATCTTTAGATTCTGGGTGTTTTTAATTTTCAAGAATTTCGTAAATAAGAGACTTGACCCTCGTCTTTATTACTATCCTTTTTCATTTAATATTAGTGATATTCGTGAATATCAAATAATGATGAAAAAAATGTCGTTGATATTATTTAACTATTTTTCATTCTTAATTTGTGGTTTTTTATTATTTTTAATTTCTGAATGAAGTCAAGATATTCTTATAAGGAATTCATTCATCATAGAAAATGTCTGGGAAGAAAATGCTTAAAATTTTGGCAATTACGTATGCACTTATATAATTATCTTTTATTATGTAAATAATAAAAAGTAAATATATGGCAGCATAAAACAAGGTTACAAGGTTCAAAAAATGTTTAGGAATACTTTTATTATATTTTTTAAATAATTGAAGAAAATGAATTGAAACACAGGTTATTGTAGAACAGAAACTCTTGTTTTGTCATTGAGGTTATTAAAGTATTTTTGCACTTGTCTTTTGCTTATTTTTCATTATTTTTGGATAGTTTGTCATTTTTCAAAATATTTAGAGGAAAAAAAAAATATTGAACGTTTTTTGAAATAAGTAAAATCCAGTTCTAAATTCTTTCTGGGAACACTCAACTCCCGAGTTAAGCACGGTTTTGGGCATGCCTTGCAATCGCCTTCAGTATATTTCGGAGGAATCCAAACGTAAAAAGTCAGGGTCGCGGAATGATTTCTGTTGGATTTTGAGGCATGACGCAATCCGATGTAACTAAGGCGATGAGAGTGCGGCCCTCGGGCTGTTTGTCACGCTTGACTAAGCATGCAGTTCCGCGCTCACCGCATCGCCAAATTCCGAGGCCTCAATTTCTAGAAATAGCGTAAACTGAGTATAACATCACCCTAAAAACACTCCTGAATTAAAAGCTCTTCGAATTCACTTGAAAAACTCAGTGCATATTTGTCAATCCTATAAATGGGAACTTCAAAAATGTTGAAAAATACTAGAAGTTCTTACCCTTATGATTTTTTGAGCGGGTCTTTTGGACAACTGTTGTTGTTCTCACATCTTCCTGAACAACCCCTTGAAAACCGACACAGTAAGATTCGTTTCTGTCAAGGTGGAACAAATTATTCTTAGAGAAACAGGATCATTTCCGAAAATAATCAAACTGATTGCCTCTCCAATTTTTTGAGACGATCAAAAATCATCATATTTTTTTCGAAATAGTCATTCTTACACCCCCTTGAATTTTTTGTCTTTGGGAGAAACAGCAATTTCTGATAATATTCAAAGTTATTGCCTCTCTGACTTTTTGAGGTGGTCCTCAGGCTATGGATTGTCGTTTTAGCAACCCCCTGAATCCACCCAAGCAGTAAATCTAAATTCTCTAGCGCTGGAAAGATTCAGTGAATATTTCTCATTCTTATACACTAGTTTCCCTCTATAGCAGACAAGGCGGTCCAAGGGGACGAGAGGGAGGTGTTTGCAAGGTCAGCGGAGTTGCGATGTTTACGGTTCGGCGCTATAAGAAGCCACACGCAAGAAGGAGAAGAAGAATGGATCGGAGAGTCTCTCTATAGCATGTTTGTTGATTTAGGGTACCCCCGAGATAGCTGCTATAGAGGGTCTCTAGTGTACTTCGAAAAAATGACACTATCTCGAAAAAGACGATTTTATTTCTCCTATGATTTTTTGAGATGGTCCTTAGGCTATGTATTGTCATTCTAACACCCCCCACAACTCACCCACGCAGTAAATATAATTCTGTGAGCTGGAAAGATTTGGATGTGATGGGATGGGATGGGATGGGACGGGACGGCACGGGACGGGACGGGACGGGATTCAGTATTGTTTCTATTCCCATTTATATTTATTTTGAATTGTTATCTGTTTCTACAGCATTCTATCCATGCATGATCTAATTTTTCCATGGAACTTAAGAAAAAATTTAATAAAAATATGGATTTCAATAGATTTGACTTTTCCATACATCTTTATTTCTTCTATATTTTTGACAGGGGAATATCTATTAGAAAGTTTCAATATTGAAAGCATGCAAAAACATTCTTTGAGATTTTGAAGAAAAAAAATCACCAAACGCTTATAAAGGAATCCAGTAGAGAATGTGCTAATTCTCCATACGAATCCCTGTAAACTACATGCTATCCAGAAAATGATTTTTTTAAATAATGAAACTTCCCGTTTTAACTTACTGCAAATTTGTCACGCAGCCCCTTAACACTTGAATCTGAATCAGATAATGCAAAAAGGGAGCCACTTTGCAGAACAACGTGCAAAGAATCTGATATAAGATATCGATCTTCTTTGGCCACCGCTATAAGATCACAGGTACGTTCCTGGCTCGCGCCTCTAAACGTTGGATATGTATATAATACGTATATATCACGTCCATACATGGTGTAAAGGGTCGCGCCATAACACATAAAACGGGCATATAAAGGCGATGTTATCAGGGACGGAGGAGGTTCCGCGTAATCTATCCAATTATCGTTCGATCAGAGCAGAGCTTCCCGCACACGGGCCTTCCCGGGGGGCCCGAGGGGTTGCGTGGGGACCAGCGCAGCGTAGCGCTCTGACCAATGGGGCTCTCGTATTTGTCGTAGCACGACGTTCGCAACTCTTATAACGTCGCCCTTCAAGTAACGCGGCGAGTCACAGGCGCCAGAGTGAGGTAAAATGTAGTATCCCTGGACAAATTAACCTTCAGCCTACAATTTTCAATTTTCAACCTGAAATCGATAGGAAATGTCAAGAACACCATTAGGCGTGCTTTTCTATCTGAAACGGAGAAATCATAATTCTATGAAGATCCTCTTCTGACTTTCGGCATTCGACATTCGGCTACATCTGTTTTTCTTAGCATTACTCGCACATGCCTGGGCGTTCGGCCAGGGGAAAGGAAAACTGCAGAAAACCATCTTCCGAGTATAGCCAGTTTTTCGATTGTCAAGTTTGACGGTAGAGATTCGATGTGTCTTACCATTGAATGTACACAGTTATCATCATCCTATAACTGCTCCTTAACACTTAATTACAATCCACAGCAAAGATTTTTAGGGGGCTGTTATTTTTAGCATGTTCAATTTTTTTCAGGTTTTACATATTATTCCACTTACATATTCATCAGAAATTTCTACCAAATACCTAAAATGATGAAACATCCGTTGGACATCTGGTTGAAATTAAAATTGTTAAAGTCCGGGGCTACAAATATGAAGAGCCTAAAAAACGGTCAATATCCAAAAACCTTGCAAATTCCCATTCCATAGACTCCTATGATCACTAGTCTAACGATTGATAATCAATTTTTTAAACCTTGAAATCTGTCCTTTAGTGTGTTAAGTGAAGCTATCTAGTCCAGGCATGTCGTACGAAAAAAGATATTTTCACTGTCTTAAGTAGGTAAGGCCAGTTTTTTGCTAAAACGGTTAATTGAGGGGTCCTGATGAAAATTTCAAATTTTCTAGAAATGACTAGGATATGCACGAAACAATCTATTAAAAAAAATTGTATCTAACTACAACTTTTTCACTGGAATCATTGATGTGGCTTCGCATTGCAGACTGTGTTGCATATTCAGAGGATATGTCCAGAAGAATCTGCCCATTTTTACATTCTCATTCATGAGACTGTATTGTATTCGTCCAAATTTTCGATCTCTGGTTTTTAACGGATCTTTATGTTCCGGCACTCCCAGAGTCCGAAAATCATAAAATTTTGTCGGTGTCTGTCTGTCTGTATGTCTGTCTGTATGTCTGTATGTATGTCTGTCTGTATGTCTGTCTGTATGTCTGTCTGTCTGTCTGTCTGTATGTCTGTATGGTTACCTGAATGTTGTCGCCACGCTAACTTTTGAAGGATTCGTCCAATCGAGTCAGCGTTTGGTAAACTTTTTAAGGGTCTTAAAATGAAGGTTAAGTTCGTTAACCAGATATTTCCAACCAAAATTAAGAATTTTACTTATTACTACTTGTTACTATTGGATATCACCCATTCCTTCAAGAATGTAATAAGTACTTAAAAATTCATTTACTATAATTACGCTTACAAATTTCGATTAGGCGACCTATGTTCATTTTACAAATTAAGGTAAGGGGTTATTCATGGTTATTCATTTCTAATGCGTTGTAGAATTTTCAAAAACAAGATTTAAATTTCAAATGAAAAAAAAGTAAGATGAATTTTCAAACAAAAAGGTGGCTCTTCTACCATGAAGGATGAATTTTCAATCCAAAAGGATACATTTTCAACAAAACAGTTAATTTTTCGCTAAGCAAAGATGATTGAACAAAATATTTGAATTTTAAATCTACTAAGATGAACTTGCAACAGAAAAATAATTTTTAATCAAGAGAGATGATTTTTTAACCAAATAGCTGAATTGTCAACTGAAAAATATAATTTTCCAACTAAAAATCGAATAATTACATTTTTAGTATAAAAAATCAATTTTTAACAAAACGGCGAATTTCATACCCATGAAATGAGCTGAAGTAGACGAATTTTTAACGAAATAGTTGATTCCACAACACAAAAGATGAATTTTCAAAAACAAAGATTAATTTTCTACCCAAAAAGACAAATTTTCAATGAAATAGAAGAACTTTCCACAAAGCAGTTCAATTTTCCAAAATACACCAAATAGTTTAATTTTCTACCAAGAAAGTTATATTTTCAACCAAATAGTTAAATTTTCAAATTATAAAGATAAGTTTTCAATCAAAAATGGAATAGTTACATTTTTCGTTCGAAAAATTAATTTTTAACAAAAATAAAACGAATTTTCTATCAGTTAAAATGAGCATAAAAGGACGAATTTTCAACAAACTGGTTCAATCCACAGGCAAAAAGATGAATTGACAACAAAATATATCAATGTTTAACAAGACAGTTAAATTTTCCACTCGACACTATGCATTTTCTACCAAGCAGTTAATGTTTCAAATGAATGGTTCCATTTTTAACCAAATAGTGCAATGTTTTACCAAGATAATTGAACTTGCAACCCGAAAAATGAACTTTTAACCAAACTGTTGGATCTTTCAACAAAAAATGTGGTGTCGCAGTGGAATTTTGATCCCGAAAAGATGAAATCTCAACAAAACCTTGATACTTGACATTTAAAGACAAGATACTTGACATTTCAACCGAAAATTATTTTAATTTCAATGAAAAGTAGTAGAATTCTACCAAAGAATTCTACCAGAAAAAGACTTTAATTTAAATCAAAACAGTTAAGTGCATTAAAAAATAAGAATTTTCAACAAAATTCATGAATTTCAAAGTAAAGAAGAAGAATAATTTGATGTTTATTGTTTTTTGTCTACTGGTCTGAAATCAATATTTTTTTAATATTGTTTTTTAATTTTAAATTGTGAAAAGATTTCTCTCAAGCACCGCTTCGATCCGAACCCAGTTCTTTATTATAGCCGAGCCGGTCTGATGCTCTTACCACTAAGCTAAAATATAAAAAAAGAAAAATTTTAACCAAGTAGTTGAATTTTTAACTAGAAAAGATGAATTCTGAAGTGAAAATACAATATTTGGATTTTCGGTTCAAGAAAGTTGATTTTCAACCAAAAATAAACAAATTTTCAACGAAATAGTTAAATGTTGACAAACAAAATTAATCTGCAACCAAAAAAATGAATTTTTGGCGAAACAGTTCAACTTTCTACGAAGCTTGTTGAATTTTCGACCGAAAAATATGATTTTTCAATACAATAGTTGCATTTCCAACAAAATAATTGAATTATCATCCAAATAATAGAATTTTCAACCAGAACAAAAAATTGAACGAAAAATTGATAAAAAGGAGAAATTTCTTGAGAACAAAAGAAAAGTAGATATTCTTTAGAAAGGGGAAAATAGGGAAATATGAAAGAGAGTTTTGAACTTATTAAGTCATTATTGAACTGTACCGTTGTAGGGACATCTTTTGTAAAAGTCGCAAACTTTCTCAAAATTTATCATCAAGTAACGTACTAAACGTTATTTAAATTTTCAACGTTACTTCCACTGAAGGCCCCCCCCCACCCAACTGTTACCAACTGCACTTTTTGGCATGACCCCCTCCCACCTCAAATTGGGACGTGCTATATAGACAACCCCTGACTTGCAAAATCACGAGCACAGAAAAAGTTACCCTAAACAATTTTTCCACGTCGCTATAATTCAAAATGCTGCATCCATCAAAAGGACGCGATTAATGAATACAATCTTACCAGAAGCGTGTTTCGATTCTGATCCGCCCCTGGGTAGATAAAACCACCACGAGAATGAAGAGGGGATACGAAGGAGTCAAGAAAAGTATTTGAGTGAGCAGGCGAGCGAAGAAGATAGACGGATAGACGTAGAGAGTATCGAGAGGGAAAGAAGAAGAGCGTGATGGCGAATAAAAGGGGGGAAGAGGGGGCTGAAGAAAAAATGTGGAAGGCATGAGGGAGTGGACCACGGTGAGGTCGCGACCCGTAGCCCGCAGGCCCGGCAGTGAAAGGCCCGACGGCTATTCGCGATGCCCGCGGATGCGAGTGGAGGGTCCGTGGTCCGATCGCTGTTCGTGGCAGGGCCCGTTTCTTAAGATCGCCTTCTTCTTGCCAGCGAGCTGCTGCCATTATGGTGCACTTAAAGTGGCAATCGTGCGGAGGGCAGCGCCGCCGTCGCGGTGTTGCGCAACCTCGACGACCCCTCCCAACTGGGCCGGGGTTTATTTGGACCCTTGGGTCCTTTAACACCCAGCGTCAGGAGGATCTAAGTCATAAAATACCGCACGGTGGGGCGAAATTTACTACTAGAGCTAGTATCTATATATTAGAGCATGCGGTTGGTATAATACTCAAACACAATTCTAGTTCCCACATTTGAGCTACCGTCAGGCAATTTCCACCGGAAAAATTGGGCAAATCGCTACAGTTTTCTATCAAATATCTACAAGTGATCAAGAAAGTGCCTAAATTGTCTCAAATTTATAATACCTATTAATGTAAGTTCTTTGAGGTCTCAAGAAAAGATATTTCACTAATCATAATTACATGGAAGTGTATTCTACACTAAAATTAGTACAAAACTAAACCAGTTCACATTTTTTAGATATTGCTGACTATATGACTGCATAAGTATTAAAAAACCACTGTCCGTATATATTTGTAACGTAATTTGTCAATTCAAAAAGGTTTTTGAATTTATTTCAGTTGTAGCGATTCGTTCCGGAATCTTTGGAACTAGGTTATTTGGGAATAACTAAAGAACAAAGACAAAAAATCTGATTAGGGAGAATTTCATTTCTCTTCAGAAAGGTTTCAGTCGCACATAGTTCTATTAATTTTGAATTTCTTATTTAAGAGATACATATGAAAATTTGGTGAGTCCAACCTTTGATCAATGAGAGATATTGACATTTTTATTACTATTTGTTTTTTTAAACTGAATACATATTCAATTTTTTCTATAGAGTCGATAAAGAAGAAACATTGCGTGATCTATTGAGCCAAAGATCAAATTGAAAATACAATTATTGATCCTTTGAAGATTTTGTAAATATTGTTGTAGCGATTCTCCCCAGTTGACGGCTAAAAATGCTCTCTCAATATTTTAATCTCTAAAAAATAATACTATATATTTATAATGTTATAATTTATTGTAAAATTGTTAATAATAATGTGTTAAGCACATGCAATAATACAATATTTGTATTAATGTAGACACTAAATATTGAAGATCAGTCAAATCTAGGCAAGTAGTGACGGCCGTTCTAGTGGGCCGACACATCTGCATTATGTGTGGCGTACCACACTTACAAACCCAAAAACTGAGGATATCCTTGAATGTGTTTTCTATGAGACACTCTTAGACATTACTTTATGACTTGAGGCAAGCTTCTATGGCTTGGAGACAAATTTTTTGCATCTAACTTTTAACGCCTACAGAGGCGTAGAAAATTTGAAAATTTTCGAAAATCATAATTTTTAATCAATCTATATGGCTACGAAACAGCACTCAGGCTGTTATTGCAGAGTTACTTCTTGATTTACACTGTCAGAAAGTCACTGGATGGTGGCATTCCATTCTCCAAAAAATGGTATTTTAGCCAATAGATAACATGATACTTAACGATATAAGAAAAGTGTTGTTGAATGCATCCTGTCGAGAGCATATACGTGAGTCTTCATCTGATGTCTTGTCTTTCTTTCAACACTCAGCTAGACATCAGCGTCATGAAGACAGGCTGAAGGCTAAATCGAGTCGGAATGAAGTCGAAGCATTTTTACTCGAATGCCAGGGAATCCCCGACGCTACGCACTAGGGGAATCCTGGCCTCCCTCTCCTTCAGACCGGGTCCTTCTTCATCCTCCGACTCGCAATTTATCTTTGAAACATAATTTTCACTTTTCTTCCTTATTTTATTGCGGGAAGAGAGAATTTATTAGACAGTAAATGCAGTAATATTTCACTTCGAACCATTGTTATATTAAACTAAAATACATATAAGAAGGTTACCTGTCAAAAATGTCTACAAATGTCTTATATTCTCTTCTTCATTATGAATTTGTAGATTATATTGAAATATATACCCCTTGCGCCATTCACTACAAACATTTATAGCCCTTCAAAAATCTAAAGACATCGGCATCACCACACCAGCAATCATATATCCTTTCCCATCCTACATCCTGCCATTTTCGCTGAGACCCAAGAACACTGAGGCATCTGCTCCTCATCTCCTTTCTAATTTTCACTACCAAATATCTCCTCTAAATACTCTCTTATGCTATCCCCTTTCAATTCTTGAGGTACCTTCATCTCTACTCTTCTTCTCTTCTTCCTTACTCTTTCCTTTTCTCTCCTCTTTTTCCCAGTTTCTCTCCGTTTCTCACTTCAGCATTCTAAACTGAATATTCGTATCTCTGCATTTATTCTCATTCCTTCTGCCCTCATTTTTCTGACACGTTTAAGCTATATTTTCTCTCCCCAAAGGTTCAGTCCTGTATCTTTCTCTCTCTTCCTCTCTACAGCTCCTCTTCCAATCGCCCTCTCAAAAAAACCCTGAGCACACTTCATCTTATCCTCTCTCCCTATCTTTTCTCCTATTTTTCCATCTACATATACTTATATGCTCACCGTTCCCTTTTTTTCTGCTACTCTCATCCCTACACTTCCCTCTCACAAATCTGAAATTAACTCTATATTTCTCCCTCTTCCATTATCCGCTCTCATTCGCCCCTCTACATTCCTTCAAATTCTGACCCTGTTGTTTTTCTTGATACACACACCACTTTCTCCCTTCCACAAACCCTGACCAACCTCCCCCTTGTCCACTTTCTTCATCTCCACCCGCAATTTCCCCTCGACATAAACTCTCATGCTGCCCCCTGCTATTTTTCCTCCACTCCAATGTGCCCCTTCACATACTCTCTTTTGCTTCACCCTCCCTCCTTCCTGTAACTCTTATCCCTACTCTTCCCACTCACATAGTCCATGACTATCCCTCTTTCCTCCTCTCCTGTTATCCCCTTCTACTCACAACTCAACATTCTTTTCTCTTCATGCTTTCTCATTCTGTCCCTGCCATTTTTCCTGATACGTTCAACGCCACCCTTCCCGTTCCACGAACCATCACTTATCTTCCTCTTATAATGTCTCTCCATCTCCTTTCCTATTTTTCCCTCTGCGTGTTCTCTCATTTTGACCCCTGAAATTTTCCCCGGTATCCTCAATGCCACTCTTTCCCTCCCACAAAAAATGGTGTATTTTCCTCTTACAACCTCCCTACATCTCCTTTCCCATTTTCCTCTTCAAATACTCCTTTGTGCTGCCCCTGGACTTTTTTTTAATAGCATTAACGCCATTCTTCCTTCCACGAACTCTCTCATGTTGCACCATAATTTCTTCCTTTTTCCCCTTTTTCTCCCAATAACCTCACATCTTTCCTATTCTTTTCTATTCACACCTTCCCTTCTCTATCTATCACCCTTTGAACATTTCTCACTACCCTTTTCTCAGTTCGATAATAATCATTTCTCTGACCTCTCTCACTCGTCGTCCTTCAAGTATTTTCTTCATTCACACCTACCCTACATGCAAAAGTTAGAAAGAGTTACACAACGTCACTTAATTCAAAGTTTTATGTCATGAATAATTATTATGAAGTGCAATAAAAAAAATAAATCGTGAAAAATCTACATTGAAACGATAAAAACGATTCTCATCAAAATGAGGTGATGGATTCGCCCCTGTACTTCGACAGCCTCAGCTTCACGATTCTCGTTACACTACACATGCTCGAAATCTCTATAGGCGCCATAACTTCCCGAAGGCTCGTCTGCCTGTCCCGTGCCGCGATATCGCGCTTTTATGGCCACGCTCGCGTATAACGACCTCTTCCGATCGGAACGATTTAATCGACGGCGCGCACACAAATACGCGCTTGATTACAAATACACAGAAAAGAATACAAGTTACGCACGAGTAATCGAGTTAGTTAGTATCTTGGTGTGTGTTTGCGCAATCATGTGACTGGGTATAGAATTGCACTGCGTTTATAAGGACGAAGGGAACATGATACGAAGGGAAAGTCACGTGCGCTTACATACAAAGCTGTGTGCGAAAAAAATTAACTGCCTGTAGCTTTAATGTATTCACACTGTATACAGGCATGAAACAAGTGCCTGATTGGTAATAATACGAATAAACTAGAATCTATTTGTTTCATTGCACTGGGAAACTAGATGTCGCTTTTTTCTGATGAAAAAAATTGTAAAAAGTAGAAAAAGACACCTTTCCTACAGGAAGATTAGTGTTTATTTATTTGTTTAACTTTATTTTTTAAGAGTATATTTTGAACTTTAACATTGAAATCTCCACCACACGAAGCGGGTTGAAATTTATAAATAATGAAAGAGATAAATCCATATCGACATGTCATCTTATCAAATAAAGTCTACATTATGTGATAAAGGGCTTTCGCTTCACACGTGATAGAACATGATATTTTTCTGAATACACCCCCCCCCCCCCCACACACACACATCTACTAGTATCAAGTTTTTTATGGATGGTTCCTTATTATATATACCTTTATTTTCGAGCTAATGAATAATATATGCGACAGACTATCTATTACTAAAATTTCAAACTGGAAATTCATTTTTGTTTATATTTATTTTAATCATTTTCAGATTCAATAACTTTAAACCTATCGCATATATCACATATTAGTTCAAAAATGCTTTCTCGAACTAAGTATAAAATGTGACGCTCCGCAAGGAAAGATCCCACTTTGTCGGTATATAATTACATATAGTGGCTTATAGCCTGATAAATTCCCGACATTGTAAGCCCAGGTGGAATACTCTAGGTTGAAAAACGAGTCGCCGGGGCACTTTTGAAGATGGAACTTCAAAAACCTGCTTTTCGAGAAAAACGCATTTAAAATTGGCGAGGGCCATACGTATTGAATTTTTTGTTCCAGCGTAAAATGTGTCCACTTTCGGTCACGTATATGACATAAGTATAATTTCGCATTAAAGAGTGTAGCTTTGAGTATGATTTTCCATCAAAACCCCAAAATAAGGAGTTTTTAGTTTTGTTCACAAAAACGCTAATTTCTACTCAACTATACGTTTGAGAAAGCGAATTTTTTCCTTACGGAACAAATTTGACCGATTGCACCATTTTTCTTAGAGCTATTTAATAATTATATGACAAGTATTGTTGGAAAACATTATTCCAGTGACAGAATTCAATCTTTCAATCTCAAATTTGTTTAACGAAATTGCATCAAAAAGGGTATCAATACCTTTTTGAAAAATGAGGTATCAAATCGAACGAGATTTCAATGTCACGCGAGACTCGGATCAAAAAGTTCATGCCGCGTAATGAACTTTATACATTTTTTCAAATCTCATGAAGAATAGGTGATCATTTTCTTACCGAAATAAATTTGCGATTCAGGGATATTCCCGGTGTAAACTCAAACTCAAAATTATTTCATGCAAGAAACCTAAGTATGAATAATTTAAAAATGGCTGACATGGGTCGTTACCAACAAGTTGTAAAATTAAGTCCCGACTCTTCTACTCATTTCCATAATTTAATATATTTTTTTCTAATAATACGAAGATAAAGTAGGGGAGAGTGGGGTGTCCGTGTGGGGCATGCTGTCAATTACAAAATACGTCCACGTTTGTTGATTTCCATATCATTTTTCGGCATAAAATGACTTTCGTTGTTTGGAAAAATAGTGATGTGATTAAATTGTTGTATTAAAATACGTGCCAGAAGAGTTATTATGAAAAAAAAAACAGTTCTGACGGAAACGGATGGAAAAGTCTTTGGTAGAAATTAAGTACTTACATCATATTTTCAAATACCGAGAAGCATGAAAATATGAGATTCTAATGGGTTAAGTATTTCTTCAAACTTCTGGAATCATAAATTGTTTTCATAAACGTTCTAAATGTACTAAAATTAATAAGATCTTGAAACATGACATACGGGGCATGCTGTCTGCAAAATTTTCTGGAGATCGTAACAGTGCTTGATAACAGGTCGGTAATTTGATCGGTAATGTAGAATAATACTGAAATTTATTTATCTCTGTTCTGTTTATTAAAATTCGAGGTTGTCAATAATAAAGTTATACAGATAATGAAGATCGAAACGTGATTTGAAGTTATATTTAATAATAATACGGCGAGTACCAAGTTCACGTTTGATTACTTTGGAACAGACTATGTGAAATTCGTGATATAAATATAAAAATTATCGTTATGAAGGTTATGAATGTATTTATTTCGAATTATAATTTTCTATTAAAATATATAATACTTGAAAGGATTCTCTTCACTTAACCGCTCAATTTCATATTTCATTCCTTTGAAACAGACCAGCATGTAAACGTTGAGGTTATAACCTAAAAAAGATTCAAACTTATTTTTATGAAGTTTTTTCCATTCCTAATTATAATATCCCATTTCGAACACACTTTCAGCAATTCTCTTTATTTATTAGGGTGGTCTTCATCACATGGGTTGAACAAGAACTCAATAAATAGGATTTCGAATATTATTTATCAATTTCTGTTTTGAATTTTCGCGCCTTTGGTACCTTTCGGTAAACAAAATGTCTGTTAAAGGCAAATACAGATCTTTACACGCTGAATATCATTTTCAAAAAGTAAGAGGTTATAACTAAGTTTTCTATATACTTTACTTTGATTGATAAGAAAACGTTTATTTAGTGTTGATCATTTCTCGAGTAATTTTTTTTCGTTACAGTATAGTTTCAAGACTAATTATATTTTACGCTTTTTATTCCAAGACGTTCATATTCATGAAATAAACTAGTAGTAATATGACGGATACCATGCCCCTTGTAAACAAATTTATTATAGAAAGTTTTTCGAAAAATTCAAATTATATAATGATATTTTCATTATGGAGCTGACCATTATGGAGCTGACATTTACAACTAAATTTACATTTTTCTCTTGAATTTTTTAACTTCTACTTTTTTCCGTACACCGGCAGTTTGTGTCTGGACTATAACTGTAAATAAACTCAAATATATCAAATATAAATAAAACTTCATTTACTTTCAGCGATATAATGCATTTTGCAGCTGACCGGCTTTTTCGTATGGACTGTTTTGTAAACAAACCATCACAGCTGTCGAATGATTTCTAATGGGAAAAATTCCATCGAGCGTCGGTTAGATAGTTTGAGAGTCGCTGTTTGAAATAATGTCAGTAGACGGCGTTTAAATGAACCGTGAGATTTAAAAATCGTGAGAAAGTATGATGAACGAAATTATTTGAAATATGATGTGACAAAGTGCATCGTTTTATTTAGAAACTTTAAAAGTCATTTGCGTAACATTGTATCGCACTTAAAAATCAACTATACACTTGGATTATTCAAATCATAAAGACACTGGAAGGTAACATTAACTCAGTGAAATAAATGTTATGGATTTATTATTATTATGGATATTTCTTACGCAATATAGTGTAAGTATTTATTAAAAGGTAGACTTATTTCGTGGTAAAAAATTGGATAAAGTTATTGTACGATAAAATATTACAAGTCTTAGGCCTGGTTTGACTTTTTTCTATGTGCAAAAGCCGAAGCCGCAAAGGTGTACAGTTTCGTGAATATTGCCCATGTGTGACCTGATAATGTGAGCTTCTCACAAAAAAATACAGACATCAAAACCACATTTCAATTATAATTTGAAGGACATCTTATTCAAAGCCTGACACCATACCCCATTCTCCCCTACTTATGCCGGGCTGTTTTTGAGAAAAGTTTCAATATTTTAGTTGCTTCTTTTTAGAAACAGGAAATTCAAATATAGCTCAAATCGGTATCTCCATCCTATATTCTCCATTCTGGGGTCATCATTTTAAACTCCCCAATCTCGTTTTCTGTACGCCGATACGCGTACGTGGCGCTGCGGGCAAGCACAAAACGAGATTTGAGAGTTTAGACGGCTAACCCCAGATTGGAGAAGATAGCATGGATGTACCAAAATTTCCACTCGGTGGAATTGGAAACAAACCACTGTAAAAAATCTGGAAGAAATAAAAAATTATTTATTGTTTTCGTGTGTACATGTTCACATAAGCACCAGAATGTTAATTGTTCGTAAGTTAAAAAGATTTTGCAATCATGAGTGCACAGTGAAAGCAAAAGAGCGCACAACGTGCACTCTGTGCAATTTTTTTCCAGATGCGGAGTGCACATCTTCAGAAAAAAAGCGAAACGATGATAAGCAACGTTTTCAAGTTCTAGTGCAATTCGTGTTCCGGGAAGAGATTGAAATATACGATCAAATAAAGAGCGTCGAGGGTCTGACCATCATTACCTCGTTAAAGGCACCTCACTCGTTGGATCATTCCTTCTGCGCTCGCGTATATTCCAATGCAACGCAGAACACAGTTTCTTGGTCCCGCAGGTATTGCAAATGAGAATACTACCCTTCACGTATTATACTTTTTGTAATGCAATTTTACCTTTCCTGCGAAAGTATGAATTTGTGGAGCTAATGTCATGTATTATAAAGTAAGGTTACTTCTTAACGGATCGTAGAGTCTCAAAAGATTTTTTTTTTTTTTAATAACGACAGCTCCTCAGATTGTATGATTTTTTCAAGCAATGCCACTTTTTTTGAGACTTTTTATATATTTTTTTTTATTTTGAGCCAACATGGTCATCGCATGAATTCAAGCACTTCTTCAATAATTTCTTTATAATTTGATTTTTTTAATTCAGTATTGACTTGGATAATTTATATTTGTTAATTGCAGCAAGCGATAAAAAAATAATGTTTTGGAACTCATTATTTTCGCGTTGAAAAAAACATAAGATATATATAATCAAATTCAAAGGAAAGAAATAGTATTACAAACGCAGAGCAATTAATAATAATTTTACTAATTTTCTAGAAAAATTACACCTTCCCTAATTGTAATTCATTCACCTTCTCATTCGTGAATGTCAAAATTGACTTTATTTCAGAGCTTGCTAAAAATGGTAATAAAACTCGTAATGTTACATATACTAAACGCATGCGCTATTCAACTGTTTACTTTCTATTTCTGTAAGATGTGATACCTTTCTTAGTTTAAACATTCTTTCTTAAAATAAATTTATTGATTTGAGTAAAATCAATGTAAATATGTCTTGAAAGAATAATCAACCCTCACACTAAGAAAAAAGGGAGGTGCACTTCCTAAATTTGAATGAGTAAAACATAACTGATTGTCAGTTAAATTCTACTAATTACTATAGCTAGAATTAAGTCACTGAAAATTAGTAGAATTGTATTGATTGGATTAGTAAAACAAAAATTACTAATTGAATCAGTTATATGTATATACCTTCAGTAATATAATTTATTGCTCAGTTATAGTTGTATTGAAGAAATCAGTTAATTTTGAGAGTTTATGTCCCAAATATATTTGCGCACCATTTTCAAATGAGAAATTGTTTAAAGTTTGAAATATGTTCACACATGTAATAATTTCTTATTCATTTATGAAAATGAAAATTTCAAAATACACTCTAATATTATAAATAATATTAATGCATAAACAAAAGCTCAATTCAAAAATTGTTCGTTCATAAATTTATTCTAAGTCTATAATCGATTCACTGCAGTTACGGAATAACCGATTAACTTCAGTTACGGAATTTTTACTGTTATGTCGAAGAGAAACATAAATGATGGATAAGGCCTGAATTCCGTGCATGCCAATCAGAGGTTTCTTGATACCGAGAACCCAAAAGATCCCTGGATTTCCGAATATAAAAGTTTTATTAAAAGCACTTGTAAAGCAGTGCTGCCACACTAGTCAGAGTCCAGTCCAAGCAGTCAATACATCAGCCAGTAAGCCACTTAGTCTGAGCAGTTTGGTCCTGAGCCTAATTATTTCTCACAATTAGCTCAGGGTTTAGAGTTTTATCCAAACTACAGTTCAGTCAGTGATTTCCAAACTCGCTATCATTTCAATTCGCTCAATCTCCACGAAACTTGAATTCACATACGGAATTCTTAGTTTCCAGTGATCCAGGGTCTTTTAACTTCTTACCAAGATCCAAAGTGTCCAGCTCAACCAAGGATCAACCGAGGGACTGTCGTAAGCTGAAGGCCCGTGATTCCAATTGGACCTAATTCAAGTCCTCTATAATCCAGGATCCAGAGGACCTGTCCAAGCTAATTTTAAGTTCAATCATTGATTAACTTGTGCTTTCCAGTCGGAGATACGAAGGCAAGGGTACCAAGCCTTGGCTTGGGGGTTTTTTCTTCGTGATCTTCCCTGGACCATTTTCCGTGACTGCCTATTCAGTTATTCAAATGTATTCAGCAGCAAACCTAGGTACCCCTGTCTATCCCTCTGCCTCTAGCAGTATTAGTTTTTTTTATAGAGGACTGCCTCTCTAAACGCCGCATATCTCATGGTCCCTGGAAGATTTTCGGTCCGGATCTTGTCCTCTTTTATGACGTAGAGGTAGCACTGTGACGTGCTTGTGCACTCCACAGCTCTGTGATCCTCTTTGCCGCACTTCAAGAAACTCCTACTTCAATCCGAACCCCCACACTTGCTTCCAGGTATCCGTACCCTTGCTAGCAGTAGCACCTGATGGTCTACACTTTCTTGTTGACTCTGCAGGACACCCACTCGATCTTAGCGTGTCGTGTCGTAACGTGTGATCTCAAGGAGTAGCCTCCAGGCCATTTCCTCTCTCATCTCCAGGTAAGCCTGCAGGTTTCAACTGAAGGCTTTTTGCGTCAAAGTAAATTTTAGCTTTCCAGTCCTGTTCGCCCCGAAGTTTTTCTTCAGGGCTTCCCTCACCTCTTCCTCCTCCGTTGTTGAGTAGAGAGAAAGGTTCTCCACCTCGGTGCGGAAAACAAACTTCAGTACGTGTCCCTCGTCCCCGACAGCCTCCCTGATGTCAAAAGTCAACTTCGTCTTGTCTTTTGCTTCAGTTCTTACGAAAATGAGAATATTCCCGTTTCTCGTTTGCCAGACGCCCTCAATTTTCATACCAAAAGTTTCAGGCTTCACCTTGTTGTCGGTCTTTTCGGCTGCAGACTGTGTTGGCATGCGTAGGGTTCACAGTAGGCTCTCTCGTTCTCTTCCGAAAGATCGGTGCAGAAGTTGTCTCGACTTAGCTGTCTGAGGTGTACTACTACCCAGGTTTGACGGATACATTGGACTTATTATTCAGATATGACGAAATGAAGTGTACATTTTGGTCTTTATTATTATATGAATATTTATTATTATTTTATTCCTTTTGTATTATTCTTCATTAGCAGTAATTCATAGCTAAAAACATGTATATCGGTGGTAGAAAGCTGATTCACGGACTTGACCTGTTTTCTTGGACCACAAAAGAGTGAAACAAAGGAAATTCTGATTAGAAAATCCATTCGAAGGTTATCACGTCGCGTTGCGTCGTCAGACTACAGACAGACCGACAGACATACAGATATGTTAGTAAAAACTGTTTTTTTTCTGACTTATGGAGTCTCAAAACGTCGAGAATTGACGAAAACTGATAGATCCAAATTCACATGAATCTAATAGCTTCCATCATGAAAGATGACAACGTGAAAATCTACCCATTGCGTGGATATATTCTGAACCTTGTACTGCCTGGGAAATAATCATCGACATATTATGTAGTTCATACATTCTCGAAATGAAAACGAATTTAATTTCATTTTAAGAGCAGTCATATATACATATTTAAGGTATCCCTGCTCATAAATGTTAATGTGACAAGGAAAACTTTTATGTTCAATCAATTTTGCTTCCTCATAGAGGAAGCTTTGCAATGGTAACATTTTTCAAAATTTTTAAACTCATTTAATTAAACCCTCCCTAATTTAAAAATATCTAATACAATGTTCTGAGCAATTGTCCGGATCGGTGTGTGTGTGGATGTGTGGATGTCACGCTTTTTTGTGAACACGATAACTAGAAAACGGTTGCAGATAAATTGATGAAATTTGAAGAGCTTATTTTCCTCACTAATATCTTGAAACCGACCGAAGGATTTCTAAAAATATTTATTGCATTTTTTTCTAGCACTCAATAATATTTTAAAAATTGGTTTTTTATAGTAAAACTTTTTCATTCGCATAATTCAAAGTTGATGCAAGAATATGAAGGATTTCTTGGTTCGGGACGAATCGATTGACCTATAATATTAATACATTTTATTGAAGAGTAGGGAAGTTATGGTAATTTATATATTTTGAAAATCGGTTTTTTATAGTAAAACTTTTTTCATGAACATAATTTAAAGTTGATGCAAAAACAGAAAAGGTGTGTTGATTCGAGTCGAATCGATTGACCTATAATATTAATAAATGTTATTGAAGAGTAAGAAAGCTATGGTAATGCATAATATTTGAAAATACGTTTTTTTATAGTAAAACTTTTTTCATCAGCATAATTCAAAGTTGATGCGAGGATGTAAAAGATTCCTTGGTTCGGGACGAATTGATAGACCTATAATATAAATACATTTTATTGAAGAGTAGGGAAGTTATGGTAATTTATATATTTTGAAAATCGGGTTCTTATAGTAAAACTTTTTTCACTAGCATAATTCAAAGTTGATGCAAGAATATAAAAAATTTCTTGGTTCGAAACGAATCGATTGACCTATAATAATAATGCATTTTATCAAAGAGTAGGGAAGTTATGGTAATTTATATATTTCGAAAATCGTTTTTTTATAGTAAAACTTTTTTCATTAACATAATTCAAAGTTGATGCAAGAACAGAAAAGATGTGTTGATTCGAGACGAATCGATTGACCTATAATATTAATACATTTTATTGAAGAGTATGGAAATTGTGAAATTGCATAATATTTGAAAACACGGTTTTTCATAGTAAAGCTTTTTTCAGTAACATAATTCAAAATTGATGCAAGAACGGAAAAAATCTCTTGATTCGAGGCAAATCGATTGATCTATAATAATAATAATACACTTTATTGAAGATTAGGGAAGTTCTGCTCATTTATAATATCTGAATCATCTGTTTCAAAAAGAAAAACTTTTTTCATCGACATAATTTAAAGTTGATGCATGAATAGAAAATACTTTTTGATCATAAATTTTCAAATAGAGTAATATTATAACAATTTTTGTAAAAGGGATAGGATGCAACAGGACTTTTCCTTTCCCTTTTCCAGCTCAAAAAATTATTATTTTGAACGCAAGATTTGATTTATCTGATTTGTCTTTGTATTTAAAACTTTTTTTGTATTATTTTGTAATTTTTCATTTTTGTTAAATTTCTATTCTTAAATTGAGCAAAACGAAGACTTTGGTTTGTCTATAATTGAAAAATATAACTAATGCTTTCTCTATGAGGAAGCAAATACATTTGCTAACGGGAAGCAAAGTGCTCGTGAAATGAGCACCATATAATTATAAATACAAAGTGGAAACACTCGAGATCGAATTCATAGCTAGTTTAATATTTCCCAAGCCCTAGTTAGAAACATCTTCAAATCAGAAAGTTTAATATTTTTAATACTAAATATTTGAATTCATAAAATATAAAATGCAGAAAAGGCATATGACTCGATTTTTACACAACTTTATCTTTATTTTACCTCGAGAAATTTAGCTAATATTATGTTTCAAGGGTATATAGAATACAATCTCATAAAATGTTATATCCCAATTTTATCTTAGGTACACAAACTTGACGAATAATTACTTGTTTCAGACAAGAGTTTAACGTAATACCAATTTGTTGAAGGTCAGACGCTTAATAGGTCTGTATTCACAAGTATTAAGAGGAGTCAAATGGATTTTAAAAAAATACAAAAAATGTTGAAAAATCTTCAACGATGTAGTCCTTATTTTTCTCCACAATATATCATCAAAATGTCATATACACGATAATAATCAAATTAATAATCAATTGTGAAAAATTACAGTGTCTCGGTGGCGTTTATAATTTAATATTTCTCATTGACAATACTGAACTGCTGAATAATTTAAGACTTAAAAATGATGAAAATAACACAAAAACGTGGATACATTGTTAAATCCTCAACCAACCCAGATTAATTTAAACCTAACAAGTTGCATTTTCAATAGAAAAGGATGAATTTTCAATGAGGGAAATTAATTTTCAACAGAGAAAGACGAATTTTCATGAAAATGCATGAATGTTCAACTAGAAAAGAATTATTTTCAATTCAAAATCTCAATTTTTAATCAAAATGGAACAGTTATATTGTTGTTCAAAAAAATTCATTTTCAACAACAAAAATTATGTTGAATGTTAAATAACACCCGTGTTAATTCTTTGCAAGAGATACTGAAAGCAGGGAAGTATTTAAAAAAAGATAGAAGAAAATCAATTAAGAATTGCGTTCTAGAAGTTATTTTGAACTTTGTTATTGCCTCGCTATTGCAGCTTGAGAGTTATAGCTTTTTAAGAAAAGTCAGGTCTCAAAATTCAAAATCTGTAACTCCCTGAATTTCGGAAATTTTCGAAAACGATTCCAACCATAAACTTCACTTACCCAACACTAAAGTTTAATAAATCTTCATCAAAATCGCTAGAACTCCCTGCGACTCTGATATTCAGGAAATGGATTCTGCAAAAAGAAAGTATCAGTAGAAAAATAATTATTAAGTTAATTTGATGAATCGAACCCTCTATTTCACACACAATTGTGAAGTTTCCTGGACGGATCGAAGAAAATTTCAGGAATTATTCAAATTTTTCAATATTATAGATCACGATGAATTTTGCAAATTTCCAGTAAAGGACCCCTCACCAAATATACGGGAAATGGCTTTTTGTACCAAATTCTCAATCTTTTTTTTTTTTTATTTTCGAACCTGCAAAGCAAAAATTATTTTAGTGGAATGTTTTTTTTTTTCTTAAAACCTCTTCGATATATTTGGCTAAAAGTTACAAATTTTGACTATCAGACTTACCGAAAGAAAAGGTTCATACCCACGAACTAGAAAGATTAACGCATAGCAAGAATGCATGACTTAAACATTGAAACCAGGAAAACGGCATTTCTCAACGAAAAAAAAAACACCAGAGATGTTCTGATTAAAATATCAGCGTGAAAAATGACTTCAAAATAAGAACAAGATACGTTTACTTACGGGGGCATATCTCTGAATTTACTTCAAATGTTGTTTTATTATCCCTTGAACATTGAATCCGGATCCATTGGGTCCGGTTCGTGTTTTTAAATAATTGCATTTCCCGTTTTCCTTTCTTAAATATTTTATACTATCTATAACTTAGGGATGATTAAACTAATCTGACAATACATTCTAACGCAAATAGATCTTGCAAAGAAACGCTTTCTGCGTATGTTTTAAAGTGATTTTATTTATCAATGTATTAAGAAAAAAATCTCTGCTGCTTTATCCTGTATAAAATATCAATTTTCTTATTTCGATAATTAAGAGATGTTTAAACTACCCTGATCAGAAATTCAAACGCCGATCTTGCAAAGAAGTACTTCCTGTGTATGTTTTAAAGTGGCTTTGTTGATCAATGTATTAATAAAAAAATGTCTGCTGCTTTATCCCGTATGGAGTATCGATTTCCTTATTCAGATAATAAGGAGATGTGATCTGAAGAAAATTTGAAATCCCCTTAAGAAATGTTAACTTTCTGCTTCTCTAATCAAGGGATTGAACAAACCTTTACGAAAAATCCAAGACATATCCTTGTCGTCTACACCTGCCCTACTTACTTTAAGATGATTTCTTATCGTCATAGAATAATCAGAAAACCTTGTGTGATTTCAATTTTCAAGCAATGTCGATATTCCGGATACAATGTTCGAGGAATAAGAAAACAACCCTTGAAATAGATTCAGAGTTATATTCTTGTAAGTTAACGTATCTTGTACTTATTTTGAAGTAATTTCGTACCCTGATATTCTAATCAAAACATCTCTTATGTTCTTTTTTGTTAAGGAATGCCATTTTTTCCCCGAAACATGCTGTATACCCAAAAAATCGTTAATCTTCCTAGTTCGTGGGGATGAACCTATCGTTTCAGTAAGTCTGATCGTAAAAATGTGAAACTTTCAGCCATATCTATCAAAGAGGTTTTGAAAAAACAGATATTTCATCAAACTAAGCATTTTTGTATTAAAACACATGTAAAAATTGAAATTTTGACAAATGTTTGTCTAAAAACTGTCTATTTTTCTTACTTCTTTTGAATTTTCGCTCTGCAGGTTCCAAAATGCAAAAAAAAAACAAGATTCAGCGTTTGTTACAAAAAGCCATTTCCTGTACATTTGTTGCGGGGTCCTTTATAGGTTGACAAAAAACTTCGAGTTTTTCTAAATTAACGGAAATTTCAGGTATAAAAAATGTATAGCATCTTCGAGTCATTTATAGTCAATTATAGGTAATTTATGGTAATTAATCAGCAATTCATGGTAACTCATCTTTTCGAGTTAGTCCAATCACTATTCACTATCGACAATCGCCAGAAGTGAGGTTATGATTCTGGAAATCCTAGTACGTAATTTTGAATCGAAATTCGCAATTGCAACACCTAAAAAAAGTGATCTTGCTCAAAGAGCGCAAGCACAGCAGCTAAAAAAAAGTCTTTTCATAACTGCTCTTTCTTACTGTTGCGGAATTAGCCACTTCCCGCACGCTTTACATACCTCTAAAAGCGAACCTCCCGTGCATGAAAATTGACCATAAGGAATCGGAAATTTGGCGTAACAATGTAAAAAAGTGCTCAATAGCCTATTTGATCTGCAAAGTGCTTCTATCCGGCCGACTATGCGAGAATAATATCAGCGCATGCAGACTTTGGAATATAGTTTTTTTTTACATCGTGTGTAAAATTGCTCATGCAATCTCAGGGGTTGATGATAGAGAAAGAAGAGGGAGAAGATCCGGCAGATTTCTCGGAGGAGAAAGTTTTTCCAAAAAAGTTTCAGCAAGTGGTTCTTAACTCCTATTGGTGAAAAGTGATAAAAAAGGGTAATAAGGGGTTCAATAACTTTCTCGGACGGTTTTGGCAATGAATAGTGTGAGATGCACATGCGTACAAGCAATTTCTACTCGTATGATTGCAGAATTTGCAAATTCAGCTCTTCACACTCGCCTACGTTTAACCATGGACTCTCGTTTCGTGGGATGGAACTAGGACCCATACTCAATCTATTGACACTATACTATATTACCCTATACGTAACTCCATACGAACCCTCAGGGCCGCTTTCATGTGGACGCGCACATGTATTTTGTTGTTCTTATATACATATATCAACCAGCTTCAAACAAATGATCCACAAAAATTGTTCGGTCTATTCACACATTTGGCATTCGGCGAAAGCCGAGCGAAAGTTCGCCGAATGCCGAATAGTTTGGATGGGTCTACTCGAGCCGAATGTTCAGTATTCGTACTCACCACCTCTTGTCGAGCTTCCATCGCGAACAATAGGGCAAACATATACGACCAAGCGAAATTTGGAACGGCATCCAAACATTATGTGTTATTCGGCGAACATTTTTGGTGTGCGTAAGTACACATTAATTTATTATAAACTAAAAAAGTAGCTGCATTAACTATAATTTCAGAATTATTTTGCATATTGCCTCCTTCTCTTGACTGCTGTTGATGACGGCTGAACAGCGGATGTTCACCGTTTCCGAAACTGCTCGGCGTTTGGCAATGTTTGCATATCTGGATGCCTGTGCTTGGATTTACTCGCCACTCGCCGAGCATTTGGCGATTCAGTGCTCGGCATATGGCGAAATTCTGCATTCAGCGAAAACCGAATATGTAGATCGGGATTTACAGTCACAGCATAATCATAAATTACATTATATAAACAATCCTTAACTTTGGCAATGCCTTCGCATTATTGATTGTAACAAATTTTACATGTGGGCACTGATATAGAATTCTGACACCTGGCACACACTCCCAGAAAACAAAAATCTCATGACTTAATTTTTCCTAAAAGTTCCTAGGGAGTAGAAAATACATTCTGTTAATTTGAGGGTAATCGACAGGGCCGGCTGGATCTTGGTCCACGTGGGTAGTCTTATGATGAACGTCGAGACACGCTCGAGAACAAATTGGACTGCGCCTGGCTGTTTAACAAATTTCGTCTAGCGCCACGGGTGGGTGCCAATCCTCTCTTTTAATTTCTCTCTTTACCACTTGTATCTTTCTCTTTCTCCATCTTGGAACCCAGTTGGGTTGCCGAGTAGTCGCCGCCGGGCATCCTTAGGCATTTGTTGCACGTATACTCACCTGTTGGTATCATACGAGTACAGCCATACAACCGACTTTTCTACACATACATATACCTTCTTTCATTCTATCTCACCTGCATCGGAGAATCAGTGTGTCTGCACTTACCTACAACCTTTTTTCCCTTTTACTTCCACGGTGTCAGTGCCCAGGAACGGATGAGCGATTGAGAGACAGAGATTTGCAACTCATGCAATTTCAATCATCCAGAGTGTAAATGTCCTTATCATACAGATGGCCATTAAATCTAAATCATTTTATCAATCTTCCCTCTTTGAATTATATAGGTCGGTAAAATGAGGTCAACCATTTTTCTATGAAGGTAGTTTCAGAAAATATTACTTCTGACCCTATGTTATAAATTGCATATTGTGGGTTAGTTTTTTTATAAAGTAAGGGTCAACCGGAAATTAAATCAGCGAATTTCAAAGCAATGTTGCAATCTGAGGTAACTACAACTATTTTCGATGTGAATGCATTTCAGTGATTTCGCAAAACCAAAATTTTCATTGTTTATGATCCTATCTAAACAAAGCGATGTAACGATATGTATCGGAGATCATGCAAGTATTGTCGTTGAAAACCTGATTGGCTGTTTATTACTGGAAATTGTTCTATATTTTTAATTTCAAATTTTGAAATTTTATTTTACAATCAATCCATTTCAATGAAAAAAGCATAGAAATCCTATGAAAATTAAGAAACATTGGTGCTTTTTAACCTTCAAGTATGGACGTGATTTCATTTTTAAACTAACATGTACCTGATGTCTCACAGACCGCTATGTATATTTATATATAATTCAATAAATAAAAAAGTTGTTATTATCTACATCATGCAAGTGTATAAAGGAACATTGGAATAAGTAAGAAATCAATCAATTCTATCAACGTTTATTATTAATAATCTTCAATACCAGTGGGGAGAGAGACCCACATATCAGAAGCATGTTGCGATCTGGGAGACCGCACGTCCATACGTCCATACTAATTTGTCAGTAAGACCGTACGTCCATACTTAAAGCTTAATATTCTTTAAATACAAAATTATAAGGTTTCGAAGAAGACTCAATATTTCTAGGAATTTAAGCTTGTTGGTTTTTCCCGTCAGAAATTAGCATTTTCAAACAAAAAACATCATGAAGATTTCCAGTCTTCACAAATTTCAAGTTATGTTAGCCTTTTGCTTTGAAAATGGGCATTTTTAATGAAAAGTTATTAGATTTCAAAGATGAGAAGTTTTTCAACAATTCAAATTTTTCGGGTTCGTTTGCCGTTGTTACCGAAAATTGACGTTTTTAAACAAGAATTATTACATTTTTAAGAAGTCTTACAACTCTACAGAATTTTCTCTCATGCCATCTCAGTGGTTTTCTTCAGAAATTTTGGGTACTTTCAATATTAAATTCTTAGATTTCAAAAACGATTTATAATTGTTGAACAACTTTATGTTATGTTGGTGTGTTTTACCTTAAATTGTTATTTTTGAACAAAAGTCATTAGATTGAAATCGAACGATTTTTCTTTAAAAAAAAAATGTTGGCATTTTTTTGTTCGAAATTTAGTTTTTCATTAAAAAATCATTCGATTTTGAAGAAGATTTATAATTTTTTAACAATTATCGGTTGCGTTAATGTTATACGTCGAAAATTGGTATTTTCAAACACAAATAATTTCATTTGGATTTTGGATAATGTTAGTGTTTCTGTCGGAAATTGGTGTCTTTCATAAAACAGAATGATACTTCAAAGAAGATTCGCAACTTCTTAACAATTTCCGGTTGTGTCGATAGATTACACCAGAAATCTGTATTTTTAGTAAAGAATCATTAGATTTCAGGAAGGTCAAAGCTTTTCAAACGAGTTAAGGTTATGTTATCAATTTCCACCGGAAATTGTTTATATTGAATAGAAAAAGAAATAAGTTCAAATAACATTTTTTTCTGCTCTTCTTACCAGAAACCGGATATATTAGTGGTTTTTGTATAGCGTTAAAGAATAATAGGGTATGTCTGTGCTTTTCAACGGAAATCCGTTATTTTAAATTAAATTAAACTTAAAATTTTCAACAGCATTAAGTTATGTTAATGTGTGTATTTTGCAAGAAAAGTGCAACTACTCAATGATCTATATAGTCTACAAGAATATTAAATAATAATTATGAAGTTAAATTATCAATTTTCATCAATTATCAAAAATATTGTTCTTGCTTTTCTTTTCTATTATTTTAGATAATAGATACTATGAAATACAATAATTTGTGTATCAGATTCGTTTTATATTTTAATTTGAAAATCGCATGAGACAAAAAATAAAAAAATGCCCGTGACGAAATGTTTTCAAATTTCTTTAGGTTTGCAATATTGTTGTAAATCATTGAAAAGATGTTCCTATAAAATTTACAGAAACCCACAAAACAGTGTAAATAAAATAGAAACTTTTAATTAATCCGACCCCTCATTCTTTTCTTCCTGTTTGACGCTTTTCAGCATGGCTCTTTTTGAAAAAATAAACAATAATATACACAACTATCTATGAATATTTATAAGGAAAAGGCTTTGTAATTTGAATAAGAGGGTAAACTATAGATTCGATATGGGGTTAAAATCCGCCCCTGAGGGAGCGTGCAAGGAATACACTACCTCAGGAGTCGGTATAAGGATGAGGAGGATGAGGCCTTCCTCGGCAGAAGAGGTACCGCTATCGCCCTCTGACCTCTTGATGCAAGCGAACCAGGCCTCCCTTCCAACTCTGGTATCGGTAATTTTGCGTTCGGTACCGGCTTCCTGGTGGCTACCCAGATCTAGATCATCGAAAATCTATCGAATCTCTTTCACCGTGGCCACTCTTCCTCCAATGAGAAAGCATGGGGTCGACGACTATACATAAGAAGGTTAGCGGTGTATCGTTGAGAAATCGAAATCGACCTGCACCGATCGTGATCCTCTCAGACGATTCGTGTACCACGCGCGAAAGAAGAAATGTCGCTCAGTAGTAATTACTTCTCGTCTTTTGTTTCCATATTTAAAAGCGTTCACAGAGAAAAATGGATGGTCAAAGTTAGAGAGTCAAAATGTAGAGTCAGTCCGTTCTTCTAGGTGGTCGAAAAAGCCTTCGATAATTTTTGACATAGTCAGAGAGACTCTCATTTTATTACCAGTCTGACTGAGTTATAAGAAGATCAGACTCACTATCAGGATTATCAAAGTATCCTTCCTGGATGGTCATTACGATCATCTTGTTTTCAATCATTTCGACCATCCGCGGAGGAGCAGATGACCCGTCGCGGAAGGCCAATATTTGCGCCTCAATTTTGCGCTTAAAAATTAAAAGGTTGAGACCATTTTCGGTGTGAGCGAATTTAGTTAAGCCGCTCACCGTCATATTTGATGTTTATTGAATTTAAACATATTTTCAATAAGCTTAAACTGATTTCCGAAATTTCGAACATGCATGAAAAGTAAAGTGCATAAAAAATAACGTGGTGGAAAGTGGATTAATTTTTTTTTTTCAATTCTCAAGGTTAAATTTGATGTTTCCAAGGGATTGAGGACGAAGGCGTCACTCGACGCTCAGCTATCAGTTTATTGTCACCGTGTAGTTTCTGACTCCAAACGTGCTAAAAATTTCACCATTTATTGATAATGATCTGAATTTACTCCAGTATTTGAAATCTTACAATACAGTACCGTGATACCGTATCCTTAGCCTCTCATTCTCCAAACAATATATTGTCAATGTGCACTGTTCGTGCATATCCAATCATGTTTCATACTCTTCGCTCTCCACAAAAAATAAAATACTTTTGGATTTTAAGTATTCTATATAAATTTTCAGGTATTGTAGATTCCTCTTGATTTTATAATTTCTAGTCTCTTATAAGAGAGAGACTGGAATATCACATATACACTGGGGTCTCGCTTTACCGGGCGTTTCTGGGATATTCGCGAAGGCCTTAACGCTAAATCGGGACTCTCCCAACCGATCTTTTTCTCCTTCTTGCTTATGGCTTCTTATGGTGCCGAACCATAAACTGCTCCACTCCACTGACCTTGCAAGCGCCTCTCCGTGCGGCAACCTAGCCAGATGCCGCCATTCTGAGGCCAGATGCCGCCATTTTAAGGCCGGATGCCGCCATTTTAAGCATTAGTTGTCTACAGTGTAGTATATATATATATATATACTACAGTGTAGTATATATATATATATATATATACATACTATATATCAATAGTATTCTATGATAATCAGTTCGGCCCTCTATGATGATAAGTTCGGCTTTGTGATGGTCAAGTCGACCGTCCGAGATATCGAGTCGATTCTTTGTGATGATTGATTCGAACCTCTGTTTTAACCTTCTAGAGATAGTCGCGTCAGCCATCCAGAAGGCTGTCCTATAGTTAACACTCTTATATAGTCAGCCTGCACATCTAGATGGCCAAGGGGTTGATCAGTCGACTTTTAATACATAAAATTTCAATGATTTCCAAATGTCAAGAAATTTCGTGGGATTTCAAAATATTTCAATCGTTTTAAAAGGTTGAAAACCATTTTATGACTCCAACCATTTTCACAGCTAGCCTCGATTAAGTTCAACCCAAAAGTGCTTGCACATCCAGTTTCTCTTTTCTACTTATTTTGGGGATGCCCTTCAGTTATTTTAATTTAAGAAGAAAAAAAAATTGTACTAAGCGTTTTTGGTAAAGCGATTTTTTTTCAATGAATAAAAATCTCATTTTTCACGAAAACGACGCAAAATATGAATATCAGCTGATATACAAAAATTTTCCCCTTTCTGAAATCTGTGGGAATAATAAAACATACTCTTACCAGATTTTTATTGAAAGTATTTCAACCAATTTTCCCCCAAAAATAGAAAAAATCGATAAAAATGGTCTGAAATAGCATTTAATTCAACACACTTCAACATTTTCGTTTTTCAAAATTTTTGTTTATAGTTCAATAACAATGTAAAAAACATGTTTGATGAGAATATTAAAGCTGCTGAGTTTCAAAGTAAACAAAAATTAATTTTGATGTATAAAATTTAATTATAACAATTAATAATATGAAGCTGAAAATAATTTTTTTTCAAATGACGCAAAATATAAATAGTAATTCATTGTTGATAATAAAGTCACGGCCTTGTAGAATATGTGTCAAAATATAGTCTCCAATTATAGGTCAAAATCAATAAAAAATTCGTCCAATTTAAAATTTGTCGAAACGTTTCAGCTGCTATGTCAGCCCTCATCAGTCAAATATTTATTGCTAAAGAAAAAAAATTTACATAGATGTTAAAACATTCACAAAAATCATTTACAGTATTCATAAAATTAAAAGGAGAGCATACCTGATATTGTGATGGTAAACAACATCAACAATTCATAAAATTAAAAACCTGCATTAAAACAATAAATATACCCCAATTTTTATTTTCTCTGAAGATCAGGAACCATAATAATAATCTAATGTGACATGCTCTTTATGTTGTCACTGAACTATAAACGAGCGTTTTTGAAAAAAAAAATAATGAAGTTCGTTAAAGTAAATGCTACTTTGGTCAACTTTTATCGCTTTTTCTATTTTTTGAAAAATTGGTAGAAATATACAGTATACAAATCGAGTATTTATAGATTTCATAAAAGGTATCAATTTTGAATTATGGGCTGCTATATATATTTTGCATCGTTCTCGAAAGAAAAGAGATTTTCAATTAATAAAAATGAAAAAAATCGTTAACGCGCAGTACTATTTCTTTCTTTTTCAGCTTAAAATAGCCGAAGGAAATTTCCGCAACACATGAAAAAGAGAGAATATATTTGCAAGCACTTTTGGGTTAAACATAATCGAGGTTCATTATATGAGAAAAACCATTTCAAAAAATAGATGCTTATTTTTTTATTAAAAGTTTTAATAGGTATCTGTTTTGGAGAGCTTGTTTTTAGGAAATGTTTGAAAATTCCCAAAATTCAGAGGAAATTTCAATTTGAATTTTTTTATTGAAAAAAAAACATTTTTGACTATTTGGCAATATTTGTCTGTTCAATAAAAATTAACGATTATGAATCATATAGTCAAAAATAAACAATTTCAGACTGAATTGTTTTACATAGAAAGTCCTAATTGCTAAAATTTCAGAGTGCTAAATTTCAACTTTGAATATTACAATTTCAAGTATTTTATTCAAAAAAGTTTTTATCTGTAAGTAAAGGTGATTAATTGAAATAGTTGATCGATTATTAATTCAAGTTGATTTGAGAGGTTGACTTCAAGGATTTTGAGTGATTCTCAGAAAGTTTAAAGGATTTCGGACTCACTAGTCCATCCCCTTTTCCAACTGCCCAATTTTTTGGAATGACTATACGCGGCCATAAAAAAATCATGAAATTTCGAACGCTATTAAGGATTTCAAAGAATTCTTAGATATTTTGAAAGGTATTAAGAGATTTTGTGAGATTTTCATACATTTTAAGATTTCAAAAGTAGGTTCAAAGGATTTTAAGGCATTTAAATTATTCTCAGTGATTCTCAGACATTTTAAGGAATTTGAGGAGGTTTCAAAGTATGTCAAGACATTTCAGAGAATTTTGAAAAATTTGGTAGGATTTCAAGTAATTTCAAACGATTTCAAATATTTTATGAGAATTGCTAAGAGTTTTAATTGACTTCAAAAATTTTGAAGAGATTTCAATAAGAATTCATAAGATTTATATTATCATAACATTTTATTGGATTTCATGAAATTCTATGGGATTTAATGGGAATTGTACACCAGATTCCGATTTCTTATAGAGGAGACAAACCTAAAGTGGATAATAAACCTGCAGTAGATAATATTTATTTTTTAAAATACTAATCAGAATGAGCCAAAAGCTATGAAAATTCGCAAAGTAATTTACTATCATTTGTAAGAAACTTGATGGTAATTCAATTTCTATAATTCTAGAATTTTAGAATTCAGAATTCTAGAATTCAAATTCTAGAATGATTATAAAATAATTATATTCAAATCTAAAATATTTGCAGTGCTTTTAGGCAATCCTAAACGTCCAATAATTCGATCAGGACGTCCAACATTGAACGAATCGAGTACAGTTTTCAGAATCTATTCAGGTTCTGAGTTTATTCATAGTTATATACTTTGGATTTATTGTAGAATTTTTTGAATAATTAAGGAATTATGGAAATAGAATATACATATAGAAAATTGGATAAATAAAAAAACAAAATTATGGAAATTGAAATGGGAACTATATGGAAAAGTAGTATATTAGGACCCTGAAAAAGTATGATGCATTTGATATCGATTGATAGAAGCCTTTAACGAGAGCGTTTTCAAAATGTACTTCAAAAAATTATTATTTTTATAGTTTCGATATTTTCTTGTATGTTAATTTATTTTTTTATTTTTTTTTGAATTCTCAAACGTTTCTTTATTTTTTTCAGCTTTTTGATTAACGTCTTCCAGGCTGAGTACTGCGCTTACACAGGCGTCGGTTAAACAAAAATTATCACCTAAAGAACGTTCATCAAAAAGCTGAAAAAAATGGGATAGATTTCTAAATAGTAAGCAAACAAAACATAACAAATGCATTCGAGATGATTCCTCAATAACCAGAAATAAAAGAAAATTTCAAATAGTATCATATAGAGGAAACCATCTGAATGATTATTCAATATTTTCAATTTGGAAGTATTGGTAATCATATTCCTCTAAGCATAAAAATTCTTAAGCTTAACTAATTTTTTCCAAGAAAAAAAGGATTCATCATGCTTTCTTCGCTTAGTTCTCGTTTAAGACCTCCGGAAACACTTTCAAAAATTGACATACTTGAAAATATAAAAAGCTATGAAAATAAGAATTTTTCAAAGCATATTTTGCTAACGCTCCAGTTGAAGGCTTCCATCAATCAGCACCAAATTAATTATACCTTTTCCGGATCCTAATACACTACTTTTTCATACATTCCCAAGTTCCCATAATTTTGTTCTTTCGGTTCACACTATTGAGCAAAGGAAAGTGTGCAATTGTAAGTAGCAGATTTAATCAGACAAGAATACAAGTTGATGTTGATATCTGGCAAGCAAAGTATAAACGCAATAATTTGCTCCGGCGAATCGCAATTCCTTCCTCTGGTCGAAAGTTCAACCTCGGGTCGCGTTTCGACAGACCATTGTTGGTTTCTGTCCCGACTTTACTTCGGCCCAGTTTCGACTGGAACCGTGATTATGCCATATTACTCCTTTGCACGTTCTTCCAAGCTTTCTCAATTAAACGACGACCTGCAGTCGCTGCAACGACGTCACGAGTATCCATATTTTTATCAGAATTTTATCTATACTCCTTAAGCAGATCAATAAACGTGAGCGAGAAAGTTTGGTGCGATGAACACTTAAACAGATTCAGTAATAAGCTCAGCTATTTATTGTTAATTGAAGAATGAAGAGAGCCATGAGAAACATTTTCATTTAGAGGCTTTGTTCAAGTTTCTGAAGTCACTTATAATATAACTTAAACTCTTATAGCCAATGTGCCTTATAGATATCTTTGAATGTTACTGAGAAAAATGGATAATCAAACTTGGAGTGTCAAAATTTAGATGGTCAGTTTGATCTTCTAGATAGTACCAAGAACCGTCCACAATTTTTTCTTTATAACCAGCTATACAATAATTTTATAGTCTGTTTCAATATCTACAGGTGTTTTTGACTCACTATCAGAATAATCAAATTGACAATCCAGAGTGTCAATCAGAAGTGGCTGCGTCACGACCGAAACACATTTTCAGATCGACTGACGTTCGGCGTCATGTTTGCCGTGTTATAACAACAATTAAAATTAGTTTAAACCACTTTTTGATATTTTCAACATTGTAGAGAGTGGATAAAATGTAGAGAGCATGGTAGATAGTGGGGTTAATTGGTTAATAGGTCAGTGCGTATTCTCAACCTTTTTGATCGAAAACGTGCTCAAAATTCGTGATCGTTGATAAAGAAACAAGACTTCCGAAATTTGTAATACGCATTTATATTATTTTCTGAATTTTCCAGTGTTAAAAATGTTTCAATTTAAGGGATTGACGCCGATTCCTTAGCCTCTTGTGCTCAAAGTAAAATGTTGCCAAAGTTTTTGTGCATATGCAATCATATCTCAGGCATCTTACTCTTTAAAAATAGTAAAGATGCTTTCAGACTTGATGCATTTTATATAAATTTTCATGTTTTTCAGGATTCATTCAACAATTTAACTTTCCGTCTCTCTTACTCTCATGAACATGTAGGCAGGAGAAGAACAACAATTAATAAAGTTGACCCTCTGATATGATTAAGTTATTACTCCGAGATGATGAAGCTAAAATTAGAGCGATGATCAGCGTTGAACTCCAGGAGGGTCAACTTTACAATCTGAGGATAGTGAAGCTAACCATCAAATTTTGACACTCCACAGATGGTAGGCTACGCCATCTAGAGGGGCTGTCCTATAGTTGAAGCTCAAAAATATAGTCAGCCTGACACTCTAGATGTTTAGGCTGGCTAGCCATTTTTAAAGATGAGTAGATATTAATTAATTTTTCCTACCATCGACCATCGCCCAATAATCCAAAATTCCTTTTTTCATACAAAACAAGATATTTCTATATGGATAATATAATTAATTGTTTCCTCATTTTATAATCATTTTGATGTAAACAAATAGGAAAACTCGTTTTCGCGATACAAGACAAGAGCCTTGGCTCTAGTGAACTTCTCAAAGAAAAAAAAGCTCGAAGATGTATATGTGTACAAAACAATTTTACGTTATTTTTGTTAATGTGTGATTCCGGTTTGGCACCATGAAAGTTAGCAAATTTACTTTTATGATAATATGTTTAGTTTTAACTGGACGTCAAGATGTCTGTTCATTTTCAAAATAATTATGCATAAGACGTGATGATGAATCCGTATTTATGTTATGCAATAGTTTCATCGCTTATTATATTAATTTCGTGTACGAATGTGTATTTTCGTTTGTCGTATTATTTAACGCAAATTCATTCTTTTAATTTGTCACATCTAATTTATTTATTTATGATTCGCAGATCTGATTGATTTTCTGATTTTAATGTTTATGTACAATATACATATTATTGACTTTCTACTTAACCAAATATTCTATTTCTTCATTCTATTGATTCATTTGGACTTTCGTCTTGTACGTAATTGAAAATTTTTATGTAAATTAATAATTCTGAAAATGTCATGAAAATGTCTTGAAAATAATAAAGAAGCAACATCAATTGTTTCAATTTTTGAACAAATTTCGAGCCAATTTTTCAAAAATTCCAGATCTCAGCCTCATAAGCTCATTCCACAAATATTATAAACTTTTAGAGGAAGAAATAGATATTAAGGGTTTATATTTACTAGCTCTCGAAAAATGGGATTTTCATGACTTTTTTTCAAATATATTCTAGAGAATCGATTAGTGTATGTTTTCAGATACTTGTATACATTTTTTTTATGAGACAATTGTAACACCTGGCGGAAATATGGCCCGTTGCCTGAACTTTGATTTTTAAAGAAATAACGATTTTTTGGGCCGAAAATCCGAATTTTCGTCGTTGAAAATCGAACCTTTTCGGGAAATCGTCGCCATTTTTTTCAAATTAGAATTTTACTAAACTCTTCAATCCCGAACTATATATAGGAATATGCTAATGAAATATTTTTTATTTTTTTATTTCAGATGAGCAGTTCCAGAGTTATCATGGTCACCGCAAGTGATATAAAAAGGTTTTTTCGGGCAACGGCTATATTTCCCCCAGTTGTGAAGATTTTTCAATAAAAAATACAAGTACTTCAAAACTATCCTATACGCTATATACTAATCGATGCGCTGTAATGTATTTTAAGAAAATTTTGGTAAGATGGATAAAAAATCATGAAAATCCCTTAATTTTCTCGAGCACTGTAGATATACAACCTCTTTATAAAGATTATCAGATACATCTTTCTAAACACAACCATTTTTTCAAATCTAATTTTAATTTCTTCCATTTAATGTCTTTTCCAGGTTCTCCATAGTATTTTGTAACTCAATTCTTCACAATTTCTTTCTATTAAACACTATACACACATAATTCATCATTTTCGTAGGTGGCAGTATTATTATATACTCAATTGTGCGTAGGTAGACAAAAGCTAAAGTCGTAAACAAATATTAGAAAGTATAGGTAAATGTGAATATTCAAATTTTACAAAATTCTACCAAGAAATCTAATAAGAGAAAACTCCTTCTAACCTTAACTAACGTCTTCCTGCTTTTTGATCACCCACACGAAATTTTTAAAAATATGTTGTTTCTTCGTCCTTTACCAACTAATTATTATTCTAAGGTAAATAATTCTTGTAATTTTATAACTTTTTATAAATTCATACCTATTGTTACCTTTGATTTAATACTAATTTAATAACTAACTCTGTTTAACGCATATCTGACATATTGGAATCATTTTAGCATCTTATTATTATTATTATTATACCATTGAGTCATTTCCCTTTCGAGGCAGGCGTGACTTGCTCGGTGATGAAAGGACTGGTGTGAGGTAGGGGATATAGATTTTTTAAATTGATCTAGAATTCTCGTGTTATTTATTAAAATGACACGTTCGTTCCGCAACACTGATCCGACCCAAGTTGCTGATCAATCTCTCTAGAGATCACCCCAAGTGGAGAGCCTTACAAAATTGTTATGTGTGGTTCGCCACTTGGCCCATTAGTATCCAAGGTCTTTGTTTCAGGCGTCATTCACTCTACTGTTATTCTGTTTATGAACGGTTTGTCGCCACACTTTTCTGTCCTGGCATACTTCTCTAGCTTCCTTCACGTCCATGCATTCTTTAATGCAAACTCTTTTGTTTCTATGGCTTCTTATGTCTTTTCGGATTAATTTCTCATTCACAGATTCTAACTATTCTTTCGGTGGTCTACCTGTGGGCATACTGCCATTTACTTTCCCTTCATACACTTTTTGGTGAGTTTAGCTTCTTCAACATTATTGTCCTTTATATACTCTTCAAAATGGTATGCAACATCCATATATGAGCTTTATGACAAAAAATAACCGTTTTTATCTAGTCTATCTAATTGCAAAAAATTATTGAAAGAATTACCGAATACGCTAAGCATGAAGAAGTCACTCTTTTGTAGAAAACAAGATTTTGTTACGTTATTCATATAGTATATTTTACATTATTCTAAACTATCAGTATATCAGTGTTATATAATAATAAGAGTGATAATTCTTCAAATTGCAGAATAAAATTTCGCTATTGAAAATATGAATTAAAAATAGAATAAAATCAGTCAACGTATTCGACAGTGTTGATTGATTTTTTTTCATTGAATATTTTCAATTGCAAAATAGTATGCTAGAAAATTTAACGAATTATCAATTTTATTATAATATTTCACTACTAACATAATAATAAAGAATAATGCAGAATGCACTATATTAGTGATGTCAAAAAATCTTGTTTCCTACATTGAAGTGACTTTTTTATGCCTATCGTATGAGACATATTTCAAAAAAATTTTATTCAATGCCCTTCAGTGCATAAGATACATAAATTTAGAATAAATGTCAATGCTTTCGATATACAATATCTTGTAAGTATTTTACTATCAATATTATAATGCACCATTTACGGGCCTCTCTGAGACTTTTCTTTTTTGACCCTTTTTATTTGTCTTTGTACTGCTGTAATTGAGGTATGGTCGTATTTACACTTCTCACTGGCTCACCGCCATCTTTTTTTTCGGTATAGCCTCTTTAAGGGGTCATTCTACTATCTCACTTTTGAAAAATTGATTTTTTTCACACTTCTCGACCGATTATTTATTCAGAAATATCTTATCAAAATTTCACGCAGAAATTCAGAGTCTTTCTATACTTTCGAGAGCTTGGAGCAAAAGCGCGTAGAGAGCTGAGTGCTTGTAAACATCGTAGCGTTGTTTTCTTTCATTTTGTGCAGTTTCGTTTAGTGAAAATGTTAGATATCGAGTGGAAGGGATGATCAAATCAGGAGGATTTATTCAAAGAAGCAGAAGGAATATTATATGGAGCAGGGATCGCTGATTAAGTGTAAGTAACTTTTTCTTACAATTTTTATGTTCCGAAAACTTTAAACGCGTTTTTCTCAAAACAACGTTTTTTTGCTCTGCGCACACGATTTCACAAAAAGGATTCAAACGATTACTGTCAAATTTCCTACGTTTATTTTAAATACCAATATCTATAGAGTGACGAAGCGGGTTTTAAAATTGTCAATTTTATCATAGTTAAATTAACAAAAAAAGAGCAAAAACACGATTCCTGGAAATTTTTTGTTTAAACTGCCGCTATTTTGTTATTTTGCAAAATAAAAAAAAATCCGCTTTGTCACTCCAGAGCTATGGTCATACTAATGAAAAAAGTTTTCGATTTGGTTTATTTCAGATGATGCTGACTGGAGCTATCGTGCGCGCAGTGGACATGCCATTTTTTTAGACACTTGGTTTATTGTTAAATAATACCTAAACTAAATAATAATTTTATGTGAAAAGATTGTTTTTGTAAACTTTGAGACAGCATAAATAAACGCTGGAAATTTCATTCAATTATATAAAGTAGTTGTTGAGACAAAAATTCTTGAAAATCTCCTTTTTTTGCCGATATAGTAGAATAACCCCTTAATAAAACGTGCTACATCTTAGAATGACCATTTTATTCTATCCTTCGGGTTGAAAGGGACTACTGGAAATAGAGTATGATTGTATTTTCACTTTTCACATAATGAAAAGGAAGGTTACTACAAATGGTTGTTTTCCCCCTTTTCACATAATGAAAATAAATGCTACATACTGTAAAAGAGGCAGGGGTATGTTCTTACTCAGCCCTATCTTTTTTTTTTCAAGTGTGGCCTCTTTAACAAAAAGCGCTACATCTTAAAGTTCCCCTTCCGAGCTATCCTCCGGGTTGGAAGGAACTACTCAAATATGAGGTATGGTTATATTTTCACTTGTCACATAATGAAAAGAAAAGCTGTTATAGATTTTTAAAATATATTTTTTATTAATTGAATGTTTGTAGTCGCATCAACTGCCAGAGTCATTAGCGACTGTACTATAGAGTTAACTATGAACTGTAGGGTATCTATGGGGTAGTATACCAGGGGACAGAAGCGAAGCTTTCTGAAAACACATTCAGCCTTGCTTCCTGCTTTGGGAATCGAACCCGCGGCAGCGTGGCTGCCAAGTTGCAGCGTTGGAACATAAGAGAATTACGATAGTTTTATCATAAGGAGCTATAGAGTTTCACGCTTATGACTCATTTTTCACTATTTTTTCATTGAATTCATGCTAATCAGTCATCAGTTGATCGAGATATCAAATAAAGGTAGAACAATCGATTTCTAGTGTAACATTTTTGTGGTTATAGGTATTCGTGATTCACGTGTGTAAATCCTAATACGCCAATGTCACCCTGGCTACCATTATCATGCCAATATGTTAATTGTATCCAAAGTTACAGTGGAAGATGGAAATCAATAAAAACAAAATGTACAAACATATAAGTCTTATTTTTGATCCGAGTAGTCGATTAGAAAAATTGAGATATTCTAAATGCATCTCAGTTTCATCACAAGAAGGCAATCGTTCCAACTTGGATATTCTATTCAATAGAGGACACTGAACTGTTTGAATTCTATCACGATTTCGACTGGAGGGAAAAGAAGAAGAAATCATGAACCCCCTCAGGCTCAAGAAGCCAGAAATATTCTTAGGAGCTCCTCAGAACAGCGGCCTCGCCGGTAGCAAAAGGCCAGAAAATCGACTGGAATTCGCCGCATTAGGGGCAGTCCAGTGGAACGCGATGAGTGCAACACAGAAGTTTCGCTCGAAAGACGGCGAATTTAAAGACGGGAAAACGTTCGAGAAAGGGAATTATTCAAATTGCAACCGATGCGATGAGAGAGCGAGAGATGATCTGAACCGGCGAGAGTTTCTGGCTTGTTCTGGGTTCTGCAGTCTGCACCACGTATTATAGAATATGTAGGTAAGGTACGTACGTAACATGACTACTTGTAACCTACAACCGACCACCTACAACAAGCGATATAACCGACGTAAGGAATAATGTCGTGGGATTGCTTCGCGCACGATCAAGGTTTCTCCTTAGCATTTTATAATCAGGGCAGATGAGGGAGAAAATCCGCGAGGGGGAAATGAGGAGACCGGAGACGCTCGCTAGTCGCTCGTGCCACGAGAGACAATTATTAGGGTCAGGACTCGAAGATTTCTAGGATGCATGTACACGATTCTACGCGTACGAGCACATAAATCCACAAAGGTCAAATGTGAATAAAAATAAGTCTAGATTTCATAAAAGTGAGGGATTTCTTGATGAAACATCTAAAAAAGTAAGGATTCAAATTTATTGATAGATCAACAGATGGAAGGGGTTATTACTTCATTTCAAAAGAGGTAATGGGTTTTCCTTTTCAAAGACAAAGAGATAACAGAAAGGGTGCTCGAAAAATATTTACTTTACAAAAACGTTAAGCTTCTGATTACGACCTGATTAGACTGTCCTAAAGTGATTCGGAAATGGATTTTCGCGGACAAATTGAGACAAGTAGGTAGTTACAAAGAAGTTCAAAGTTTAATGCACAAGCCAAAAGTGCATCAAAGGCCAGTTGTAGGCAAGCCGAAAACGAAGAGAAATTTTTTCCACGAAAAGGGATACATGATTTCAATGCGTTTTTTAACGCTACTCTTTCATAAATTACCATAGCGATTTTACTATCAATGTAATGGAAACAATATGTATATACGTATAGTGAATATACTGTAAAACATTCAGTAGATTTTGCTAATATATCAATCAGGATTCAATTATGACGTGAAGGTGAAACTTTTTTCAAAAGGCAAGCTAAAGGTGTAAATTCCAGATAAGAAAAATATCTTCTAGGTTAGTTTTGTATTTCTTTTATTGATTTCGTGATTGTGGTACTAACAATGAATCCAGTTAAAGCTATCAGTGAAGAAAAATATATGTATATTATGGTTCAGTTATGAAAATTACTTAGTCCGTAAATCATAAAATTTGGAAATTCTGAAAATTGTTAATACAAATTCCACTACACGTGCATCGTAATTTTTGATTATTAGTCGGAGAATAAGCATTTACTATACAAAATTATAGTGAAAGTGTGGTAAATTTACAAAGCTTTTTCAAACAGTGTGAATTCAATGACCACGCTGCTTTTGCGATACCTAACACTATGGAAACATACAAAAATTAAATTTTGGACAACAATGGCAAAAAATGTTGATGCTTGAGCAGGAACTGTTCACAAGATAATTGAATTCATCTTGAATTCATACTTGAAATCATCTTTTTCTGTAAAATTTACAATCTAACATTACGTATTGATAACTGTACTCTAGGGTGGTCCAATTTTTTTTTTCGAATTTTTATGGGGACACCCAGGAAATTTGTTCCAATCCACACAAAAATAAATCCATTTTTTTTTTTTTTAATGATATTTAGGGGTGCCGCAAGCCACATGAAGTTTAACATGTATGTCCCATAAGAAAAAAAAGACGTTTTTGTAAATCTTATTCAGAATCCTCAATATTATCTCCATCGAGTTGAAACTCAACATTTCTCTTCACAATTAGCCATAGAATACGAATAAAATATCACTTTTCAAATACGAGCACCATAAGTCTGTTTTATAGGGTCCCAGAGAAACCCCATAAGTGAAAAAATGGGTTTTGCGACTTTTTCCCGGTAATTATGACTTTTTTGCGGTATTTTCAGTGAAAATTATTCATGGCACATAAAGGACCCTTTCATACTGATGATTAGATGTTCACATAAATTGTTTGAACAATTTATTGTTGTTTTTAGCAATTTTCTCACAGAATGGAGTTAGAAAGACGCGGTTTTCTCACAAATTTTCCATCTATTGTCCAATTTTCAATTAGAGGGAAGTGATAAATCATCAATGTTAACAAGAGTGATTGTTCAAATAATTTATCATTAATTTTATTGATATTCTCTTAGAAAGATGTTACAAAATTGCAGTTAAAAAAAAATCACTTTTAGTAAAATTTCCAATTAGGATAAGTTAAGTTATTAATTAGAGTCAGTGAAATTAATTTTTCAAACAATTTATTACAATTATTAATGATATTCTCTTTGCTTAATTAGTAGAATGTTGCGTTTTTTTCTGAAATTTTCAACTGTTTGTCTATTTTTCATTAGGCGTGACTTAATAATTAATTATATCTATCAAAAATAATTGTTTAAACAAATGATTATTGTTTATGACTATCTTCACCTATACCAATGCCTGATAGTTGCGGTTTTTCGGCAACTTTTACCTTTGTGTCCTTTTTTCAGTTAGTGAGGCAATGATTAATTAAAGTTAACAAAAAAGTTGTTAAAAAAATTTAATATTGATTTATGCCTTTTGTGTAAAATAGCTTTTTTTCTTTAAATTAATTTTTGTAAGCATTGGGAAAAGAGCAAAAATAATTCACTTAAAACAACAATACCATTCAAAAAATTATTTTTGTTGTGGTTGACTTATTATTTGTTCATAAATAAGAAGGCAATGAGAAATTCAAGATTTTAGAAGTTACCGCTACTTTCTAGCACGTATCTAAGAAAAGATAGTTACAAACAATATTGAATTGTTTAAACAACTTTTTTGTGAACTTTAATTAATTACTAGCTCACTTAGTGAAAAAAAGGACAAAAGGGTAAAAATTGCCGAAAACCCGCAACTAGCAGGCACTGGTATAGATGAAGATAGTCATGAACAATAATAGTTCTTTTAAACAATTATTTTTTCTAAATCAAATCAATTATTAAGTCACGCTTAATGAACAATAGACAAGCAGTTGAAAATTTCAGAAAAAACCGCAACATTCTACCAATCAAGCAAAGATAATATTATTAACAATGATAATAAATTATTTGAACAATTATTCTGTTAACTTGAAATCATTATTACTTCACTCTAATTGAAAATTGGACAAAAAGCTAGAAATTGCAGAAAAAACCGCATCTTTCTAACTCAATTCTATGCGAAAATTGCTAAAAACAATAATAAATTGTTTAAACAATTCATGTGAACATGTAATTATCAATATGAAGTGGTCTTTCATGTGCCAGAAACAATGTTCATTTAAAAAACCACAAAAAAAGTCATGATTAGCGCGAAAAACTCGCAAAACCCATTTTTTCACTTATGGGGTTTCTTTGGGACCCTATAAAACAGACTTATGGTTTTGATATTTGAAAATTAATATTTTATCCAAATTCTACGGCTAATTGTGAAGAGAAATTTTGAGTTTCAACTCGATTGAGATAATATTGAGGATTCTGAATAAGATTTACATAAACTTCTTTTTTTCTTATGGGAAATACGTGTTAAACTTCATGGGGCTTGCGGCACCTCTAAATATCATTTTTTAAGAACAAAAAAAATGGATTTATTTTTGTGTAAATTCCAACAAATTTCTGGGGTGTCCCCATAAAAATTTTTAAAAAAATTTCCAACGCATTTTTGGACCACCCTATTGTACTCGCTTTATGTTGCATTCACTAATATTTATGAAACATTCTTTGAATTTTCAGAAAGCTACAGAAATAGAAATTTGAAATATAAATCAATCGATGCATAAAACTAAGCAATATAAAATTCAAAAAATAAAACGTAGATCATTTAGAAATCACTTTACTTCAAAATGACTACCCACTACCCTTAATAGAAAGTTTTCTCAAAGAAAGAATACAGAAAATTCACAATTACTCAAATAAAAAGAGAAAATGGCTTAAAAATTACAACAACAAAAACTGATTTACGTGTTTCATCACCTTACGTACAAGGCTTATCTGGAAGACTAAGAAATGCTTTTAAAAAAATTAACATTAATGTATACATCAAAAATGATAATAAATTAGGAAATTATATCACTAATAAAAAAGACTCTGAAAAAAATTAAGAATATTTCTAATGTATTTTACCTAATGAAATGTGAAGGCTGTAATAAAATCTATATTGATGAAACTGGCCGTAGACTAAAAACTAGAATAGCTGAACATAAAAGGGATTGCAGGATTGGCAATTTTTATAGTGAATTGTCATAACACTCTTGGAACTTTGATTATTTGTTCAATTGAATAATTAATAATAATTTGGACTTAGTAATATAGAGATTCTAGCTAGAGAAAATAGTTCTTGCAAAAGAAAAATTTCAGAATGAATTTTTATCAAAATATATGATGAAATGTCTATTAATCTAAAAACAGAAATCTTCAACATAAATCAATGCTATCATAGCATCACTATTTAATAATTTCAAATTCAGATTACTTTGGCATGCTCCTCTCGTCTTAAATTGAAAACGACTATTATATATTACGGGAACTAATTTAACCTCAAAAATTGTTTTCGTCTTTTATGTCTCTTATTGTCCGTCGTAACCACTATAATTCACTCTCCTTTTTTCTCAATGTTATCAAAATTTGGCCTCTTCCCCAATTTTGTTTAAGTTTCCAAAAATATACAAACTGAAAGCCGTCGAAATCATCATTGCTTTTTTATGCTTATCCATCTCTCTAAACATTTTTTCATATAATAAATTATACCCCAAAACTTTTGGGTAATTTTCTTTATTAATTTTTATATTCTTTGTAAACCTTCGTTGACTGATTTTGTGACTAATTTGTAACTAGGAAAATGATCAGAAAAATGCTAACAGAATGGCCAAACGTCGTCTTTTTGTATTATCAAGGCAATTGAATTTTGACTTTTGGTTTTACTCTCCTTGAGTTTAATTTTCTCAAATTGGATCGTAAGGCCGAAAAAGAAGGAACGTATATTTCCCTGTTTTAATAATTAGAAATAGAAATTTACTGGACTTCCTCTAGATGTCATGTAATTAGCTACATTCCTCTCAAAATCTGTCGAATTCCTTTCAACTCTTTTGAATTATCATAAATTAATTTTTAAAATATAATTTTCAATCAGTTTCCATTTTAAAATTCCAATAAACAATCCCAACCCCGAAATTCAATAGGGCGTAACTAACAAGAAGGGAAAGTAAGGGGAAATGAGGGGGAAGTAGAGGAAGTAGGAGAAATGAAGGAAGAGGAATTAGGGAAAGTAAGATATAATGAGGGGAGGGGAAAATGAGGGGAGAAAATGTAGGGAAGTGAAAGTAAGGGGAGTGAGGGGAAATTATTAGAAATCAGGGTGAATTTGGGAAGGGGAAATGAGGGCTTAAAAAGGGAAGTAGTGGAAGGGTAATATCAGCAGAGGAAGCAAGGAGAGGGGGAAGGGAGAAGAAAGAAGAAAGAATTTGGGGTAGGGGAGCGATGGGTGATGTGAGGGGAGGTAAAGTATAAGAGGGAGAGGCTTTAACGACTACAAAACCCTTTTTATAGGCACGCGGCACCTACTTTGACTATTTTTTTACAATAAAATTTGTTATGCACAACTGCATTTAAAAGTTTCCCAAATTCCTCCATGTCCCAGTTTTACGCGAATTTTGCGGAATCTTTCCACAATAAACTTTCTCCATTCTCATGATCGAATTAAATATTATATTTTAAACTAAAATAACTTGACTGACTAAAATGCAGGAAGATATTGGATCAAGGATATTGATGACTGAATGAATAATCCTGGGGTGACTTTTTGGGACGGTTCACTGGGAACTTTTCTGACCGGGTTTCCCAGCATCCGAAGCAAATCAATTAAAATGTCTGTTTCGGTAATTGGCGGAAGGAATTTGCCATTAGACCTATTCCCAAGCCAAAACAGAAAAAGAATCGCCATTCGTCGTCTTCGCTGGTCAGTCGGACAGATTCACCCACGAAATAAAACAGTTTCGTACAGGTGGAGAAAGGAGGTGTATGAGGAGGTCGAAGAGGATGAGGTTGAGGATGAGGAAGAGGACATGGGGTGGCAAGAAGTAGAAATAAATAAAAGTCCTCAGCCGACACCGAATGAAATAAAGGGTCGGGTTTTCTAAGACCAGCGATAATGCGTTATGGGCATTACGGGCTTTGTTCCATCGGTCGCGGCCAGACCCGAAACGAAAGTCACAGTCGTACAAGAGGACAGATCTGTTCGTTTTAATCGCTAATCACCAATTAACCGAGCGTCCTCGCGTCCGAAACCCCCAGAAGCATTTTAACGAGCCGCCGTGTCGCCTGCCTCGGAATTTTACTTGGGCCGAATCGCTTCCTCCCTTCAGCTCCTCTCCTCACTCCTTTTCAACAGATCCTCTCTTTGATTCTCTTATGTACTGACCAGTGACCAGTGATGTAACTAGGAAATGTGTACTGAGAGATGGGAGGGGACTATTTACTGCTAACTTGGTGCTCACTTTCGTCATTATGTCAGATTTAATTGTCCTTCCAGTCTGCATTCGAACGGATGTACCTGTCCACGGGCAAAAACTGTATCGAGATTACGTCGCGATTACGTGTACAAGATTGAATACAGAATTTATATTCTGGCTGCAACGAACCAAATATTTTACGAGGTGCAATTATCTCTAAAAAGCCTTTTGAGCTTGCTAGTTTCTTTTTCATATTTTTCAAAATTCTCGAGAAAAAGATGATTAAAATTGAAGGTTTTACTTTTAATTAATAAGAAAGTAATAAATACTGAGATTTTCAGTTCGACACATAATTACATTCTTTTAATTGTAGCCAAATCGGTTGATATTTAGCCACCAGACTAAGCTGTGATTGGCAAGATTGGTCAAAGAATAATACGAGATAAAAATCGTAACACAAATCAAGTAATTTCGAAATGTACAATATTGAATAATATCTTATAATATTTAAACCGTAAGAAAAAATGTTGTAGAAAAATTGATTTCTTCCTCTTGAGTTACACTTTCATTGCTTATCTATTACTGCAGAAAATTATAACGCAGGAGAGAAAAAATGCTTAGGGACTTTGTTGTTGAACTTTTTGGGAGGAATACATTTTTCTTATCGACTTTTTTCATGTCTGGCCCTATGTTTGCAAAAATGGTGAATTTTTCATTCTTAAAAAGAAAACAATTTTCTTTCTCCTCTCCAAGACGTGGACACAAGATAAACTTTAATAGGACATATTCACCATGTGAGTACCAACTTTTTAAAAAATTAGGAAAAAAAGGTGCGGTTTTTGAGAAAAATTGATTTGGAAATTTTCCAATGTATTTTACCAGAGAAAAATAAACTGCGTCAATATTATTCGAATGTTAAAATACTCCCTACTTCTTAACAAAATTGTCATTAAATCGATGGAATGCGTGTCGCTTAAAATCCTCTGAACAACAATACATTTCTTATGGAGACGATTCTGTGACTTGAGCCATAGATCTATAAGCCAAAGATCGCAAACTTCTTTTTAACCGAAAAAATAGTATATAGTAAAAATAAAAATAATTCAAAATTTTGTAATAGTGGACCCATACAACCAACCAACATACATACCAAAATTTCGTGAAAAAATATGGTTAATAGCTACAAAGGAAGTTCAACATTTTGGAAAAATCCCAAATTGTGGCTGTTTTATATTTGGATTGCAAGAAAATGAATAATTTCTCAATTTTCTCAGGACAGCCTCTGAAACTTGACGAGATGAGCAAGTTTATTTGTAGAAAAAATGCAATAGTCAGTGAGAGCCAATATTTTGAAAAAAAATCTAAGTTGGCGGCTGTTTCATATTTAAGATAAATGATTGATTCCACAATTTTTCAACGGAAGCCTCTCACACTTGACAAGACAATTAAATTTATTTTCAGCATCTATGCAGTAGGCCGTGACAGTCGGGATTTTGAAAAATTCCAAGACGACGGCTGTTTCGAATTCAAGAAAAGTGATCAATTTCATTATTTTTCATCAATTACCTCTCAAACTTTGCAATTTACACAAATTCATTTTCATTTCATCTTACCTAAAATGTATATTATATTCAAAGTGGTTAATAATAAATACTGTTGCTAAATACCCTCAGTCAGTTTTACAATAAAAGTGAAAATATTCGTACAATTGTCAATTTGAGATTAAACCGCCATTTTGGATTTTGTTTAATTTTAATTTATAATTTCTGCATTTGAACTGAAGCTATTAGCAAGATTTTTGCGCGAAATTTACATACCATTCCTTGAAAACTGGAGAGCACACCAATCTGGTCATCTACTATGGATCCGCAGTTTTGAAAATTTCGAACATTTTTAGATTTACTCGACACTACTTTTTCCTGGTTCGGAAAAAGGTTGGGGCTCTGAATTTACAGGAAAATTCGAGAAAAAAAACTGAAAATGTTATGTGGATTTTTAATTTTTTCACATTTTTCACCCGTAAACTGATGGAGTGGCTTGCTTGCTTGTACAAAATGAAATTAACGTCTCAATTGAAAATTGTGTATTTTCAGCAATTCATTTAAAATTGTTCATTCTTGAAGCCTCCGCAATATCCACTGAGGAATCTAAAATAAAGAGTAGTTTTTTAAGTCAACAAAAGCTTTATTAAACTAACCAATATTTTATTTGCACAACATCAAAATTTTATTCAGGACGAATACCAACAAAACTTGTTTCTTGTCCCAACAAATTATTTTTCTCAGTGTTTTAAAATTGTGCAATAGCAAATTGGTACATTGAAGATTTTGCAGAATTCAAAATTAAATTCATTACAATAATTCTATAATAATATTTCTGAAAGTTCCGGGTCAACAAATATATTCATTGCCATTTTGCGATTTTCTTGGTCCAGCAGTCACCCTGAATCAGTTCGGCAGGCAATTTATGTTAATTTTGCACTATCTAAGCTGGGAATGTGTTTACATCGTTAATGATTGATTTGCTGTCTAACCAGAAATTTGTATGACTTTTTACAATTTCGGTTTTGGCAGGCAGATTTTTAAAATTATTCTATTAAAATTACTACCGATTTATTAGGTTTCAATTGAAAATAGATTACTTGAATACAGACAAGTCGCAATTACTTTTTCCCTATATTAGCATAACGATCCAAATATCTCTGTCAAATAGTACATCGTATCTCCAATGCATACATCTGATCAGGACTCGTAAAAAATAGGCTAATAAATATATCAGAAGCTGACTCGTTAGTTACATGTAGAAAAGTGGAACATTTCAACATCATTGTTCACCAATCGAAGGCCAATCGTTCTTCTAATCTGGAACTTTTTCGTAGATGGAGATAAACCATTCTTTCAAGCAAAATAGTGTCTCTCTGAGATTAGAATTGGAAACGTTTTCTGTAATCCATCATCGAAAGAAAGATCCTAAGGCACGTAAGGTAGATCCTATCGATCATAGGAGACCGTTCTTCGCCTTTGACGAGTTATGTATGAAGGTTCAACTTCTTCTCCCCCTCACTTTTTTCTCATTCTCTCTTTTTTCTCTTTTTTCTCTTTCCTTCTCTCTCGTGAGCATTTAGAGTTGAGAAGACCATTGGTCCATGTCACAAACCGATCATCATCCGGGACCGTTATCGAAACCGTGTTCAATACTTCGTATCCAGGTTGCGACGCAACGCGAGTAAGAGGGTGTTAATTTTGGAATCGCGCATATGCTAAACCGGTCACCTTGAAGCGGTTGGATCGGACCGCAAATTCTGGCAATCTGTGTTCATCTCTCTTCCTTTCCCCTTCCCCACCTCTCTATCTTTCTGGGCCCATTCTGGGTCCCAACACCGAGCTGAAGTATGCACTAATTGGTGCGGGCGCACGCATATATACGGACACAAGTATTTCAAATCAGTGGCGTAAATATTGAGGGCACTGATTTGTTTTTTAATTAATTTAGTGTTTATCAAGCTCCACTGTCTATGAACATCGTTTTTATTTATAAATCTACAACCCTGGGGGAAACATTTTTACGAAAAAATACGAATACCTAAAACCATTTTTACAGGAATCTACAAATAAATGCAATAAATTGCATCAAAAATTACAGGAAAGTATTGTACGCGTATTGTACTTCTTTGTATATCGCTGTATTTTATTGTAGTTTCAATTTCCTACAAAAATGCACCAAAAAGTACAACTACAAGAATTTACAACTATAAGAATCGACAGGAATTAGAGGTTTTTGCAGCCAAAAAGATGTTCTTTTTCGACCTAGAATGACAAATATTTAGAATGTTGCAATGAGATAATTTTAAATTAAGATGTATACATTATAGCTATTACAAAAAAAAGCTTCTATGTTTAAACTTTGAAGGAATGGCAGAATATTAATAGACAATAAATAATCATCGTTAAGAAACAGCAAATCCTTACGTTTAAAGCTTTTTTTCAAATATGTAGCAATCATTTGGACACCATACATGTCATTCAAAATTACGTCATTTCAATGTTCACAATATGTGTCATCCTAGATCGAAAAAGAAAGAAATTTTGACTGCAAATAAAAATTGCACAATTGAGAAAGAATTGAATACTGTCATTGAAATTAAAAGATTCGACCTCTTAAAGATAAAGAAATTTTCCTTTGAAGTTATGAAAACGTAGCTGCAAATTGAAACACTCAAAGTGGAATATTTTTTAATTTGACACTTTTGAAATTAAAGCTTAAAACTTGTTCACGCTAAACGCTCAATAATTTATGCGTATAAAATTGAACACGTTGAGCATCAACCAACTTTAACCAAAAGAGCCTTGAAAATAGCTGATATTTATTGGACACTGCTTTATATTGCCATAAAAGTACTTTCCAAGAGAAACAAATTTTCCAATACAAAATTTTGTTCCAAAAACTTGTTCCAAAATGTTAAGCATTTATTTATTTTTTTTTTTTCTCAAAATAATGCTAGCATCATTTAATTACAACCTGAGATGAAACGATGATTAAAAATGTTTCAACAAGTTCTGCTGTGATAAAAGAGTTTTTTTCAAATACAAAAAAAACTCTGTTGATTATACAGTTCTCATTTTGAATCAAATTTTCATGATAATTTTTTTCTCAGCTTTCAAGCAAAAATAAGCTTATCATATTACAAATCCGGAAATTAACAAAAATAAGAATAAAAATTATTCTTTGAAAAAAAGCGCTTCGCCGATTTTTTCAATTGCATACCAAGTATATCGGAACATCATCCAAGAAGAAAATTTTGCAAAAAAAAGTTCAGTAATAGAATTTTTTAATAACCTTTTGCACCAAAGGAATATGTTTTGACTCTATATTTAATTTTCAACAAATACCTGAGTGAAAACAGTTTTTTATTTTTCAAAATTTTTTCTTGATAATCAAAATCTTTAATTTGAAAAAAGCATTCCCACGATTATTTTTTTTTTTTTGCGCATACTTTGTAAGAATAATATGCCGAAAAAAACTTCGAATAATATCTTTTTCATGTTAAAGTTGATTAAGGCTTACTGTGAGAAGCTTTTAATACTCTTCAATTGAAAATCTTGTCATTAAAAGCCGCTGAACTGCAAAATTTTACAGTTCTAACTTTTAAGCATCGTACAGTTCAAAGATTTAAAAAAAAATAGAAATCCACGCCATTATTTTCAATGCTATAAAGTGAAAAATTCATCGAAAAATGTATAAATTTTGAAATTTACATCATTTTAATATATTTTAAGCTAGAAACATTAATTTATACATCAAAATTAGTTTTGAAATCTTTTCAAATATTCTCTTAGAAATTTAAAATAAAAAACATTTAAAAATTTTCCAGTAATCTAATGAAAAGTTTCTTATTATCTTGAAACTAGAATTTTTCCTACGATTTTTCGAAAATCCTCATTAATTGAAAAAATTCCTTTAAAATCTTCTACATTCTCTTTTGAGGAAATCTTTTTAAATCGTTTTTCGAAATTTATTTTTCAATAAAAAAACACACATTTTTTGTTTTAAATGTTTCGAATTTTGTTCCAGTCTTAAATTATTATTGTATCATTTCAAAACTTCTAAATATATCTTGAACTTTTTCGAATTCGATCCAAATTAATAATTGTTCCATTTTTATTTAATAATCAAAATAATGTGGCTTTTTTTACTCTTCTGAAATATTCTCTCAACATCAATTTTTCAAAATAAAAAATCATTTTTAATTTTCCCAGCAATCTCAAGAAAAATTTTTTATCTTCTTAAAACCTTTATAGATCCGTATGCAAATATTTATTTCTTGAAAATTGCAAGCCTTAAAAGATGGACATTTTTAAATAGAATACTTTTGAAATCAATTAAATTCAAATTCAATTACACACTCTTTCCCCTACTCCCCTTTTCCCTATTTTTGAATATTTTTTCCTTTATCTACTATTTTCAAGAAACTTCCCCTTTTTCTCGTTTTCTCGCTTAAATGCGAACTGAATTAATAGAACCCAATAAGAAAATCCAACTATTTTTGGCCGAAAGACCATTTTTTTGGTTGAACAATCGAATATTTGGTTGAAAATTTTATTATTCTGTTGAAAATTCATATTTTTTGGTCAAAAATTCAACTGTTTTGTTAAAGATTCGCCTTTTTGGATCAAAATTCAATGTTTTGAATTCAAAATTCCTCTTTTACGTTAGAAAAGTCACATTTTTTGGTTGAAAATTCATCTTTTTCGTTGAAAATTAATTTTTTTGTTGAAAATTCAACTGTCTGGTTAGAAATTCATGTCTCTTGGTTGAATACGTTCTATTTTGTTGAAAATTCTACTTATCAGATTGATAATTCAACTGTCTTCAAAAAAGTTGTCTTTTTGGCTCAAAAAATCAAAAAAACAAGTGTTTTTTGGTAGAAGATTAATCATCTTGCTGAAAAATTTATCTTTTTTTGTTTGAAATTTCGAATATTTGGTTAAAAGTTCATCTTTGCTGTTTGATAATTCAACTATTCGGCTAAGACCTTAATTACTTTGTGAAAAATTCGTCTATTTTGCTTGAAACTTTTCAACTATTCAGTTATAAATGCAACTGTTTAGTTGAAACTTTTTTTTTTTAATTCAACTATATAATTGAAAATTATTATTTTGGTCTTGAAAGTCAATTGTTTTCCAAACCATTCGACTTTTTAACATGGAAGCTCAACTCGTGTTTGGGTTGACAATTCGTGTCTTTTGGTTGAAAATTCAACTACTTTGTTGGCTTGTGATCTTAGGAATTTAAATCGTTTCAAATTGAAATAAATATTGTTTCTATATTAATTTTATTTGAAAGAATGCATTTCCCTATTTTCGTGGATAATCGCCTTATTTTCTGTTTCTCGAGAACATTTTGTGCTGCGAATGACTATAGTAATTATAAAACTGTTTTAACTTCAAAATTTATTTTGCTTGTGCAAAGAATATTTGAAAAGCAATGAAAATTATGTACTTTATGTTGTTAAATGAATAAAGCTATAATATCTGTCATTCAGTCATTCAGTTTCTGTAAGAAACACCAATTTCGAATTTCTTTAGAATTTTCCTTACAAAGAAAAGTTTCCTCGGTAAGAAGAAAAGAATTCAAAAAAATTCAGAATCTGAATTCTCATTAATACGTGAATTTTCCTCCATCGATAGTTCCACCATCGAGTAGACAAAAAAAGCAAAACCTATTCCTTTTAATCGACTTGTATTGGGAGGAATTAAAGAGTGAAGCAATGCAAAAGAAAGAATAGAAAGAAAGAGAATAATGTCACTTTGATGACGCAAAAGCTGGTCCCTTTAATCGACTCAGAAAAATTTAATGGAATCGTATTGGGAGGAATTAAAAAGTGGAGAAATGTAAAAGAAAGAATAGAAAGGAATAAAATAATGTCACATTAAAGGCGCAACTGTGAATTGAAATAAATCCTTTTTTTAAATGAATAAATATTGTATTACATTTATAAATTACAGGTGAAAAAATAAAATTTGGGTAAAATATGTGAACATTTTTTTTATTAATTTGTTTAACAGAAACATATTTTGACCGATTTCATATCAAATCTGTCTTGTAAACACATTTAAATTATATTAAAATTTGTTTTTGATGTACGTGCACGGAAAAAAAAAGTGCTGGAAATTTTCATTGACCGAGTCTGTGACTCTAGGATAGGTCTAAAAGCATTTGATAATCTGAAAATATCGTATTGGAAAATCATGCAAATAGTGCTTAAAGAAATAAAAGACTTCTTAAATTGCGTCCAGCATAGTCAGTGAAGCACTCGTAGACTCCATCAAAAAAATATCACAGAAAAATTTGTAAGCCGTTCAACACTCCAATATTAAATTCTCAAAGACAGTCAAGGAAGGGTTCGTAGACTGTCAAGCTAGCCATTTATGCTAATAAAAAATAAAAAATTATTTTTTAAATTTATAATATTATTATCTTCAACTTATATATTTATTTAAATATTATTATAACACACACAATTATTACTTATATCAATTGCTCGCTTTTTACGCTATAAAAAATCGGACGCACGCTGCGGGGATTCGAACTACCTATCCTAGACACGAGACTAACGCAACTCATTCCTAACCGCGCAAGCCCCTCGGCTAATCGATCGGGCTGAAAACACAGTAAAAAATCTTGGCATTCTGCTACAGCTGAAAACTGCGTGGCCGCGTGTAAAGAATTTTAGTAAGGACTGCGAATTAGACAACTTGCTGCAAGACTGACTTTGCATAACAAGTTAATTAAAAATTTTTTTTTTAATGGAAAAATATAATTTTCCACGGAAAATTATTTTTTGACCAGTGTCTACTTCAATCATACCAATGTGAATTTGTCTCTGAGCCCCACTGAGCGCGCCTCTGAAAATTCTCGCAGACAGTCATGGACTGTTTTTCTGACTTGCATTCGAGTTCTTAGTTTTTGAATCACGCACTTATTCAATTCAAGTCTTTGCAAATATGAAGTTATTTTATAGCCACTTCATGACTGTATATATTTTTTTCTGTAAACTGTCTTACAAGAATTGCAAGCCTGTTGTTTCTTGACTGCGCTTGAAAACTTCCATGACTTTTCTTTATTTTTCCATGAAAATGTATGACCACTTTATAGAAAGTATACGAGACTTCATAAAAATGATGGCCCGTCCTGAAGTCTAGCACTAATCTACGAAATGTTCCAAGACTTATTTTTTCCGTGTGCATGGATTACAAAACCACAAAAAAAGTATACGGAGCCAAAAAACGATCTATCCAGCGTAGTCGAAATCAAATTCTTGAAATTTCCTGCCTACCTTTTTTTTTTGGTTTGAATTTGGATTTTTGGTTTAGGTTAAATTTTTGCAACTTGAATGTTAAACATCTGAAACCGTTGTTAGGGTTTAGGGAAGGAGAGGAGATGTTTAGTAGCCAACTTGCAATTAGAAGGTATTAAAATAATCGAAAATAAAGCATGTAGGTATGAAATTGAAAATAACCATGACAAACAAAATTGAAATTTTCAAACTTATGTTGCACACGGAGGAATAGAAATCATGTAAGTGCACGCATTTTGTGGACGGATTAGAAAGAATTAAATTAATCCAAAATACAGCATGTAAGTATGGAATTAAAAATAACCATGAGAGGTGTGTCTACTGCTCGCATTAGGAGGAATTAAAAAAATGGAAAATATGTTCGCCTGTATGGAACACAACACAAGTGGCGTTCGTTATGGAAATAGAAAAGAATTGGTTTCGGAGATAAACCTATTCTTTCGTTGGGCACTTCTCCTGATGGAAAATTAGCACATTCCAAAAAATTAAATAATGCTCACTCTTTCGTTTGAATATGAAAGTATTAATTTTTTTGAATTCTTCTCTTCTTACCGGGTCATGTAAAAGCCATAAATTGTGTAAAGATCTACTTCTTCTGTTTAAATTTTCCCTCTCTACAATCAACTCATTATTTTCGAAACAAGTTGGCCGTAAGGAGAAATTTGTTAAAGACAACAATCATTATTTTTTAAATCTGTAATTTGTAATGGAAACACTTTTTTCTATCATTTAACATTTCATAAAAGTATGACAAATTTTATTTAATAGAAATAGCAAAAATGGAGTCGAAGATCTTTGAGTGAAGAAATTAATTCCGGTTCCAATGTCAGATGAAAACATTTTATAATGATAATTGTTCAAAGCAAACAACTTTTCTATCACCTTTCTAATATTTCTTCATTACCAGTTCACGAATTATAAAACTCAAAACTCCAACATTTTTTGCACGACTAACTAAATTCAAAAAATGAATATCCTCTATATTTTCACAGAAAAGTCAAAAGTGCAAGTTTTCGTTATTTGTGACATTTTCGGAAAATATTTTTCAAATTATAACATTCGTAATTCAGTATTTTCAATTGAGGACCCGTTTTTTTCAACGTTTTTTTTCAGTTTTTGTCGAATTTTTCTGTAAACAAGTTGAAACAAGTTGACCAATATGGGTCAAGTCATGTTTCAAAATTGTAACCTAAAAATTCTGAAATAACTTCAAATTAACAAATGAAAATATATGTTTAAAAAAATAAATTTACGTTCCTTGAGATATTTAAGCATGTAAAAAAGCGATTTTAGATTTAAGCATTTTTTGGTGTTTAATTTTTCTTTTAAATGCACTGTAATAATTAATAATTATATTTACTATTTTTATACTAATTGTTATGTTAAGCCCTCCACATTCGGTTTTTAGTACATTCTTCAATTCTGATGACAACTTTTCCGAAAAAGACCTATACTAATAGCATTAGTCACTTATGTTCTTACGAAAAGATGTAATCAAGCTTCGAGGAATTACCAATAATGGAGATATAATTTTTCTGTAATAGAAAGCATATTCTGAAATAAAACAGAAGTTAAAAGGATAAGCTTGTCTTATATTCCTCGCGACTGTTTTAAGAATAATTTCCCAGAATTAAATAAGAAGTAAATTCATGTTTCTGTGGTCTATCCCGACGAATGATGAACATAAATTGTATGATGGTGTCATACTTTACTTTCGCAGCTCAGAAAAATGGTCCTTTTCCCACGTTTCATGGGAATTAAAATTTTATGTAAATAAAATAGTCACGAAATGTGTCAGGAAATGTATAAGATGCTTTTAAAGTTAGTCTTCTATTTTTTATATTCAACTTAAAAATTAGTATGAAAATATATTTTTTTAAATCTAGATTTTGAATTTATCTACTTAATGTTTCATCGAATATCTCGAATTTCATAACCAATCAAAGAACATCTTCAGCTTGCTTGAGACTACAAAATTCCAACCTCAAAGTTTGGCCTGCTTTCAAAATTATGTTTACAAAATTATTATTACACAAAATTTAAGTTTAAAAGCGAAATTCTGCAAAAAAAAAACATTTTTAATTTTAAAAAAGCAATCCCCTGGAATGTCGTGCTTCGGAGGACACCAGGAACAACTATATCTTGTCGAACTAACCGTAGAAAAACTGAAACTTACAGAGGAAAAGGTGGAGGACATCAGTGACTGTCCCTTGGTCGTAAAAGTTAGGCTTATTGATTTTCCTGTCTTGGAAATATCCAGACAAGACTTTTATTTCGTAAAACCTAGTCAACGTGATAGTGATGGCACTCTGGAATTTGCTGTGGGAAAATGCTGTCTTTTCACCAAACAACCAAGAGATCTGATGAGGATGATACAGTCGACACCTATGAAGATTGGAATCTTTTGTGCTGGTGACCGTTTTCCTATTGCCGAGACAGAGATTCCCTTATCTGGTTGCCTTTGCGATCAGGTAGTTATTTTTTTAAGTAACTTTCACTATTTTTTTTATGTGACATCTTCATTCTTCACAAAATTCAAAATTAAATTAAAATGATTCTTTTCATTTATAATTATTTAATTTTAATAATTTTAATAATTTTACATAACAAGTACTAAAAGCTTCAACAGCTTCAAATCCAAGCCTGTAAGGTTAATCAATTTTTCAATTTTTGGACGTTCAAATGAAGGTAGTTTGAACCTCAATCATTTATAACTGCAAAATATTAAAATTAAAACTTTGCAATAATTGAACAATTGCAAACTTAAAAAGCTTGATAAAAGAGGACTTTTAGCCTTCGTGAATAAAATTAGAATTTGTATACTAAAACTTAATGGTACATAATTGAAGCCATTGGAATTATTTATCAAAATCAAATTTTGAACTTCTGAATAAAAAATTCTCATCTTAGCTTGGAAAGTTTAAGCTTGGAGAATTTTAATTATTCGAACCTGAATTATTTTGTTGCAATCATTTAAGACAAAAAATTTTTACTCAAACTTGAATTGTTTGAAATTCAAGCCTCCTCAATTGGACAATTTTTAATTTCAACAATCGGAAATTCCAGATTTTCCAAATGTGACCATTGAAGAATGCAGTATTCATAATTCCATTCTTTTGTAATGATTGTAAAATGAAAAATGTAAAATTATAGGTCTAAAAATTACTTCACGTCTAATTTTAAATTGAAATATTAAAATTCAAGTCTTCTTAATGGAACAATTCAAAATTTGAAGAATTATTCATAATTCGATGAATCTTCAGCATACAAAATTTATAATCAAACTTTCTTCAATTCAAAGCATTCTTGATAATTACTTAGATAACAATATATATATTTTAATTTTGCAGTGATTCAATGTTTGGTGAACAAATTTCACAAGAAAAAAAAAACATTGCTCCAACTGTAATTTTTTTTTTAAAACATGTACTCTTTTGTAACAAAAATGTACAGAATTTAACGAAAAATATAATTAAATACAAATATTTTCTTGTGTTTTCTTGTAGAAAAGTGAAAAAATTAACATTAAAGTATAAGTTTCTACAATTAGAAATTTGTATAACTTTTCATCAATATTTCTTTTACTTTGTTGTAAAAATCTACAAGATATTACAGAAAGCTGCACGATTTTACCTTCATTTAATTTGGGTGTTTGACGTCATAAAAATACTTTTCATTGTACGTAAATTATTGTAGAAAGTTACAAATTTTTACACAGAAATACAAGATTTCACCAAAGTTGAAATATTGGAAAACGGTACTTAAAATTATATTGTAAATACTGATAGTTTATTTTTGAAACGTACAAATTTAAACAAGAAATGCAAATTTTTACAAGCAATACTTTTAAAATCCGCATCAACCTTTCGACTTTTACTTTACTGTCAATTTCTTTAGGATATGTAATATATTATTTTCTGTAATAAAATAAAATAAGAAAAATATTTATTCTTGTAAATAATTTATTGTAAATCAATTCACACATGAAAATGAATTTTATTGAAAAAAAAACTTGTTTAATAGTGTGTATAAGTTTATTTTACACGATAGTAACATTCGGTGATACAGTCATCACTGTTGCATTTAATAATAAAAGCGATAGATTTTATTAAATTATATTATATCATTTGTTAGAAACGAACCTAACTTCAGTTCCGAATTAGATCAAGATTGGTTATTTTTGAAGTAATATCAAACTTATTGAAAATCCAACATTTTGAAGCTTTTTGAGGATATTCAAAGGTTTTAGGAAAATTAAAAAAATTCTTTTTAAGATTGCTGGGAAAATTTTAAATGATATTTCATGTTGAAAAATTATTGTTAAATGAACATTTATGAAGATCTGAAAAAACGAATTTTGATTGATAAATAACAATTGAACAATTAATTATTTGAAGAAAAAAATCGCGGAAGTTTAAGATATATTTAGAAGGTCTGAAAATATTCTAAAATAATTTAAAACGTGAAAAGCTTTCAAAACATTTAAAACGAAATATAGATTTTTGTAAACTTCGGGAAAAAAATTTAGAAGTCTTTGAAGTACATATTTCGAAAGGTTTCAAAAGAATACATAGTTGAAAAAATATATAAAAAGATTTCGAAAATTTTCAAAAAAGAATGTGGATGATCTTAAGGCAATTTTTTTCATCATGCAAGAATTTCGAAAAATTCAAGTTGCAAGATAATAGCAAAATTTTCATTACATTCCTGGGAAATTATCAAATGATTTTTTGAACAAATCTTCAAGAGAATATTTAAAAAGATTACAACAAAAAATTTGAATGTATAAATTAATGTTTCTATATTAAAATTGATTGAAATTATATAATTTTTGAAATTCATAAATTTTTTGATTCATTCTTCAAATCAGCATTGAAAATTGTTTTAAAAAAAAATTGTTTGGATTTGGTTTCTATTTCTTGAAATCTGTGAACTATAAGATGCAGAAAAGTTGAAATCTCTTTCATCGACATAATTCAAAGTTGATGCATAAACAGAAAATACTTTTTGATGATAAATTTTCAAATAAAATAATTCTGACAATTTTTGTAAAAACAACCATAACGCTGGGAAAGGGATAGGGTGCGATAGAACTTCCTCCTTCTCTTTTCCAGCTCGAAAAATTACCATCTCAAATACAAAATTTTGTGAGGATCTTCACTTGGGGTGATCGCTAGAGAGATTGATCAGCAATCTGGGTCAGAGCAGTGTTACGGAACGAACGTGTCATTTAAATAAATAACACGAGAATTCTAGATCAATCTAAAAAATCTATACCCCCTATCTCACATTACTCCTTTCCTCACCGAGCAAGTCACGCCTACCCCGAAATGGTATAATAATATAATTAATGGTATAATAATAATAATAATAAATACAAATATTTTCAGGTAGCAATGGCATCAAACGATCAAGACCACCTTCCTAAACCCTACATTTTAAAAGGAGGTTTCCATCTGATGGATTCAGGCGAAAACCCTTCAGGAATAATAACTATAGATCTGAGACTTCAGTGCTTAGGAAAATCCTTTACAACTCATTATCAATTACGTCCGAAAAGTTTTTTATTCAAAAGCGATCATGATAAAAACGAATATTGCGTGAAACGAGTTTTGCCACCTGGGATATCTGCAGATCAAAAAGAATTTGATATAATGAAATGTGGTGATGATTTATTAGCAAAGATCGAAGAAGAATATTTAGAAACAGAACGACCGGAAGAGAAACAAGAAAAAGGAAAAGGGGATATAAAAAAAAGGAAAAAGAAGAAGAAATAAGTGATAAACTCTATCGAATTAAATTTAATTCAATTTTAGATTTAGTTTCATTATAAAAAAATGAATCACTAACTTTTTATATAATAAATTAAAAATGAATATTTATAATAATTGCAAAAAAATAATTGTAGTTGTTATTAGTAACATGTACCAAAAAATCGTCCAAATTTGGATTTCGCGATCCAAAAAATTTGCGCATTTAATTACAAAGTAGTATCAAGGACTAAGGGATAAAAATATATTTTGAATCTGTAGCTCAAAAAAAGCTCTATATAATGTGTTTTATACTAATCGGATAGTTTTTCAACTATGGGCAGTTTTTTGGACTTTAATTCCACGATGCATTCCTTTAAATTTTTTTCACAATTTGGAGACCTGACATTTTAATTCAATTTTTAAAAGTGGATTTAGATTCTTTATTCAAAATAGCGTCGCTTACAAATTTGAAAATTCTAATATTTGTCTTTAAAACTTAAAAGGATTGCCATTATTAATTATCTCTTTTAAATTAATTTTTTTATAGCTCGTTCTAATGTAAAAAATATATTCAATGAAATAAGAATTTATTGTCTGAAAAATGAAAATTCACATTATTTGACATAACACATAAGATATGAAAAACAATTTTATTCTGTGATGAAAAACAAAAAAAACGTAAACAACTTTTGCATCAAACTTTTTCCTTTGAAAACGGTATTTTTGAAACAGTAAACACTCAATTTTTTCTAATTTACTTCATTATTGTTTTAACAGTACGTAGTTGAAACTGTTTAATTACGTCCTGTTTGGTTTCATACCACACCATAAAATTATATTGGGAAAAAATAAATTTCAAAAGAAAAGCAAAAATCTCGAAAGTAACGTGATACAGAAAAAAGTGTCAAGAGATATTTTTCTACAACTTTTTCAGAGCAATGATTTTGTTGCTATACTTCTTCCTATCTTGTCCCGTTTTGGCAAAAAATTGGATTTTCCGTGCTTCAGATAACACCAAGGCGCAGGCATAGGGCTTATACAATATACTTTTGACACTGGAAATAATCTAGAAAAATTAAAAAAAAGGTGGGTCTTTTGAGTGAGTTGACTTTTAATATTTTCAGAAACGCCGTCGCCATTTCGTCAATTCTGAACTTTTTTTGTGAATTACCTAACGAATTTCGAAATAAGACGAGAAATTCTATCGGCATGGAAAAGCAAAAGATAAACTCATATCTATATTAGCTTAAAAAATATCACACTTTTAACAAAAATTTTGAACATTTCTTGAAAATCCGTGTTTTATTACTTTTTAAATTTAAATACTCATAACTTTGTCAACGCCAACGGCGATACCACGCTGAAAACACCAGTTCTCGTAAGATCAATGAAGTTAAGCAGTGTTGGGCGCGGTTAGTACTTGGATAGGTGACCGTTCGGGAATACTGCGTGCTGTTGGCCCATCGTGGGTGTGGTGGGCCAACACTGGTAGTAAATATCCACCTAGAAACACCACCCGAATCGGGTAGTGAGGCATTAAACTTTCGATTTTGAACTGCTATTAATTTTTTTTCTAACTTTATCAACGACAAATTTTTGTCAAATCAGTACAATACGTATCATCTTTCTTTCAAGGAAGAAAATATTCAGATGGTAAATGATTATGTTACTTGAGGATGTACTGTGTCTTCGATTTGTAAGGAATTCGGTCACTTGCAGCTTTTAATATACCAAGATAAGTATCACAATTATCATAAGATTCATGAGAGTTTACAAACCAAAATTTTGACGCTCTTCTTTTGTCTAAAATGACATTAACAGAGGTGCAGAACCGTTGACAGTTTCGATCTGTCACTGGTTTGGGTGGTCCACATACAAGTACCCTTTCCGGCACACTAAATTAATGGCGTGACCTGTGTGTATCGTCGTAAAATTAATGATGCGCTTAACATTCGCCGCCAAATTCCTGTGTAATCGTCATTAAAAAAGACACTGGTTCTGGAACATCGGGTGTGATTCCATCGAACGATGGCCGAAAGCCGTGTCCGTCGAAAGCTCCTTAAATTCTAGGAATGAAAGAATCTACATCGAGGTCCTCATTCACCGCATAAATTTATCATCTCACAAGATCCACGAAGGAGGAACTTCCTCCTTGTGCGTCCGTGCCGAATTCATCGACCTTCCATTCGTTGAAATCAGACAAGGGGAATTTGTCTCCGCCGAGAAGGCGAAAGATGAGTCACACCCTGAGAAAAACTGCATCGACTTCAGCTCAGGTAAATCTTGCCTCTTTGTTGAGCTACCATCAAACATTTCCAAAAATACGAACCTAAAACCTCTCAAAATTGAGGTTATTTCCAAAGAACAATCTCAATATCGTCTTCTTTGTGAAACACATATTTTCTTTTCGGATTGTAATTATGGAGATGTATCTTCAATTTTAGAGGATAGTATCCACATACCTATTCTTGGAAAAAATATCTATGACCTAATGGATCACCAAGGTGCTTCTGGTACCATTGAACTTTCTCTCAATCTTGCTTCTCGAAAATCTAGCTCTTCTGTGAATGAATTTCAGAATTTAAAATCAGGACCTAAGATGTTGCCAAAAATACCAGAGAGGGACCTTCCGATGATAGAGGCTCCAAAAACTCCACCAAAGGCAAAAATGGGTGATGCTGAATTTGAAAATCTGACATGTGCTGAAAAATTAAATGATAGTAATTATCGAAGCTGGATTTATAAGACTTATCCAAATGAACCAACATGTGGATGTGAACATGAACATTTCAAAATATCTTCTAATGAGTCTTGTTGTCCTGGAGGCTGTACAAATCGATGTTGCTCTAGTAAAAGAAAATCAAAGAAGAAAAAAGATTGTGCAAGTTCTATTGTTAGAAGTAGACGATTAAGAGGAGGAGGTGAGGGAGTAGGAAATTTGGAAAATATTTACAAAATGGGAAATTTATGTTCTAACATCATGCATAATAACGGTTTCAACAATAGATGCCACAGTATATACGATAGTGGAATTAACATTGGACATGCATCCAATCTGAGATTTAGATTAGGCGGAGGAGGAGAGGAAGAACCAACTTCTAATAACCGAAATATAGATTCCAACATTCCACCAACAATGCAAAAGAATGGTTGTTGTTGTCCAGATAAAGAGGTACTTAACTCAGTAATGCAAAGAAGAAGTGATCAACAAGCTATAAAGAAACCTTGCCTAGGAGTCGATTGTCTCATAAAAGCATTTGATGATGCCCAAAAATTTGTAGATTCTATAGGAAAGGTTTCAGGGCTTGCAGGTCTTGGTTTGATGGATCCATCTGAAAGTCCTTATTTTGGTAGAAGCAAAGAAGATAATGAAGCTGCTACAAAGGAGTCAAGAACAAATAATTTAGCACCAGCGCCTACTATTCATCATAAAATTAATCGCAATTGTACTGGTGTTTGTGATGCAAACCGCTCGAACAAGGCATCAATGTTCTCAGGAAGAATGGGTCTGATTAAAGAAGTTATTCCTGATTTTCCTATATCTAATGGTTCTGTGGTTCCTGGATCAAAAGTGAAGAAAAAAGATGAGAAGTTGGAAATGCAAAAAGAAGGGGAAACTTCTTTAGTAGGTTTAGAAGAGAGTGGTCCTTGTGGAGATCCGAAGTGCAGGTCAAAGAGGAAAAGAATAAATATTGACGCGGAAGTAAATAGTATTTTGAAAGGGTCTTCTAAACAGAAAGTTAATGAGAACAATTCCAAGATTTATGATAAATTTGATAAGGGGAAGAAAAAGTATATTTCTGGAGCAAGTGGAGATCGAAATGCTACGAAGTTGTCAGAGAAGATAGGGCGAAAAGTCACAACATTTGTTTATTCTGCTTGTGATATTTATCCAGGATTGAGCTTTGGACACAAGACTTGCGTTGAATCAGTTTCTAGAGTTCCACCGAATATGGGATGGATGTGGCATCCAGAAATTCCGGTAAATTTATTATATTAAAAAAAAATTTGATAGGGAAAATATTCCAATTTGAAAACTTTCCTTATTTTCAGCTACTAATTTATAGAGTTTGAAGTAGAAAGATCAATAGGAAAATCGTTACAGACAAAATGAGATTTTACCATTCTTCAGCTCTGCTAATTATCCTTTTTTTAACACTTCAAAAGATTCTTCCATCAAAAATATCCCCCAAAAAGATTAGGAATATTAAGTGATTCCTATAGGAATTTTTCTTGAGAATATATAAATGAAAAAAAGATCTGATTGCATTTTAGGAAATTTATGAGGTTTCAAAAAATTCTACGAGACACCATGAAAATGCACGGGTTATTAAGAGAATTCATGTTATTACAAATTATTTCATATAGAATTTCCAGCATTTCAAGGGATTTCATAATTACAAGAGATATCATGGAATTTCAGGAATGTTAGATTCAGTGAACGACTTGCTACTTTTGAAAAAATCAAAAAATTACATTTGACCATTCTTAATATGGTTCATTGCTTCTCTTTTAATAGTAAAAAATGCTGTTGGAAAATCGGGAATTCAAATTTTACGGGATTTCATAAAATTTTAGACATTCAAAAAAATTTCGTGGGTTCCCTGAATTATGAAAGGTTTTCAATTAATAACAAAGTGCCTATTTCACGAAATTTCATAGGATTCAATGACATTGCAAGCGGTTTCCGAAATTTGAAGGTTGCTCATAAATTAAAAGAATATTTTTAAAAAAATCGTAGCATTCCCAAGGATTTGATGGAATTTCTGGCAGTTGAAGGTAATTCAATGTGTTCCAGGAACTTAACATATTTCATGGTATTCCGGGGAGTAAAAAGGATTTCTTGTAATTTCAAGAATTCAAGGGAATCTCAATTTAAAAAAAAAATACCTCAGAGTGTGTTAAGTTGTAGGAATTATTTCATTGGATGCTAAGGAATTTTATATGGGCGTTCAAAAATTTTGAAAGAATTCCATGAAATATCGAAATATTTCTATGAACAGTATAATATTTACAGGAATTTGTGGGATTTAAGGGAATTTCCTGGTATTTCAGGGATTACCATGGATTTCATTGAATTTCTGGAATATTAGTGGTTTACATGGGCATACAATTTCTCTGACTCTCCCCCCCCCCCCCACTTCCCCTAAAAGCCTTATAATTATAATTTATGGATAACCCCGTACGTGAGTTTAATTAATCACAAAATATTGATGAAATTTTGAGAAATTTCTTGGGATTTAATTATAGGCACTGGCTAGTAATACGGAATTTTCCGTGAGTCTAATTTGGTCAAGTATAGCGCTGGGGCTAGTAATACCGAATTTTTAGTGATATCAGCTCTGAATGACCTAGAACAGGGTTATCCCTACGGAAAATTCCGTAGCGGTATAGACATTTCGTTAATTATATAGCACGAAATTTCAGGAATTTCAGGAATTTCAGGCATTGAAAGGTATTTCATTGAGTTTCTGGAATGTTAGGGTATTTTAATGGGTAACTAAATATTTCGCGAAATTTTAAGGAAGTTTATGGAATTTTAAGGGGTAGCAAAGAATTTCATTCTATTTAAAGAAACTTCGTGGAACTGCATCGACTTCGTTCTCTTTGTTCGTTTCGGGAATGTTAAGGGGTTCTAATGAACAACTAATTATTTCATGAGATATTAGGGAAAATCATGGAATTTTAAGCGGGTACCAAAAGATTTCATTATATTCGAAAAAAAGGTGCAAATAAATTAAAATCGTCAGGTACCTATAGATATAGGAATTAATTATATTTGAAGTGATCAAAATAGATTTTATCATGGATTTAAAGGAGTTCCATGGAACTGTCTGAATGGAATTTCAAAAGATAAAAAAATATTTTTAGGGGATTTTAATGCATATAATGTGACTTATTCGAATATTCGAAAACGTCAAATTATACGAAAATTTGATTTGATTTTTGAGTCTATTTTTCTCCAAGAAAAATTATTCAGTTTTATATCAAGAATGGTAATAATCTAAGGAAATTAAGTCAGTTTGATGTAGGTGCAGATAGATTTTTTTCTATTTGAACAAATAAATAATCCAGTGTTCCAAGCATGTTTAAATTTGCATGGAAAATTCGAACAAATGAATATACACTAGGGTGGTCCAAAAATTTGACACTTGATTTTTGGTTATCAAATCCCCCCCCCCCCCCCCAATTTGATAGTATTTCGGAAAAATAAATTTCCTATCTTTTTTCCAAATTGGTTAACATTAACCGATGCTCCCGGGCTTCTGAAATTGAAATTATTATTATATTGTTATGTAATTATATTGTTATATAATTATATTGTTATATATAAAATAATTTTGATTATATTGTTGTTAAATAAATAATATAGTTAATGGATGTTAAAAATATTATTTTTCAACCATATTTTGCAATTTTTTAAACAATTTCTATTTTTACCACTTTTTCCTACAAATCATGAAAATAAACTCTTTTATGAAATGAATGACACATTTAACGAATTTTATGAGAGGGATGCTTTTTTGTTTATGAAATTTAGCAGTTGCTCAAAGAATTTGAGTTTGAACAATTTTTTTTCTTTCGTAATTCGTGAAAAATTATTATTTTCTCGAATTTTTCTCAAATATCTCACACTATGTTTCTTATTAGTAATCATTTTCTTATCTCAACAAAATCGATCTGAAAAATAACTATCCATAACGTAACTAAAAAAAAATTATATTTTTTTCAAAAACTATGAAAACCTATGAAAAAGTACAAATGAATGATTATTAATTGTTTCAATAATTTAAAAATGTCTTCCACAGAAATATCACTTTTCACATTCATTAACTGCGTCAATACTTAACAAATAAATAAAAAATAGTAACTTTTCAAGATTTACAGCGGCTAAGTATTGTTTGAGCTAATGAAAATTGTTTAAATAATTGCTAAATATCGTTAAATAAATATATTACACTCAGCATTCGTAAATTGTGTTAATACCTCCAGAAAATTATAACTTATCACGATTTAATAGGAAAATATTGTTCAAACAAAAGAAAGTTGTTCGAATAATTATCAAATAAGTTGAAAAAGAAATATTACTTTAGAAATTCATCAAACTGTAACTTTTCACGATTTACAGGGGATTGTTTAAACTAATAGTAATTGTTTAAGCTATTTAAAAATAGTTTTTAAATACTGAAAAACTTATCAATTATCGAATAAATATTATTTATGTTGAAAAAATTCAAAAAAAAATATCGCCTTCAGCATGAATTTTACATGAAACTGCTATTTTGCATTTTTGGGGCATATTCCAGGCTCAATACCGCTAGATTTGTGGGCACAAAATGAGAAGTTATTTAGTGAAAATCATTACTTGAAAATTCATTAAAAGGCGTCTAACCTTTAATTTACAAAATATTAATAAGAAGTAATTCTTTTTTCATTTCTTCTAATATCGAACTTTTCCCATTCAAAACTGCCAACAGACACGGGTTACTGTTGAACTATTTGAAAAAAATGCGGAATTTCTTCCTCCGGAAAGCGAACAAATTGTGTGTGGGGGGCGGGTGGATTACCAAAACTCGAAATTCGAATTTTTACGGGTATAAAGGGGCACCCTACTATAAACTTTTAAATTCAAAAGGATTCTGACAGATTTCTTAGTTTCTAACATTTTTGCCAAAATTTTAGAATAAATAAATGATTGGAAGTTTATGGGAATTGATCATTTCTATTATAATAGGTTTTGATTGCAATTCAAACAAATTCTCTTGCACATCTAGGTTCCAATCCAGTTTCAAAAAACGTTTTTTTTATGCTTCGTATTTGAAATTAAAACAAATTGACCTTAATTTATTTTCCACAGTTGGGTAGATTAAAACCACGTATTGGCTGGAAGCCCGGAGCAATCAACTCTCGACTGCGTCAAGTTCTCCGTGAAGTAAAAGCAAATTTCTGGCAAGCTGGAAGATCTCGTGGAAGACCCAAATCTGTTCCTTCGCGAAGCAGAAGAGGAATTGCGACAAGAAGAAAAAGGAGTTTCAGTTCAGTTAGAAAAGAGCAATCAGAGACACCAGAAATCCCTGAAGAAGAGTGGAAAGAACCTCCACCAACGTTGCATATTCACAGAAAGGATGGAGTCTATTATGTTACAATGTACCCAATAAAACAAGAGACGATGGTTGTTCCAAAGTTAGAAGAACCAACTAAGCCACTTCAATTCAAAATAGTAAAAAACAGAGACGATGCTTCCGATGTCTCCGGTTCCACTGCCTCGGATATGGAAATCGAATTTTCACCACCTGCTGCGGTTAATAGATATCGCAAAAAGCCTGATGTTATTCATGTTGAAACCCAAGTTAAGCAACAGGAAATATTGGATGCTTATAAACCACCCGGATCTAAAAAAACTGAGAAAAAGTCTGGAAAGGAAAAGAAGGCTAAGAAATAAGGAACGAATTGTGAACAAAAAGCGAAAAATAGTAAATTCGTAGAGTAAAATTAGGAGGTTCATTGATGTTGTTTTTAATTCGTGTTTAAAAAGAATACTGCTTGATTGTCTGTAAATTTTCATTTGCTTTTAGGGGAGGAAAAAATAAACATGATAAAAAGATTGAGAGAGAAAGAAACATTTAATTCTCAGATACATTTTCTGCATGTTATTGAGAAGTTTTCTTAAAATTAAATTACCTAATTCTGAAAATGAAAACGTTAAAAATTATTACAGAAGTGTGCAGTTTCAAGTTGAAAATTACCGAAACGGAAACAATTGAACTTTTTAAATGCTGACGTTGAAAAACTTAACCTTTCTCCAGGTTTAAGAAAATAAACAATGGACATTTGGAGATTTAACACTTGCAAATGATTTCATGGAACTTCCAATATTTCAAAAATATTTTCAAATGATTTTCCGTATTCAAGGTATTTTAAGAGATTTCATGCTACATCCGGAATTAAAAGAGATTGAAAGCATAGCGCTTCAAAAGGACATACCCAACATTTTTAAAATTGTTGAGGAAAGGCCAAAATCTTTCCCAAAAATAGAATTTTCAGTGTAACAAAAAATTGAACCATACTCTCGATCACTAGCTGTCATCAGGTTTTGAGATACTAGGAAGCGGAGATTTTATTTTCGCTTGAAGCGCAATTTTTGTCAACTTTCGACGATGATAAAAAATCCAATTTTCAGTTACAGAAAAAAAATCTGTCTGTTCTCGCGCTTTGCGCCTCGGACTTTCCACTTCCTCCGCATTTACGTACAGACCTCAAAGTGAAAGTTGAAGCATTGGCTGTCCGCAACTGCTTATTATTATTTTTATTAATTTTTTTTTATTATCTTCATTTTTATTATTATTATTAAATACACTGGAACCTGGACTTAACCTCCACCCGCTCGCGCGCTTTGGCGTCACATTTGCGCTCGCACGGCGGCAAATTGCCAGCCCAAACTTTTTTTACACTTTCATAGGGTTTTAAAACATTTTTGGGAAAATTTTCAAAAGAATGTGGAAAAGGGTATAACTACAGAATACCTGGACCCCCAAATGTCATTCCGAATGAGGGGAACATGTGGGACCGTTTTAAAACAAAAGGCGGCAATCTGCCGCCCACGCGAGCGGATATTCTAATAGTAGCTAAATGTTGTATTTTCTTAATAACAGAAAATCCTCTATATTTAATTTTGATCGAATAATATCTTCCGCTCTGTATGTGAATTTGAAAGTTCAATGTTTTGAAAATTTCCAAAATTTTCTTACGGGGCTGGAAATTATGTAGAAATATTTTTAGGTACAGTTCTTGGTAATGAATAATAATAGGAAATTAGAAAAAAAATTCGTTCTGAAGGTATAACATTTTAAAAACGCACTGTGTCACGCATGACGCTACTGTTGGTCACGCATGACTGAGCACCGCCTCTCTTTCGGTCCCGCAGTTCGCAGATCACCAAAATGCCACAGATTAAAATTCCAGGAACGTCGTAAATACAGGTCACTTAAATTCGTAATGAGTATCAAATAAATTTGATGAACCTAGCCACCCTCTCTATTTTGAATTGGAATCGAAGAATCCAAATTGAAATTTAATTATAGTACCAATCTATTCAATTCTTCGACTATAAATGAAAATTATCCATACGATTAATTTAATTTCTTGAATTTCGCAAATTAGTAATTTGATGAAAATTAAATTAACTAAGCGTATCTACCTTATATCGAAGAAAAAAAAACATGAAATCCCACCAAAAATATCTGCGATACAAAGAATCTGCCAAGCACAACTACACTGGGGCCTAGAGATGTTTTTTATGATCGATAGTGAATTATAATTACAATTAAAATAAATATAATATTATGATAATGCAGGTACTCCTAACTATAAACTCTAGAAAAAACATATTTTTAGAAGAGAAATTCATTCCGAATTTAATATTTGTAATAGAGTCCCTCATGAAATTTACGAAAAATCGACATTTGCTTAATATTTTAGGTTGGCTGGATCAGAAATTCCAAAGCACAAATTTGATTACGGGGCTGAAAATTATGTAGAAATATTTTTAGGTACAGTTCTTGGTAATGAACAATAATAGAAAATTAGAAAAAAAATTCGTTCTGAAGGTATAACTTTTTTTAAATATGCGAAAAAAACGAGTCTTTTGAATTGTATTAACTGTACATTTTTATGAAAAAATTAAAACATATCGTGCTTGAAATATTTTCAGCAGTGATCAATGAAACATGACATTGTTTTGTTATCACGAATAAAATTTTTAGATCTTTCACACAAAGAAATATTATTTTTGTGCGATGGCAAAATAATGACGCAATCCAAAAAACTTTTTTTTTACATCTCAAGAAAGTTCTAACTTAAGCACAAATTTTCCTTCTTGATTTGTAATTTTATATTATTATTAACCGCAAAAACTGTTCCTACAAAAAATTGAACATAAATTTTTGTCCCGTGAAGAAATTTTGTTAAATTCACCAAAATCTGAATTTTCGAATCCATACACAAAATAAAGGATATAATCCGATCGAGCTGAAATTCCCACTATTAGAATCCGCTACTCGAAAAAAGGGGATTTCGGCCCACTTAATATTATAAGTTGTTTAGAAAAATACCAATTTTTAATTTATGTACAAAAAATTGCATTTTTGTTACATGAACATGTTAAGTGGGCCACAAATATAGTCTTAGATTAAGATAATATTTCATTAAAATTACCATTTTCAACCAATTTACCGATACCGTTCTTTAAAGAATGACTTAATATGATACCCTTCGATATTAGCTATAAAATTAATTGTCGGTTGTCACATATTTCGAAATTTTGCCAGTAAAAAATGAATTGAGATATAAACTCAAGGTTGTGAATTATAATATTTCTGAAGTTCTTTGCTAGAAGTAGAATGATTGAAAAAGATGGAAATTTGGGGATAGGAAAAGATAGAACTATTTGTTCTCTCTCAATGGGTCACTTTGCATACCGCTCCATTTTCCTATCCACAATCTCAATAATTTTCTATCTCCTTCCCTACCTTTCGTGACCGAGGACTCTATCTTTTTCTATCCCTTAGTCTATCGAGCTATTATATATTATAAATTTTATATACTTGTTATATATTTTTTCTTCTTTTCTTATCATTTTTGATAAGGATTTTGAGGGTGACCTAAAAATTTGGGATTCTCTCTAAAAGTTAGGGAATTTATTTAAAAAATTTATTTAACGTTGACCACGTAGCAGAGAGACAACGTGACGCTCATGCTCATATACATACACACTTAAAATTTATTTGCATCGATGCATGCTTTTTAGGTAAAGGTTAGGATAATATGGGAAAGAGATGGTTCAAAAAGGTAGATGTAAATTGAGATTAATAAAGAGATAGAAAAAGATGGACGGAAATTTAGATTAACAGAGACAGAATAATATCGACATGAATAGATAAAGGATAGGATGAGATAGAGAAGACGGTATTGAGAAAGATAGACGTGTATTTAGATTGAAAAAGAGATTGAACAATATAGACGTTGTTAGATGTTGTATTGGATGAGATAGAGAAGAGGAGATTGAAAAAGATAGACGGGAATTTAGATTAACAGAGAGACAGAAAAAGATAGACGTTGATAGATGTAGGATGAGATGAGATACAGAAAGGAGATTAAAAAAGATAGAAGGGAATTTAGATTGAAAGACAGATAGAAAAATATTGGCATGGGTAGATTTAAGGGATAGGATGAGATAGAGAAGAGGGGATTCAAAAAGATAGACGTGAATTTAGATTAAAAAAGAGATTGAAAAATATAGACGATGATAGACGTAGGATGGGATGAGATAGGAGGAGATTGAAAAATATAAGAATTTAGGTTGACAGAGAAATAGAAAAATATTGACGTGGATAGATAATGGATAGAATAAGATAGAAAAGACGGTATTGGAAAAGATAGACCTGAATTTAGATTGACAAAGATATAGAATGGGATACATTTTTTCTATCTTTTTCTATCATAAAGATTCAAAATTATTCAAAAAGATAAGATCACTATCTTTTTACTTCCAGCAGGATAGCTTGAAGTCTGCTTGAACCGAAATTCCCCTATAATGAGTTAACAGACGTCCTTCCAGCGAACCTTCCGATGATCGATGAATGTCACGACCCCACAATAGTTAGGGAATTTTAAAATTGCAGACGACGCCAAACTACCAATCCACCTTCTGATCTCGTAAACAAAGATTAACTTCGATCGAAATCGTGTTCCTCTGACGACCTAGCCATTAGAGGTTAACCAAAGAGTAGTCGAGTTAAGAGTAAAAGAGCTTGAGCTCGTTTGACTTTTAAATAAGTGCACACGACAAGTCGCAGTTAAATAGTACTTCGCTGTACAAGCATGTGCTACGGATTTGTATAATGACCGATTGGCTGTTGTTAACACATCCTCATACAAGCGTCAAGATACTCATATCAAATTCAAATTATTTAGGACTCGTATAATATGGTATAGGTTCATATGTTTTTTATTAGGAATGAATTAATTAATGCATAATTCTCCACTGCCTCAACTAAAGAATCGATTCAACTTTAAGGGTTCGCCCATAAACTACGTTGTCAATTTTAACAGGGCCTAAATACTAATTTTCATAATAAATAATAATTTTCATAATAAATTCGAGAATAAATAATAGGTGAATAGGGTAATTTCACTATAAGAATTATCAATATTTGCGGAACTGTGCAGAAAAAATTAACATTTATATCTGAATTATAGAATTGAGAAGAACTCAAATTCTAACATTTAAAATGGAATTGAATGAAATAGGGCTTCTTTAGCAGTCTTTAAAATAATGGGCCATAATTGTATGTATTTCAAAAATATACTGGAACTTTGAAGTAAGGAGTCTGCGTTCAGAGCGTTCCTAGAACTGATATCTTCGGAACTTGGTATGTGGAGAGCGCGGGAGGCGCTGCTCAGTCAAGCGTGACAAACAGTTCGAGAGCCGCCCTCTCAATGCCTTAATTGCATTAGTTTGCTTTATGTCTTTAAATCCAACATAAATCGTTGATGCGGCCGTGCCTGTTTAAGTCTCGAATGTATGGATTTACGGTGAAGGCTACTGCATTCAATGCTCGAAATCGTGCATAATTCCGAGTTCCAGTGTAACTAAAACATAACCATTTTTTAACACTTTCGAAATGTTATTAAAATGACATGGTTTAATTTTTAAAATTATAACTTACCTGATGAGATTAATTTTTCATCAGACTTTGCAGAATTTGAGCCCTTTTTACAATTTAGTATAGTAGTATTTGAGTTCTTCTCTATCCTCTAATGCCCGTAAATGACATTTTTCCACAGCCTTGCACTTGGAATATAAAATTTCGAAATGTTCATTGTTGCCATTCATGTTCTGAAACCATAGTTATGGCTTGAAATATATATATAGTGATGAGTCAATGAGTGAAGGCGCAGTCCCATGGAGGTAGATTAGTGTAGGATAGTGGAACAGTTTTGACAAATACGGTGACTGCGAGAGCTTGTGCAGTAGGATGGTCCAAAAATGCATTGGAAAAATTTTGGTTTGAATTTTTATCGGGACAACCCCCAAATTTGTTCGAATCCAAACAAAAATAAATCCATTTTTTTTCTTTGAAAAAAATTATATTTAGGGGTGCCGCAAGCCCCATGAAGTTTAACATGTATTTCCCATAAGAGAAAAAGACGTTTTTGTAAATCTCATCCAGAATCCTGAATATAATCTCAATCGAGTTGAAACTCAACATTTCTCTTCGCAATCAGGCATAGAATTCGAATGAAATATCACTTTTCAAATATCACCCCCATAAGTCTGTTTTATAGGGTCCCAAAGAAACCCCATAAGTGAAAAAATGGGTTTGCGAGTTTTTGGTGCTAATTATGATTTTTTGGTGGTTTTGTTTAATGCGAATTGTTTTTAATACATAAAATATTACTTTATACTGAAAATTTGATATTTTCATGAATTGTTCAAACAATTTATTACTGTTTTTAGCAATTTTCTCATAGAATACAGTTAGAAAGACGCGGTTTTTGCACAAATTTTCCATTTATTGTCCAATTTTTAATTAAAGGGAAGTGACAGTTTATGAATGTCAACAATAGTGATTGTTTAAACAATTTATTATAATTATTAATAATATTATATTTGAATAATGCTAGAAAGATGCGGTTTTTGTTGTTGAAATTTCTGGCTTTTTGTCCTGTTTTCATTTTGAGTGAAGTAATAATGAATTCAAGTTAACAAAATAATGGTTTAAACAATTCATTAAAATTATTAATAATATTATATTTGAATGATGCTAGAAATATACGGTTTTTTGGTTGTTGAAATTTCTGGCTTTTTGTCCAATTTTTATTTGGAGTGAAGTGATAATGAATTCAAGTTAAGAAAATAATTGTTTGAACAATTTATTATCATTGCTAATAATATTCTCTTTGCTTAATTGGTAGAATGTTGCAGTTTTTTCTGAAATTTTCAACTGTTTGTTTATTTTTTATTACTTGTGACTTAATAATCAATAAGATTTAACAAATATAATTGTTTAAATAAATTATTATTGCTTATGACTATCTTCAACGGCGATACCACGCTGAAAACACCAGTTCCCGTTAGATCACTGAAGTTAAGCAGTGTTGGGCGCGGTTAGTACTTGGATGGGTGACCGTTCGGGGAATACTGCGTGTTGTTGACCCGTCGTGGGTGTGGTGGACCCACACTGGTAGTATTTATCCACCTAGAAACACTACCTGAATCGGGTAGTGAGGCAATGAACTTTCGAGTTCGAAATGCTAATCAATTTTTTTTTTTTTTTTTTTTTATGACTATCTTCATCTATATCGATTGTGCCTGATAGGTGCGGTTTTCGGCAATTTTTACCTTTCTGTCCTTTTCTCACCTAATGAGGTAATAATTAATGGAAGTTGAAAAAAATTGTTTGAACAATTTAATATTGATTTCTGCCTCTTGTGTGAGATATATTTTTTTTTTCTTTGAATTAATTTTTTTTTAAGCATTGGGAAAAGAGCAAAAATAATTCACTTAAAACAACAATTCCATTCGAAAAATCATTTTTGTTGTGGTTGACTTATTATTTGTTCATAAATAAAAAGGCGATGCAAAGTGAAAGATTTCAAAATAAACCGCCACTTTCTAGCACTTATATAAAAAACATAGTGATAAACAATATTAAATTGTTCGAACAACTTTTTTGTTAACTCTAATTAATTATTACCTCACTAAGTGAAAAAAGACAGAAAGGTACAAATTGCCGAAAAACCGCACTATCAGGCGCAATTGATATAGATGAAGATAGTCATAAACAATAATAATTTATTTGAACAATTATTTTTGCTGAATCTGATCAATTATTAAGTCACGCCTAATAAAAAATGAACAAACAGTTGAAAATTTAAAAAAAAAATATATATTCTACCAATTAAGCAAATAGAATATTATTAACAATAATAACACATTGTTTAAACAATTATTTTGTTAACTTCAATTCATTATCACTTAACTTCAAATGAAAATTGGACAAAAAGCCAGAAATTTAAAAAAAAACGTATATTTCTAGCATTATCCAAATATAATATTTTAATAATTATAATAAATTGTTTAAACAACCACTATTGTTATATGTTCAATCATATTTGTGAAAATATTACAATTGCTGATTTTCAAAACAAATGAAATAAATGAATATAAAAGTTTGGCACTTTGGCCTGGAAAATCATTTTTTGCAACAAAACTGCTTTAAATTTTTGTGAGAGAGATTCTCAGTTGCTATTTTCATGTCAAATTAACAACAATCAATTCTTGTTATTTAATTTTAAATATCACAACATTTTCATATATTTAAAAATATTGCAATTTTTGTTGAAAAAAAAATTGTCTCATTTGGAAATACTTCAAATTATTGTGAGAGGGATCGACAGTAACAATTTCTATAAAACATGACCAATTATAATATTTATAAACCATATTTGTGGAAAATGTTGGAATTATTGGTTTTTCAATTTCGGATTTTCCTTCATCATTTGAATTGGTGCAGATATTCTTGAAAATAACATAGGTTCAATCATATTTGTTAAAATGCAACAATTTTTAATCTTGTAAACAAATGGAATAAATAAACCTAAAGCTTCGGCACTTTGGCCTGGAAAATAATTTTATTGCACTATAACTGTTTTACATTTTGGTTAGAGAGATTTGCAGTCTGTATTTAATGAAAAGTTAATAATAAGCAATTGTTGTTATTTATTGTTACTATTTAATTTCAAATGTCACGAAATTGTCATGTCTTCAAAAAGTACCAGAGCTTTGAATTTATTTAATTTGCTTACAAGATTAACAATTTTTCTATTTCAACAAGTATAATTGAACCTATATTATTTTCAAGAATATCTACATCAATTCAGATGATGAAAAAAAATCCCAAATTGAAAAAATAATAATTCCAACATTTTCCACAAAAATGGTTTATGAATATTATAATTGTTAATTTTTTATAGAAATTGTTACCGTCGATCACTCTCACAATAATTTAAAGTATTTTTAGATAAGAAAAATTATTTTCAACCAAAATTACAATATTTTTCAAAAATATAAATATTTCGTGATATTTGCAATGAAATGATAACAATAAATAATGAGAATTGCTTGCTGTTAATTTTACATAGAAATAGTGACTGCAAATCTCTCTCACAAAAATTTTAAGCAGTTTTGGTGCAAAAAATTATTTTCCAGGCCAAAGTGCCAACGTTTTATAATCATTTTTTTATTTGTTTAAGAAATCAAAAATTGTAGTATTTTCAGGAATATAATTGTTTAAACGAGAAATATGCATTTGGTCCCCCTGTACGGCTTCAGAATAATAATAAGAAAGCCGTTCTGCCCAATTTTTTGAAAAAATTCAAAATTTTTGAAAAATTTCCAGGAATTCAGAAGGTTTTCAACAGATTTCAATGCAAATCATATAATTCCCGAATATTTGGATTATCTTAAGGAATTTCCACAGCTTTTGAACGGTTTAAGGGAATTTAAGAGATTTTAAAGATTTTACGGCAGTCCAAGAGCCTGCACAAAAGTTACTTATATTTTCACCACATAATCTGAAGGAAAATATATCGGCCTCGACATAGAGGTTTTCTTCCGGAAAATATTCTCGTTGTTGTTTTTTTTTGTAATTAAAAATGTAGTGTTCTTGCGCCTGTTAAATGCAACAAACTGGCTGTTACGTATGCCTGGTTGCAGTCACCCGGGCTAGTTTCAATACGTACAAAAATCTGCTGGTAAGGAAGTTTTCATTGGATAATACGCAGAGTTTAAAATTATAATAAATTGGAGAAGTAGATATTTGTCAAATATTTCTGGAAGCTTTTTTAAAAAATGTGCGTAAATTTATTCTAAAAATGTTCTTTTTGAAGGCTGTTGGGCAGAAGCTCTAACCACAAAATTCAATTTTGCCTTCCCTGTCGATTGAACGGCACTGAAACGGCACTGAAAGTGCCTTTTCAGTGCTGTTCGTTGAAAGCTACTCAGATTCCAGTTTTAAATATTTTGTAAAATATTGAAATTACCGCTGCGAACGTTAGAAATTCGGAATCTGGTGGTTTCGATAATTTCAGATATATAATTTTTTTTAGAAGTTTAAAATTGGAATGAATATAATATATCTCGTGGAATAGTATATTAGTATACAATTTATAATTATAAAATGTATATAGTGAGAAAACTCATAAATTAAAAAAAGTGTTAATAATTTGAAGAAAATTTGATCACTGTGAGTGCCGTTCAGGTGCCAAAATCAGCACAGTCACTGAAACGGCACTGGCGGCCCAGTGCTGTTAGCTAGTGCCGTTTCATTGGCAGGGCTGTTTAAAGTTTTATACTCCATCAATACTAGCAAGACAAAGTTAGAAAATGCCAAGTGTTACTCTTTTTTTACTAGAAGTGTGTATGAGGAGGGAAAAACAGTTTACCTTCATAATTTTTGCGTGAAATCAAATCTAATGTTCCCGTTACTTGAGGTTACCATTCGAAAAATTTATTCAACGCAAAATTAATAATATCAAACTGCTTTTCCATCAAATTATATTTAAAGTGATTAGATAGATTTTATTATTAAAAAATGAGATTTCCGTACAAAAAACAATCACTGTCATTTTCACCGTTCAAAATTGAAGAATAATAATATTGTATAAACTAAACTCCCGTTAGAAGAACCCCCGAGTTAGGAATTCCTAGAACTGCAGGCCCCCGTAGTTTCGTAGTGAGAGTGGAGCCTGAGGAGCCCGCGGGGTCGAGAGACCGTTGCACACTAGAGATAGAGCACTAATTTTTTTCAAAACCACCTAGAGGTCACAAATCTGGACCGAATTGAATAATTTTCTTGGAAATGTTACTAATTGAATTTCGGAGAGACTCACATCGCCTAAATTTTAAAATTAATTTTTCTGTTTAATTAGAAAACTCATGAAACCTTATCCAAAAACCCTGAACATTGGACTCGAGAAAAAAAAATAATTTTGACATTTAGGCGATGCAAGTCTCTTCGAAATTCAATTAGTAACATTTCTAAAAAAATTATTCAATTCGGTCAAGATTTGTGATGTCTAAGTGGTTTTGAACATTCCATCTCCAGTGTGCGTTGCTCAACCGGACAGTAAACGTGAACTCACACGCGTCTCGCACCTAATGGGTTACACGCCCCTGACTGTTAACTTTTCAATGCTCCCGATTTTGGATCGAGGCTACCTCTGCAAGCCGAAACCTTTCTTATATCGGGAGTCGAGTGTACCTTCAAAGTTAAATCATTCTAAAAACGTTGAAAATGATTATTTCTAACTGGAAGCTTTAAAAATAATGAATCCAAGCCAGCAAGCCTAAATGAATCAATGAAAATTAAACAATTCAAAACCTCGCTCAAATTCAGATGTATTTCAACATTATAATCGTGAAACTAAATCGTTAAAAATGAATAACTTTCAAATAATGCATCGCACGCTTTTGAAACTTTATCATTTTAATCTAGAGTACAAAAGTAAAAACTTGGGAATCAAATGTAAGGTATTTCCAAGCATGCCAAGCAACAAGACCAAGATTATATCAAAACTGACGTATGCTATAATAAACTATCAAATTGACAGTTTGACAATGTGAGTGAATGACATTCAGGATTATTATAAATAATCTTTTGCAATATTTCAAAAATTATTTCTTATACATTTTCTCAATTTTCCAGTGAAAAAAAGTGAGGTAAAGTCAAAAAATCCTGGGGAAGCGATCGCCTGTTTCGCCACCCTGTAGGTCCGCGTCTGGTCAAAGATGCCTGGTTACCAAATTTATTCAAATTGTCATCAGGTATTTTAGATTGTGTTAGGGAAAATCAAGACGTCTGTGGTTCAAGGGCAAAATAATAATACCAATTACATGGGACGAAACTTTATTTTTGATTAACTTGAAGAAAATGATTTTTTACCATAATTGTATTTAGATATTATTTTTCATATGGTTTTCGAGTTTCATAAAACTTTGGAAACGTTTTAAAGCTATAAATAATGAGGCGGAAAATTTTGAAATATTCAAAAAATGCTAATTATTATTAAATTTCATTCTGTATTAATACATAATAATCATAATATATATTATCATTAAAAAATAAATAAAATTCATATATATTTTTCGCAGGCTTCACAATCTTTTCCATGTTCTCCTCTTTTCATTTATTCTCTTTTTTCCACATAAATGGGAACTGCATTAATAGAACTTAATGAGAAAATCCAGCAATTTTTCGTTAAGACTTCATTATTTTTGGTTGAAAACTTTATTATTATATTTTTGGCTGAGCATTCCTCTTTTCGGGTTGAAAATGTAATGTAACTATTTTGTCAAAAATTCAATAATGTTGTTGAAGTCATCCTTTTTGATGAAAACTCAACTATTTTGGCTCGAAAATTCTTTTTTGGAAGTAAATTAAGAAAAATAAACTTGAAAAAGTAAAATTGTGTAACAAAATTGCACAAGATGGCTTAAAAAGAAGTATGTTTTTTAAACAATCAGTTTTTGAAGAACATATATTCAAGAGTCAACTTGGATATGGGTTGAACATTAAATTATTCGTTTAAAATGTAACTATTTTGTCGAAAATTCAGTAATGTTGTTGAAAAGTCATCCTTTTTTATTGAAACTCCACTATTTTTCCTCAACAATTCTTTTTTGGACGAAAATTTAAAAAAATAAACTCAAAAAAGTCAAATTGTCTAACAAAACTGAACAAGGAGGCTTAAAACGAAATACCTTTTCAAAGAAATCAGTTTTCAAAAAACATATATGTACTCAAAAAAGTCAACATGAGAATGGGTTGCAAAATTTAATTATTTGGTTAAAATGTAAAGATTTTGTCGAAAATTCAATCATGTTGTTGATATTGTGTCATATTGTGTAACAAAATTGCACAAGAAGGCTTGAAAAGATGTATGTTTGCAAAAAAATCTGTTTTAAAAAACATATACTCAAGAAAGTAAACTTAAGTGTGGGTTGAAAATTCAACTACATATTTGGTTAAAAATTCAATGATTTCTAAAAATTCTTTTTTTTGACTTGAAAATTAAACAATTTTGTAGAATTTCGTTTACTTTCTTGAACGAAAAATCTTTTTTTCTATAAAAATTTATCTATCTTGGTGGAAACTACAATTTCTTTTGGTTAAAAATCAAATTCTTCGGAAAATTTATCTTTTTGGGTAAATTCAACTGTTTGTGATTTAAAATAAAAATATTTTTTGGTTGAAACATCATGTAATAACATTTTTGGTTGCGAATTCATATTTTTTATTTGAAAATTCAACTACTTGGTTAAATTTTTAACGACTTTGTCAATAATTATTTTTTTGTGGCGGTTTTATCATGTTAGTTGAAAATTCATCTCTTTCTTTCATTTTCAAATTTAACTATTTCAGTTGAAGATTCATCATATAAGATGGATTTATCATTGAACTTTTAAATTATCTTCTTGGTAGAAAATTCATCTATTTGGTTGAAGATTCAACTATTTGCTTTTAAAACGACATTTATATTCAAAATTCATATTTTTGAGTGAAAAAGTCGACTGTTTCATATGAAATTCTTTTTGGCTGAAAATTCAACTATCTTGTTTAATATTAGTCTTTTTTTATTTGAAAATTCATCTCTTGTGGAATAGGAATTTCATTCTTTTTTGGCTAAGAATGCAACTATTTGTTTTTTTTCTAAATTTGAATGAGCTAAAATTTCTACTTATATCAATTATTGACTGAATTCCAGCTACGAATCAGCGATTTCCCAATGATTAATCTTTTTTGGTATAAACAGTTTCGTTAAGAATTCATTTTTTCTGAAAAATCAACTTCTTAGCTGAAAGAAGAACCATGTAGTTTGTTCAAGATTATTTTTTCATTGAAGGTTCATAATTTTAATTGTAAGTTTATCTCTATTTGGAAATGTAACTGTTTAATTTAAAGATTGAACTAATTTGTTGAAAATTCAACTTTTTTGGTAGAAAATTTATCTTCTTGCTTGAAAATTTATCTTTTGGGTTAAAAATTCAAATATTTGTTTGAAAATAAAATTTTATGAATTTAAAGCGTTTCAAACTGAATTTAATATATTCTAAAACTTTCGAACGTTTTTGAAACTCATAAAACTTTCAAAGTTCCAGTGAAACATTTCTTTAACTCACATTACTAATTTTTTTTTATTTGATTAAATAATGAAATCGATCATTTTTTAATGATTTTATTATCGAATTGAATATATAGCTTTAAAGATATATGAAATAATATTCAAATAGTTTCGTCCCATGCAATTGGTATTATTGTTTGGCCCTTGACATGCAGCTTGTATTTGTATTTCGCGGGACTTAACTTACATTGTACGCCGTAAGAGGGCGCAAGTGAGACACTTGTGAAATCTTCACGTCAGATATAAATGTTAATGTGACATAGAATTTTTGATGAAAGAAAACACAATTAGAAATTAAACCATTCGTCCCCAATCAATGCAGAGAGTTGTATTTTTAAAAAAGTTCAATTTTAATCGTAACTGTTGTACCCAAGAAAAACTAATCGCCTGTGATAATCCCGACAATTCCCGGAATCCTAACCTCAATGTGATCGTGATTCGTGGTCATCTGTCAAACTTTATTTCGATTTTCCAGTATATACAACCATTTTTTATACAAACTTGAACATCAGCATAGAAAAATGTGCGAGAAGTCACAAGAAGAAAGAAATGCAGAGATTCGAGAAAAAATGGTGGACCTTGAACAAGTAGAAATTGGCCCGATGCCTGCTGATTCTCCCTGGATTAAAACGATTCGAATGAACTATATTCAGGATAAAACTCAAAAATCTTGGGATATGATGAAGTCCCACGAGGGTGTGGCTATTATAGTATTTAATACGACTAGGAAAAAGCTTATTTTTGTGAGACAACTTCGTCCAACGTTTTATGTGGCTGCCATACTAGAGGATGATAAAAATGCTAGCCAGGTGGACGTAAAAAAACATCCTGCGACTCTTGGACTTACAATGGAACTTTGTGCCGGGATGATTGATAAAAATAAGTCCATTGTCGAAATCGCAGTCGATGAATTGAGGGAAGAATGTGGTTACGAAGCACCTGCATCTGCTTTTGAAAAAATTAGCACTTATAGGTAATAATCTGCATTCAATTTTTGCATTTTAACGTTTATTTGTTTTAAAACAATTTAAACCATATCATGTAATTGAACCATTTAACCATTTTTGATCGAAAACAAATTTTAGGGTGTAATAAAAATGTAAGAGTCAAGTAAATTTGTCATTTAGCTATTTAAAATACGCTAGACTGTTCAAACACTCTTATGCAAGACACCAAATTTTCAATAACGTTCTTCAATTTTGAGAACCTTGAAAAGAGAATCATTATTTTTTATTCTTATATAAAGCTGGTTTTAAATTCGGTAACATTTTTTTTATCGCACTAGCATCATCAATCGCGCGTGTAGTTTTTTAGTTTCAGGAGGGAAATAATTCTTAATACAAAATACAAATTTCGATTAACTGTTTATCGTTTATTTTTAAGGTTGTATACATATAACTTTCCTAAGAATCTTGAAAAATATTCAAAAATATTTTTGAAATGTTCAGTCATTTCAAGTCAGAATTTCTACAAAAAAGTTAAATTTGAAACAATAAGATGAATCTTAAAATAATAATAATTCTCAACCAAAAATTTAACAGTTGATTCCTAATTCCTAATAATCTTTCAATTTTAAATCAAAAACAGTTTAATTAAAAAAAAAAAAAAACACGAATTTTCAACGAAGTAGTTGAATCTTCAACCAAAAAAGAAAAATTTGTAGGCAAAAAGTTTGATTTTAAATGAAAAAATATTATATTTCTCTCAGAAGAAATACATTTTTCCCAACACAAAAGACTATTTAGTGAAATTTTTCAACTTTTAACCAAGTAGTTGAATTTTTAACCAAAAAAAGGGATGAATTCTCAACGAAAAATATGATACATAATACTCAAATCGGAAAAAACGAATTTTCAACAGTAAAGTTGGTGTCCTCAACTAAAACAGATACCTTTTTAGGCAAAAAGTTGGATTTTAAACGAGAAAATAGGAAATTTCTCTTTAAAAAATACGTTTTCGCACAAAAAACGAATTTTCAACCAAATTATTTAATTTTTAACTAAAGCTGTGAATCTGCATTAAAAAAAGACTTTTAAGTAAAGTAGTTTAACTTTCAATTGAGTAGTTCACTTTTCAACGAAAAAAAAAGATGAATTCTCAACGAAAAATATAATATTTGATACTTATGCCACAAAATATTTCAATTTTAAATCAAAAACAGCTCAGTTTGTAAAAAAACGAATTTTCAACAAAGTAGCGGAATTCTCAACTAAAATAGATAAATTTTTAGGCAAAACGTTGGGTTTTAAATGAAAAAATATTAAATTCTCCCGAAAAAGATACATTTTCACAACAAGGAAAAGTCGAATTTTCAAAAAGAGATGAATCTTAAACTAAAAAAAAAGGCTCTCTAGTAAGGTAGTTCAACTTTAATATTTATATTCAAAAAGACTTCGCTTTTAAATTTAAAAAAAGTTTGATTCATAAAAAAACGAATTTTCAACAAAATAGTTGAATCCTCTGTAAAAAAGATGAATTTTCAACCAAAAACGATTTTGATTTTAAACCAAATAGTTGCATTGTTAATCAAAAACGATTGAATTTTCATCAAAAGAGATGAATTTTCAAACCAAAAAGACGTATTTTCAAAAAATTGTTGTATTTTCAATCAAAAAGAATTTTTCAAATCCAGAAAATAAATTTGCAGGCAAATTATAAATTGAAGGGAAAGATGTAAGCCTTGAATAACTATTTATTTTTGAATTTAAAATTAATTTGAAAATTCAAAAAGATGTTTGAAGGTTCCTAATATTTCAAAAAAGAAAGTATACTGAAATTTAGGATAAATTTGAGTTAGTTCAAAAGATATTTAGGACTTTTTAACGTTTGGAAACAATTTAAAAATATTGTATGAATTTTCGGAAGTCTTTCGAAATTTCAAAATATTTTTAATATATTCAAAACTTTCAGAATTTCTAAATATCTTTCAAACTTACTCGAATTATCCCTAAAGTAATTGTCTCAAACTCTTCGGGATTTTTTTTTCATAATTTTGGAAATCTTTTCTAATGTTTTAAAATCTTTTCGAATATTCTCTTTGAATTAATTTTTTATGCTTGAAACCTTTCAAAATCTGTAAAAAAAACTTCCACATTTAATTTCGAAATCTTCAAGAGGCCACGTTTTTTTATTCAGTTTTTTAAAAATCTTTTCAAATTTTAAACATTAAAAAATGTTCTTAAAATTTTAAATATTGTTTTTTATATCATTAGTTTTAAAAAGAAAAATGAGGAAATTTGGGTTTTCAGATCGCTATGCTCGAAGTTTTTTTTCAGTCCGATTTTCCTCGGGAACTGCTCAAATTGAACCCCTTGGCATGTAGAAATACGATAAAAATCAAATATTCTAATTTATATTCTTTTTTTATGTATCAGTGGTTAAAAAATAAGAAAATGAGGAAATTTGTTGTTTTTTTTCATGGTTTGGAATGACCTGAATGCTGACCTCTGGCTTGGTTGTTATATTTTCGTTTTATTTCTACAGATCTTCAGTTGCATCTTCAACTGCCGGTCAAACGCTATTCTATGTCGAAGTCACAGATGAAATGCAGAAACATAAGGGTAGGAGTTCTTAATATGTAAAATGTAGACAAGATTACAATTAAATTTTAATGTTAACTAGACAATAATTCATTCTGTAGTATAAACAGGGATACGTATTTTAGGGGTCGTTCAAATAGTCGAATCTTCAAGCCAAGAAATATTTAAAAAAAAATTAATTCTCAACGAAAACTATAATAGTTGATATTTCAGCAAAACAGTTGCATTTTTAACCAAATATTTGAATTCTCAGCCCATAAAGACGATTTTGTTAGAGGGCAGTTGAATTTTCAATCGAATAGTTGAAGTTTCAAAAATAAAAATTTATTATCAATCAAAAAGTTGCATTTCCAACAAAACTGTTGAAAATTTAAACAAAAGAGACGATTTTTCAACAAAACAGTTGCATTTTTAACCAAATAGTTGAATTTTCAAGCCAAAAGTTTTAGTCCAAAAGGGCTATTTTCTCTCTAAAAGACCCAATTTCAACAGAACAGTTAAATTTTAAACAAAATAGTTGGGTTTTCCACTAAAATGGCGAATCTTCAACAAAAATATGAATTTTTGACAAAGAAGTTGTATCAAGTAGTTCAATTTTCAATAAAGAAAGATTAATTCTTAACGAGAAATATAATAGTTGATATTTCAAACAAAAAAAGATTTTAATTTTAAATCGGAAACAGTCAAATTTAACGAAGAGGATGAATTCTCAACAACAAAAAAACACAATTTTGCAACAAAATAGTTAAATCTTCAACTAAAACAGATTGATTTTTAACCAAACAGTTGTACTTTTTGCCAAAAAGGTAACATTTCTACAAAAAGAGATGCATTTTCAACCAGAAAAGATTTTTCAGTCTACGAGAACAAAAAATTTAAACCAAATTGCTGTATTTCCGAACTAACAAGGCCAATTCTCTAGAAAGATTTTCAAGAAAAGAATTTAATTTTCTTCGAAAAAAAGAGAATGTTCAGTTGAACAGTTCAATATTGAAACCAAACAGTTGAATTTTATACTAAAATCCAAAGAGATTGTTTTTAAAGAATAAAATCAATTTTTAACAAAGTAGTTTAACTTTACAACAGTTACATTTTCAGTGAAGAAGATGGTTTTATTGGTCTAAAATAATTTTTTAACCTAACTTATATTTCTGTGAAAGATTATGGTCCAGTTCGATTTATAAGTGGGTCGAAATCCATGTTTGGCATTTTTTTTATGAAGTAATTTCATATTTTCGCCTGTTCTTTTCACCATTAAATAGAGCTGAGTGATAACTCGAAAGAACTTTTTTTATTTGTTTTTTAATTTAAAAAATAACAAAGTTATGCAATAGATCAATTTTCAAGCCAAAAAGTTGAAATTTTTCGAAGACAGTTGAATTTTTAGTCCAAAAGGGCGATTTTCTATTGAAAAGGCAATGTTTCAACAAAACAGTTAAATTTTAAACAAAATAATTGAATTTTCCACTAAAAAGTGTCCATATTTTCGTTTTTGGGGACGCACCACACCATTTATAAGGGGGTTTCTCGGATGTGGTTGTCTTTTTAGGATATTTCTTCCGCGGTTTGATAGAGTTAAGTAATAGTTTGAAAGTATTATTTTGTTTTTGTTCTAAATTTAAAAATAAAACAGTTGCGCAACTTTTTAGGTGTCAAAATTTAAGTTTCTTTTGGGACGCGCCGATATTTGACAAGGGCCCGTATACAATGTGGCCCTTCAATTCAATATAATTTAAAACGTTAGCGATTTATTAAGATTTCATTCAAAATAACCCAATTTTTAAAAATTAAAAAATAAGTCATTTTATTTTCGTAGCATAATTATTTTGGAATTATCGTTTAACCACCGCATAATTCTGAATGTTTATGAAATAATGACAAAATAATTGATCTCACACTTATCTTTTTAGCTATAAAAATAAATTATATTATCTGTTATGTGTTTTAAAATAACACAATCAGTAAAAAGCTTCAATTTACTGTGTAACATTTTTAATTTAATTCTCGTTTTATTTTGATTTTCTTATGGTTTTCTGGTGGAATGTAGTACTTGCTTCATAAAATAATTAAAATAAAAAAGTGTGTATGAATAAGCTAAAATATATTAGATTCTTCATTTTACACGAAGGGTCAATTTCTCCGATTTTTGGTGTACACTAGATTGCAAAAAATTCCATGAATTATAAGGAATTTATTATAGAAAATCATTAGATGGAAATCACTTATAGGATAATTAGCATTGGAATAAATATTACAAAAATTTTCAAGGAATTAATATAAAAAGTAGAGAAACTACGAAAGAAAGATTTAATTTCGATTTAAAAAAACGTTTGAACGCCTAGAAATATTACAAATCCATTGAAATCCTTGGAGATTTTATAAAATCCTTTAAATCTTGTGAAATTCCTTGAAATATCTTAAAATCCCTTGAACTCTTTGGAGATCGTAAAAATCTATTTAAAATAGTATAAATCATTGGAAGTCCCTTGAATAAAACTTGGATTAAACTTATTCATTAAAGTTCCCTTTAAAAAAAAAGGTTGGAACCTCTAGAAATCTTCAAAAACCCTTGAAAATCTTGGAGATTTAATAAAATCCTTTAAATCTTGTAAAATTCCTTGAAATATCTTAAAATATGTTGCACTCTTTGGAGATCGTAAAAATCCATTTAAAATAGTATGAATCATTGGAAATCCCTGGAATAAAAGTTGAATTAAACTTATTCATTAAAGTTCTCTTCAAAAAAAACGTCTGAAGCTCTAGAAATATTTAAAATTCCTTGAAATCCTTGGAGATTTAATAAAATCCTTTAAATCTTGTGAAATTCCTTGAAATATCTTAAAATCCCTTGAACTCTTTGGAGATCGTAAAAATCCATTTAAAATAGTATAAATCATTGGAAATCCCTTGGATTAAAGTTGAATTAAACTTATTCGTTAAGGTTCTCTTATTAAAAAAGGTTGTAACCTCTAGAAATCTTTAAAATCCCTTGAAAAACTTGGAGATTTAATAAAATCCTTTAACTCTTTTGAAATTCCTTACAATACCTTAAAATCTCTTCAAATCTGTGGAATCGCTAAGAGTCCCTAAAAATTCAATGAAATTTCATGTATGTTTTGCATTTTCGTAGAAATCCTTTGAAATCTTTGGAAATTCTACAAAATTCTTTGAAATCCCTTGAAATTAATTATATTTCTTAAAATCCTTTAGAATTCCTCAAAATCCCTTGAACTCTTTGAAGATCGTAAACATTCATTTAAAAAAGTATAAATCACTTTAAAGCCCTTGAATATAATGTGAATTAAACTTATTCATTAAGGTTCTCTTTAAAAAAAACGCGTAAATCCCTAGAAATTTTTTTAATCCTTGGAAATCATTGGAGATTTAATAAAGTCTTTAAATCTTGTGAAATTCCTTGAAATACATTAAAAACCCTATGAAATCTTTAGTATCGCTAGAAATCCCTTGAAATTTCATTTATTATTCCCTTGAGATTTTTCGAAATTCTTTGAAATTCGTGAAAATATTTTTTATCTCTTGAAAACCAATGCAATATTTTTTAATTAATTTAAATATTTAGAAACTTCCTGATATGTTTGAAATTCTTTTAAAAAACCCTGCATTTGATATGAAATCTGACGAAATCACTTAAAATCCATGAACGTTCTCGGAAATTCAAACTAAATTAAACTTAGGCATTAAAATTCCCCAAAAAAAAACGTTTACATCCCTAAAATCTTTGAAATCCTTTAGTCATGTGAAATTTCTTGAAATTCTTTCAAATCCCTTGAAATCACTAGGAACTCCATCAAATTTAATTTAATTTATTTTTCAATGTTTAATATAAATATCTTGAGACCTTTGGAAAACCTAAAAAATACTTTGAAATCCTTTGAAATTTGTTTAATCTGTTGAAATCCTTTGGAATCCCATAAACCCGCCTGATATGATTTTTCAAGAATCCCGAAAAAATTGTGAGAAATTTATTATAGGAAAATTATTATAGACCTATACTAAATTTCCTATAATATTTTTTCATAAGGGGGGATTACAAGATATTGTAAAAGATTGCATGGGATTTCAAAGGATTTCATTAGATTGCCCAGGATTGCAGAAAGAGTGTACATAAGATTGCTGGAGTAATGAACCCCACGATTTTACGCATTATAAATCTTTCTATTTTATTGCATAATATCGTCGACAAAAATCGCATCCCTAAGTATAAATGAAAATAATTTTTATCTAAATTTTTAATATAATGTTACAGGGGGAGGTGAAGATTCGGAAGGCGAACTGATTGAAATCGTTGAGATGAGTGTGGAAGAGGCTAAAAGCTACGCCAATTCCGGGGATGTACAAAGTTTAACCTTTCTGTATGGAGTGACCTGGTTTTTGTTGAATAAACAAGATCGCTATTTGTAGCCAAGTCTAGTTGGAGTCTATCTCTTCCTTGAAAAGGTGAATTCAATTATTTATTATTATAATATTTAATTATATTAAATTATTCACATTGTATTCTTAATTTTTTCTTATTCCTTGATCGAGAAATATATATTTTTTTTCTTATTTTTCTACTGTTCGGCGAATCTAATGCACTTTCATCCAAGTTGACTTTACAAAAATGATTGATTGAATTGATTATTCTTTAAACTTGGAAAAAACTGCATTAATCTTGCACTTGTAGTAGCTTTTATTGAAAAATGTATTTGTTATGATTTCAATTTTTTTAGGTAAAAAGAAGATTTTTCTCTTCAAATATGCACTTACATTTTTTAAAGTGGTAATTAATTAAGTTTTCTATCCACTTAGTAGCCACGCTTCACACTCTTTAATTAGATTAAAGTTAGAAAATACAGTAAACTTCCTTTCATTGTCGAATAAAAAACGACTGTAATATTTCGCGGAATAGTGAGTTTTCTAGTATAACGTCATGGCCATGCTAGCATAGGGGGAAATGTCAGGAAGGTTAGAATAGGAGTGACATATAGGAGTGCATACAACTTTTTGGAGAAAGTATTCTAAACTTAAAAGTAAGCTATTATTATTATTATTATTATTATTATACCATTAAGCCATTTCCCTTTCGGGGTAGGCGTGACTTACTCGGTTGGAAATTAGTGGGATAGGTATATAGGTGTAAAGTAGGTCGTTATATGGTATGAGGTAGATAGGGATATAGGTGTTAGGTATAGATGTTTTAGATTGATCTGGAGTTTTCGTGTTATTTATTCAAATGACACGTTCACTCCACAACACTGCTCCGACCCAGGTTGCTGATCAATCTCTCTAGCGATCACCCCAAGTGAGGAGCCTCACAAAATTGTTATGTATGGTTCCCCACTTGGGCCCATTAGTATCCAAGGTCTTTGTTTCAGGCATCATTCACTCTATTGTCACTCTGTTTATAAACTATTTGTCGCCACACTTTTCTGTCCTGGCATACTACTCTAGCTTCCTTCACGTCCATGCATTTTTTCATGCAAGCTCTTGTGTTCCTATGACTTCTTATGTCTCTTCGGATTAATGTCTCATTCACAGATTCTAACCATTCTTTCGGCGGTCTACCTCTGGGCATTCTGCCATTTACTTTACCTTTATATACTTGCTTCGTACAGTCGTTCATAAAGGTCTTGATATTAATGGTTTTCAAGTGTAGAATGCTCGGATAGATGGCAATGTCAGCCGTCAGGAAGGTTAGGACATGGTACTGCAACTGCATACGCTTTTTTTGAGAAAATGTTCTAAACGTAAAGGTAAGTGATAAAGGTCTGAATAGTAATATTTTTCAAGTGTTTCAGGTGTTTCGCGAAATACAATCAATTATCTGAAATTTGACGTTATAGTAGCCGGTTCTGGTCAAATCGATCTGATTTACTTTTACGTTTAGAATGTTTTCTCGAAAAAGTTGTCTGCATTCCCATGACGTCATGCTAAAATACTCAATTTAAACCAACGAGGGCGCTCTTCGGATCTTGACATATGTTACCTTTGAAATAGGGGATCTTTGAAATAGAAGGAAGTTTACTGTTCTTTAGTAAATTGCCAAAATAGACTGCATGTAGATTACATAAAACATAACATACAATATTATTGAAATAGATGCTTATTAACCATTTCAGGAGGAGGTACAGAATCAGAAGAAGTTATTGAAATAGTAGAGATGAGTGCACAAGAGACCAAAAAGTATATTCATTCTTAAGATTCAAATAAATAAAAGATTACTATTAGAAAAAACAATTTCGACAGTATTATTTCTTCAATATTGCAGAATTGTCTGATTTTTTCCATTAGGGATTGTCCATAAACTACGTTACCAATTTGAGGGGAGAGAGGGTCACACCAAAAACTACGGTTAGTAACAGGTTGGGGGGGGGGGGGATGTCTCCAGTGGAAGGAACGTTACGAACTCTTTCCCATATTCCTCTATTTTCACTTTTTTAAAGAATGGTTAAAGATTCTACTATTTGATTGAAAATTGAATTATTTTGTTAAAAATTCAACTACTTTATTGAAAACTCATCTTTTTGATCAAAAATTCAACAATCGGATTTGAAATTCTACTGCTTCGTTAAAATTTAATCTTTTTGGTTGAAGAAAATATGTGTTCTGTTGATAATTCGTGTTTTTTAATAAAAAATAAATCTTCCCAGTTAAAAATCAATCTTTTTCGTTAAAAATTCATCTCTTTGGTTCGAACTTCAAGTATTTTCTTGAATATTCGTCTTCTCTGGTTTAATTCAACTGTTTTTTGTTTCAAACTAAAATAGTTTTTCGTTGAAATATCAAGTATTACAGGTTTCGTTGAGAACAAATCTTCAACAATTTGTTAGAAAATTATACAGTAGAAAATTAATCTTCTTTTTGAAAAATTCATCTATTTGGCTGTGGATATAACTATTTTGTTGAAATATCGTCTTTTGTCTTTCCATTTTACTGAAAGAAAATTCATTTTTTAAGCAAAATTAATTTTTAACCTAAAAATGTAACTATTTTGTTAAAAATTAAACTATTTTAAAAATTAACCACTTGGTACAAAAATAACTTTTTTGTTGAAAATTCATAGTGTCGGGTGGAAAATTAAACTTTTTTGTGCACAATTCATTTATTTTGCTGAAAATTCGTCTATTTGGGTAGAAAAGTAATCTTCTTTTTGGCTGAAAACTTTTTTTTTTATTCAACCATTTTAGTAGCAAATTCAACTATTTGGTTAAAAATTAAACTATTCATTTGAAAAATTAACTACGTGGTAAAAAATTCACTGTTTTGTGGAAAATTAATCTTTTTGAGTAGAATATTTTTTTAAGCGTCATTTTGGTTGAGGTTGTAACTGTCTTGTTAAAAATTCATTCTTTTTGGTTCAATTTAACTGGAAGAAAATTCATTTTTTGTTGAAAATTAATTTTTTAAACTAAAATTGTAGCTATTCTATTCGTGGTTTAAAACTTATCTCTTTTAGTTGAAAATTCTTATTTCATTAAAAATGAAACTATTCGAAAAATTAACTAATTGGTATAAAACTAACATTTTTTTGCTAACAATTCATATTGTCGGGTGAAAAATTCAGCTGTTTTGTGGAAAATTCATGTCTTTTGTTGAAAATTCATCTTTTTTAACAGAATCTTTTTTTTTCGTCATCATTTTGGTTGAGGATTCAACTGTTTTCTTAAAAATTCGTGTTTTTTTAGTTGAATTCAACCAGTTGAAGATTAGTCTTTTTGTAAATATTTCTTTAAACTGAAAGTGTAACTTTTCTATTTTTGATTAAAAGCCTACATTTTTCATTCGAAAATTCTATTCACTATAGAACAATTCATTAGAAACCCCCAAAAAAATGAAGAATAAATTTGAAATTCATGTATAGCCAACGGCTTCGTTACTTTCGGGAGGGGAAAGGTATCCGAACATTGGAAACATCGTTCATGGACGATCCCTTAGTTTCAATTATTTATGATTTTTTTATTTCAACCCAACGAACAATGTTTGTGCTTCGCCTTTATTATAAAGGACCTCGTACGTTTCTAATGGTAATTGGATTTTGGTTAAATTAGGTCAATTTAACGCAAACCTAATTTCCGTGAGTAACGTACGGGGTCCTTCACATAATTTTTTTGTTTCTTTTTCTTTATTTTTCTTTATGTTTGTCTCTTTTTATTTATTGATGTTATAGCTATAATCACAAAAACGCGAATATCTCCTAAACTAACATCAATTGCTTCCTTATCCAAAATTTTGGCTGCGGTTTATTAAATTACAGACTTCACACTCTTTCCCTATTCTCCTTTTTCATTCTTAAAGAATTCCTCTTCTTCCCCTGTTTTCAAGAAAATTCCCCTTTTTCTCGTGTATCATTTGAATGAGAACTGAATTAATTAAACCCAATAAGAAAATCCAACTGTTCTTGGTTGAAATTTAATTATTTTAAATTGAAAAGTGCATTACTATATTTTTGGTACAGAATTATGTTTCTTATTCGAAAATTCAACTGTTTTATTGAACATTCGTGTATTTTTATGGAAAATTGGTCATCCTTTCGGTTAAAAGTGAATTTGTTTCATTGAAAAGTCTACTATTATAGCTCTTCTGGTTAAAAATTCTACAAGTTAGTTTCGAATTTACTTATTTTGTTGAAACTTCAACTATTTTTTTAAAAACTCATATTTTTGGATCAAAGATAATTATTTTCATTCGAAAAATCTACTACATATTATGTTTTTGGTTCAGATGTAAGCTTTCTTGGTTAAAAAGTCTATTTGGTGTAAAATTTCATTATTTTGTTGGAAATTTAACTATTTCATTGAAATGTCTTTTTTGGTTAAAAAATAAACTGGTTTATTGAATCTGATCAATTTTGATTGAAAATTTCACATTTATAGTTGAAAATTCATTTTTTTGTATTGAAAAGTCTAGTATCATATTTCTGTCGAGAATTTATATCTTTCTGTTACAAATTCAATTAGTTTGCCGAAAATTCAACTGTTTTCTAAAAAAAGTCATCTTTTTAAGTGAAGAAGTAATTTTTGCGAACTTTTGTCTTTTGTAATAGAAAATCCGTCCTTTTAGGTTGAAAATTTATCTCTTCACAGAAATTGCATCATATTTGGTTGAAAATTCCACTTTTATAGTTTAAATTTAGTCTTTTTAAATTGAAATGTCTACTATTATATTTGTTGCCCAGAATTGATCGCCATTTGTTCGAAATTCTACGTTTTGGTTGCAAATTAATTATTTTGTTGGAAATTCCGAAAATAAAACAATCACAGCCTTTCCAGGAGATTTTAAATAATGACAGAATCTATATTTTATTTGATAAATCAACTATTCGGGATACGGAAAAAAGTTTTCGGCAAATGATTTCCCTCTATGGTCTCTTCAACAGAATGAGAAAACAAAATGTACAATTCTCATTAAATATCGGTTAGAATCGGGTTTAAAGAAACCTTTTTGCAAAAATTGTTCGTGGTTTTTTTATACAAATTATCGTTCAGATGCAAAAATGTGCAAAAGAAATCTCATGCGTCTTGGAACAATCGAACTAATTCTGAAGACAAATATTCAAAAGATCCATAAACAATGCATAAAAATCGATTATTATAATATGCTTTTTTTTGCGTTTTTTGAAAAAACTATGAGGCAGACAAAAAATTGCACAGGACAAAAATTGTTGATTTAAATAAGAATTCATTTGGATTTAAAATTTGGCTCAGATTGAACCAGATTGGGTCGGATTAATTTTTAACCGATTTGAATCGAACGAAATGTCGAGCGAAATGTAAAACTTTTTTCGGATTGGTTCGCATTGATTCGGGTTGGTTCGGATACAGATTCCGGAATAATTCGGAATGAATTCCTATCCGATACTTTCGCCAGTCAGATACATTAGGCAAATATATGATCAAAAAGTCTGATTTATTGCTTCATTTTCATTACACAAGAAACAAAATGCTTTTCCGGTTAACAGAAAAAACCGAAGATAAAGTTTACATCGTTAACATGTACAGATTCTTTTTCTTCTTTTTTTTCTTGTTCTTCATTACTTGATTAGAAAAAAAATATTATTAGGCTGTTTTTCGGTAATAAAACAGAACCCTATAGATGCAAAATGGCAGTTTTATGTAAAATTCATGCTAAATACGGTATTTTTTGGAATTTTTCCAACATGAATTATTTTTATTTGATAAATTTCAAGTTTCCCAATCGAGTTCCCAGTCATTTTCAACGAATTTTGAGTTGTTTAAACAACTATTATTTTTTCAAACAATTCTTTTAGCTTTTCAATCGTCAAAAATTATTATATTTTGGGATAAATGAAACCGTTGTCGAATTTTAAATATGACATTTCTTCTTTAACGTATTTGGTAATAATTTAAACAATTTTCATTTGTTCAGACAATTTTCTCTCTGTTAATCGTAAAAGTTTATTATTTTCTGAAACTAATCACACAATTAACGAATTTTTAGAGTAATATATTTTTTTAATATAATTTAGCAACTGTTTGAACGATTTCATTTGTGTAAACAATTTCTTTGCCCTGCAAATCTTAGGAAATGTCTACTTTCTGGGATGGATAACGCATTTGATGAATTATAAGAGTGATATTTTTATGTAAAAGACAGTTTGCAATTATTTAAACTATTAATCATGATTCACTTGGGCGTTTCCATAGGACAGGTGGAGAAAATTCTAATTCCTTTTTATCTGTTACACTATGTAGCTTATTATTTAGTATTTTGTTGTGGCAGAACTCATACCTTAAGTTTTAATTCAATAATAATTTTTTAAACAATTTTTGTCAGTTGCGTTATTGATAGTTATATTTTCAGATCGATTTCATTGATAAAGGAAACTAAAGGTTAATAAACGACGTAACAATATATTCAATCAAAGTAGAATTTTCAGAAAAACCGTAACTTTCGCATCATTCAAATCATTCAAAGAGAATTTTATTCAAAATAATAATTACATTGTTTAAACAATCACGTTTCTTAACTTCTAATAATTATTACCAGACTCCAAGTTAAAAGTTAAAAATAAGTTGAAAAATTCGGGAAAAACCGTGACTTTCTAAATCCGTTCTATAAAAGAAAATCGCTAAAAAATAAAAAATTGTTTGAATAATTATTTCTGTTCAATTTTATTCATTATTACTACACTCTAAGTGAAAACTAGACAAAACTTTGAAAATTTCAGAAAACCCGCAACTTTCTAGCATTATTCAAAGAGAATTTTATTCTAAATAATAGTTACATTGTTTCAACAATCACGTTTCTTAACTTCAAATAATTATTACCTCAACCTAAGTAATTAGTTAAAAATGAGTAAAAAAATTCGGGAAAAAACCGTCATTTTCTAAATCCATTCTAAAAGAAAATTGACCAAATTAGTATTAAGTTCTTTACAGAAAAAACCGTGACTTCCTAAATCTATTTTCAGAGAAAATTGTTAAAATTTATAATAAGTTGTTTCAACAATTAGTTTCGTGGAAAGTGCTATTTTAGGTATTAGAAATGATATGTATGAAAATTTGGAAAACAAAAATTCCCACGCATTTTTGGACCATCTGGTCATCTAGTCATCTAGTCCTAGTGTATAGTATATCTAAGTAGGAGGAGCACCCAGTTATAAGGTAAACAGCAGAGAGCTCAGTTTAGGCTCAACTCGAGCGAAAAATAAGGGCAGATGACAATTCCGCCCTGAGACCAGCGAACGGTTCCCCCACTACGCGGCTTCCCCTCACTCAGCCGAACTGCTGCCGCCGAGCCTGGGCAGCGGGAGGGCTTTGTACCTAATGAGGACTAAAATGCTGAATATAACATTTTTTCAAATTAGCACTTGGTAATTGATAAATATTATATTCGAAATCTGTTAATTATAAAGATTCCAACGATATGTTACTTGAATTAAAAAATTGAAAATTAGAGGAGAAATGTTCAAGTTAATGTGAAATTTTATGAACACATTCTTCAGTATTTTTATCGAATCCACTTCAGTAGCTTTAATTTATTGGTTGGCTGAAATTTAGCCATCATATATTTATTTTATTTATCAAACAGTGGCATTTCTCAAAATTATCCTTATATAATTTTGCTCTCTAATTTTTTTTACTGCTTAACCAATTTGTTTATGGAAGTTAATTAAAAATACTATTTTTATACATAAAAGCGGAATATAAAGGATTTTTGTGGAGCCAATCTCAAAAGTCTCGTCTTTAAAATCTAACTTTAGAAATTTTGAACATTACCAAAACACTAAATTTTATTTGTCTGAATGTCGAAAAAATTTTTTAACTGAATTCGGCCGATTTTCAAAATAATTATTCTTCATTTCAAAAATGTCCAAATCTAATTTTCAAACCAAAGAAAAAGGAATTTTCAAAAAAGGTGTTGAATTTTTAACCAAGAAAGATTTTGCAACCAATAAAGAAAAAAAATCTCATCCAAAATGTTAAATTTTCGATCCAAAAAGACGAATTTCTCGCAAAACAGTTTAGTTTTCAAACCAAAGATATGAATTTTGAACAATAAAATTTAATTTTCAATACAAAAATATGAATTTTCAACTGAAAAAAATCAATTATCAAGCAAAAATTGAATAGTTACATTTGCAGTTAAAAAAATTATTTTTAACTAAATGAAAACAAATTTTCAACAGAACGGTAAAAATTTCTACCAAAGAAATTAATTTTTCATGAAAATAATGAGTCTTCAACCACAAAATGTATTTTCAACAAACAAACAAATTTTAACCAAACATTTGGATTTTCAACCGAAAAGATTAATTTTCTAGCCCCAAAAGATTAGTTTGAAAAAATACATAAATTATCACAAAGCTATTTAACATTAAGGAATTTTCAACCAAAGAAATGCATTTTCAACCAAACATGGATAGTTGAATTTATGGTCAAAAATAATTAATTTTCAACAACAAAAAAATGATTTGCATTAAAAACTGAAAAAATGTTTAGTAAATTATTAATTTGGAAAGAATTCGAGTAAGTTTAAGATATATTTAGAAGTTTTGAGAAGATCTTAACTTGTTTTAAAACTGGAAAAGATTCCGAAAAATAAAAAAATAAATTTGGATTTTCGAAGATTTCGAAATAAAATTTTGAAGCTTCTTTCTTTTTTTAAAGGGTTTTTAAAGGTTTTGAGAAAATAGAAAAATTTCTCAACTTTGCTGGAATAATTTACAATGATCTCTTATTTTTAAAAATTAATTTTAAGAGAATATTCAAGAAGATTAAAGAAGTTTTTGAATAATAAATAACAATATAACAATAATAATTTGGAAAAGAATCGAGTAAGGTTAAAATATATCTCGAAGTTTTGAAAAGATTCCTAGGAAAAGTAAAACTGAATTTGATTTTTGTTTCAATTTCAAATTTGAAGATTCTTGGAGAAATTTTTTAAGATTTTCTAAAGCAAATTTTTAAGCGAATAACAAAAACTATTTTAGAACAAATTTCGATGTATAAATTAATGTTTCTAGCTCAAAATTACCTAAAATTAGATAATTTTAAAAATTTATACATTTTTCGATTGATTCTTCAGTGTTGAATTATTAAACATTTTGGGTCCTACTTTTTTTCTTTATCGACTGAAAAATCTTTCTTGGTTAAAAATTCAACTCTTTTCATAAAAATTCCTTTTTTTTTTGTTTGAAAATTAGACTGTTTTGGTTGAGGCTTAAGTTAATAAAAATAATACAGAAGTGCCAGTAGTAAAACGTCAAACATCTGGAGACAGTAATATCAAGCGTATTATTTTTGAAAGGAAGAATAATTATTTTCGAAATTTGCCGAATTCAGTTTTTAACTTTTTTTTGACACCTAAGCAAATGCAATTTTCGGTTTTGGTCTCTGCTCAAAATTTTTACAGTTAGATTAAAAAAACAGCATTTTTTAGATTGAATCCATATTATGCTTTTTACGCTTTAAAATAGTATTTTTAATCAACTTTAATAAAAAAATTGTTTAAGCAGTAAAAAAATGTATGATGTTTCTTAATGAGTTTCCGAATTGAGCTAGAGATGACACTACTCATTCTTTTGGAATGAGAGTGTAAAATTATTTAGGAATAATTTTGAAGAATGTGATTGTTTGAGAAATAAACTAAATTTATAATGTTCGTTAATAAGTTTTCAAATATGGCCATATTTCAGCTAAACAATAAATTAAAGCTACTGCAGTGGATTTGATAAAAATACTGAAAAATTGCTTCATAAAATTTCACATAAACTTAAACATTTCTTCTCTGATTTTCAATTTTTTAATTCAAATAACTTATCGTTGGAATCGTTATAATTAGCAGATTTCGGATATTTTCATTATCAATTACCAAGTGCTAAATTGAAAAAATGTTATATTCCGCATTTTAGTCCTCATTAGGTACAAAGGACTCCCGCTGACCAGGCTCGGCGGCAGCAGTTCGGCTGAGTGAGAGGAAGCCGTATAGTGGGGGAACCGTTCACAGGTACCCAGGGCGGAATTGACCATCGCTCCACCAGACGAGGCGAGAAACCCTTCAGAGAATTTCCCAACAATACGCACTGATTGGGATCTACCTTCTAAATAGCTAGAAAGTCATAAGATTAAGTTCGAAGTAATCCCAAGAGCTCCGAGCTAGAAACTAGAGACTAAAATGCCGTGGTCAACTGTTTTGAACGCTTCTGTGACAAATAATTCATGTAGAGTTACCATAGATTTCTTTATCATTAAGCCGTGCTGCTGCTCTATGATGGTGTTACTAAAAGCCAGATAAAGTTGGTCAAAAATAATGCTTTAAAAAACTTTGGCCACGGAATTGCGTATGGTCATCGTTCTGTAGTTTTTTTACATATTTACGATTACCTCAGTTATACCCTCAATAGTTAATTTTTCTTTTCGCTAATTAGTCCCAGGGACTTTCTGGAAATAAATGCTAGTGTTTGCGTGTGTTTTGTTCAAAAACGTATCGTCAGGCAAGTTATTATTACTTTTGGTTGCAAATTCAATTATTTTGTCGAAAATTCAACTATTTTCTTAAAAATTTCTCTTTTTTGGTCGAAAATTCAACTGTTTTGTTGAAAATGTGGTTACAAATTCAATTATTGTATCGAAAAATCAACTGTTTCCTTTAAAATTAATATTTTTTGGTCAAAAAATAAACTGTTTTCATTGATAATCTTTCATTTTCAATAGAAAATCCGTCCTTTTTTTAATTTAAATTAAAAATTCGGCTGTCATATTTTTAGGCCACAATTTTCTTGAAATTTCGTTAAAAATTCAACCGCTTTATTGAAAATTCGTCTTTTCAGTAGAAGTTCCGTCTTCCGTCTTTTTGGATTAAAATTTATCTTTTGGTAGAGAGTTTATCGTTTTTGGTTCGAAATTCCACATTTATAGTTGGAAACTTTTTAATTAAAAGTCTGCTATTATATTTTTTGTCCAGAATTGATCTCTATTTGTTGAAAATTCTACTATTTGATTGCAAATCCAATTATTCTTTAGAAAATTCAACTATTTTCTTAAAAAGTCATATTTTTAATCGAAAATTCGACTTCTTTGTCGAATATTTGTCTGTTTGGATTGAAAATGTGTCATTTGGTAAAAAAGTCAGCTCTATTTGTCAAAGATTCAACTATTTTATTCAAAAGTCATCTTTTTTGGACGAAAAATGAACTATTTTATTGAACATTAGTCTTTTTTAATAAAAAATCCGGCCTCTTCGATTGTAAATTTATCTTTTGGTAGAAAATTTATCATTTTTGGTTGAAAATTCCACTTCCATAGTCAAGCGTTTTTTTTTCCAATCTAAAAGTCTACTATTACATTTTTGTCCATAATTGATATCTATGTGTAAAGAATTCTACTATTTGGTTGCATATTCAATTATTTTGTCGAATTTCAACAATTTTATTGAAAATTCGTCTTGCGTGATAAAAAAATCCGTTCTTTTGGATTTAAAATGTATATTTTGGTAGAAAGTTTCTCATTTTTGATCGAAAATTCCACTTTCATAGTTAAAAGTTAATTTTATTTGATTGAAAAATGTACTATCGTATTTTTACTGCAGAATTTTAAAAAAATTTGATTTTCAAATTCTACTATTTGATTACAAATTCAATTATTTTGTCGAAAATTCAACAGTTTTATTAAACATTCGCATTGTTTAATAGAAAATCCGTCCTTTTGGATTTAAAATTCATCTTTTGGTACAAACTTTATAATTTTTCATTGAAAATTCCACTTTTATAGTTGAAAGTTTTTTTTTTTTTTTAGTTTAAAAGTCTGCTATTATATTTTTGGTCCATAATTGATTTCTATTCGTTGAAAAATCTACTATTTGGTTACAAATGAAATTATTTTGTCGAAAATTCAACCTTTTTTCTAAAAAGTCCTCTTTTTGGTCGAAAATGCAACTGCTTTGTTGAAAATGTTGTTACAAATTCAATTATTTTATCGATAAATCAACTGTTTTCTTTAAAATTTATATTTTTTGGTCAAAAAATAAACTGTTTCATTGAAAATCTGTCATTTTTAATAAAAAATCCGCCCTTTTTTTAAATTTAAATTGAAATGTCTGCTATCATATTTTTAGGCCAGAATTAAAAAAAAAAATTTGGTTAGAAATTCAACTGCTTTATTGAAAATTCGTCTTTTTAGAAGAAGTTCAATCTTTTTGGATTAATTTTTTGGTAGAAAGTTTATCTTTTTTGGTTCAAAATTCCACTTTTATAGTTGAAAATTATTTATTACTTTTTTTTTTAAATTCAAAAGTTGACTATTATATTGTTAGTCCATATTTGATCTCTATTTGTTAAAAATTCTACTATTTGGTTGCAAATCTGATTATTCTGTCGAAAATTTAACTATTTTCTTAAAAAATCCTCTTTTTTGGTCCAAAATTCAACTGCTTTGTTAAAAATGTGTATGTTTGAATAGGAAATTCGTCTATTTGGATTGTAAATTCATGGTTTGGTGAAGAAGTTATCATTTTTGGTTAAAAATTCTAATGTTTGGTTACAAATTTAATTATTTTATCGAAAATTCAACTATTTTCTTTAAAATTTATATTTTTTGGTAAAAAGAAAACTTTTTTATTGAAAATATGTCTTTTGTAATATAAAATATGTCATTTTTTAAAATTAAATTGAAAATTCTGCTATCATATTTTTAGTCGAGAACTTTTGAAAAATTTGGTTACAAATTCAACTGCTTTATTGAAAATTTGCCTTTTTAGTAGAAGTTACGTCTTCCGTCTTCTTGGATTAAAATTTATCTTTTGGTAGGAAGTCTATCGTTTTTTATTCAAAATTCCACTTTTATATATCAAAATTATTATTATTTTTTTTTCATTCAAAAGTCTGCTATTATATTTTTTCTCCAGAATGGATCTCTTATTTCTTGAAAATCCTACTATTTGATTGTAAATCCAATTATTATGTCGAAAATTCAACTCTCTTCTAAAAGATTCGTCGAATGAATTTTTATTTAGAAGGATGAAAAAGTAGAAAAAACCAAGAAGGATAAAGTAAAATCTTAAGAAACTTGGTCAAAGTTTTTTTTTCTTATTGTACTTAATAATAACTTCCTGTACATATTTGGTTAAATATTCGTCCTTTTTGGTATAAAATGAATCTTCTTGTCTGAAAATTCATATTTTTCTTTGAAAATTCAACAGTTTGTTTAAAATTTTTTTTCTCTTTGACTCAAATGTATTTTTTTAAATTGAAAATTCAACTATTCTTGAAAATTTGTCTTTCTTTTTTGTATTCAAAATTACAACCTTTTTTAGTTTAAATTTCAATTATATTACATTGTTCTTTGAGAATTCATCATTTTTAGTTTAAAATTCAACTCCTTCGTTAAAAGTGTAACTCTTTTGTTAAAAATTAATTTTTTTCGTTGAAGATTCATCATTTTCATTAAAAATTAATGCAGATTAAAAATTTAAATGCCTTGTCGAAAATGGATTCTTCTAACTGATAATTCAACGATTCTAGTTGAAAATGTAACTATTTGGTTGATAATTGTTTTTTTTTTCTTTCAAAATTGAACTATTTGGTGGAAATTTTTTGTTCCTTTTTTGTATAAAATTCAACTATTCCAGTTAAAGAGTCATCATTTCAGTTGAAAATTAATCACATTGGTTGAAAATTAAACTGATTGAAAATCCGTTTCTTTGTGTAAAAATTAATTTGGTTAACTTACCATTGAAATATTCTATTTTTGTTGAAAATTCATCTCTATTCTTTTGTAAAATTCAACTATTCGTTAAAAATTTATCATTTTCAATTGCAAATTCAACAACTTGGTTGCAAATTCATATATTATGTTAAAAATTCGTACTTTTTGTAGAAAATTATTCTTCATCGTTGATTTTTTTTTGGTTTATTTTTTTTTTAATTCTTTCTGGTTGAAAATTCAACCATTCCAGTTAAAGGTTCATCATTTTAGTTGAAAATGTAATTGTTTGGTAAATAATTAAATTAATCCAGTTGCAGGTTCATCATTTTATTTCAAAATTTCTCACTTTGATAAAAATTTAAACAATTTTGTTGAAAATCGTTTTTTTTCATTAATTTTTTTTTTACTTTAAGTTTTAGTATTATATAATAATAATACAACATAAGCTATATTAATATAATAAAAAACACATTTTATTGCAAAAGTTTCTCTGTTCCATAAATAGGAGTAAGTATTATGAAACAACTAATTAATAAATAAAGTTGTATCCAAATAAAAAAAAAGTGCACTAATCTCAAATCTATACACCTTAAGTTGTCATTTAATCTATTACTTTTTATATAGAGGAAAAGCCTAACTTTCATACCTATTAATATGATAATTTGTATACTCAAAAATGTACTTTTAAATTATTTATAAATCGAATTATTTGTCAAACTGTTTCATAATTGGGACATGTTTCATGATAGGTACCATTACCTTAGAGCCACGAAATAATGCAGTTTACTGAAGACCCGTAACATTGAAAAAAGAAAGTACATTAAGTTAAAAAAATGGAAAATAAAAGCTTATTATCGAATCATTCTTCTAAAAATCAAAGGCCGTGTCTATGCGTACGGACTCGACCTATTTCTATCCACATTGCGTATGAACAGTTTTCCCTTCCCTTTCATAATACGTTGCGTCCTCAGCTCAGCTCAGTCAGTTTCTGGTTTTCGACGATACAGGAAGTGGGTCCTAGTCGAAATATAATTCAGGTAGGCGAGTACAGTTATAAAAGAATGTCAAAAGAATAGGAGTCAAATATCTTAAAACACTAACTTAAAATTCACAAATATTATCAGAAAATTAATAATTTAATTATCAATTATTAATAATAGTAAAGTTCAGAAAAATATTTAAATATTTATAATTTAGTCAATCCGGGAAGCATTATATACTTTCAGATTCTGGATATGGTATTTGAGATTATTTACAGTTATAAAAGAAAGTGAGCATTCAATAATATAGCTTTCAATCATTTGAAGGGAACTTTAAGATTTTAGTTTATTTTTAAAACTTGTAAGGCATTTCAAAGAGCTTTCAATTTGGAATATTTTAGGGAATTTTTGATTAATTTCATTAATTTGAAGGGATTTTGAAGATTTTGAAACATTTTAGGATAAAGAATTTTCTAGAATTTCGGAAGATTTGGAACGATTTTACAGGACTTGGTTTTAAGATATTTTAAATGATTTCACGTTATTTTATAAGATTTCCGAGGATTTTAATGATTTTAAGGGATTTCATAATATTTTAGTGGATTTTAAAGAATTTATTCATGGGAAGTGAGGAATTTCCGTAGGGCTTGAAAGATTTTAAGAGATTTGTTATTCAATTCTTAATAATTTATCCTGAAGTCTTTGAAATTTTCTTGAATTATATAATCAACTCAATGGATTTTTTTGAATTTCTAAAAGTTCTTATTTAATTGATCTTGAGGATCAATTGATAAAATGATCAAAGGAATTGAAATATTTGAATAGTATATTATGTATGCATTATCAAGATCTTGAAAATATTCAAAAAGATTTTAAAGGATATCAATTATTTTAGATTATTTTAAAAGATTACAAAGAAATTTCCAATGGATTTCAGTAATTTAATGCCATTTCAAAGAATTTGAAATATTTTAGGAAATTTGAAAAGATTCCCAGAACTTTTTTTATTTATTTCAATAGTTTGAAGGGATTTGGAAGACTTTGAAATAGCTTAGGTATTTAAAACATTCCAAGGCATATTCAAGAAATTTAAACAATTTCAAGAGATTTAAATAAATTTGCATGCGGTTTTAAAGAATTTTGGCTGATATGGAAAGATTTTACCGAACCTGTAAGGTTATAGGATATTTAAAAAATGTTCCAAGGATCTTATAAGATTTCGGAGGATTTCAATGACTTTATGGGATTTTAAGAGCTCTGAAGGTATTTTAATAAATTTTCCAGGCTCATAAAACTTTACGGGCTTTTACGGCATTTTAATGGATTTAAAGAGATTTTCAAATATTTTTTGTAGTTCATTTAAAATTCGACCTGAATTCTTAATAATTTATTCTGCATTTTTTTGAAATCATTTTGAAATCTTCTAAATTCACGCAATTTTACTCAATTCAGTAAATTTGTCAAAAGTTTTGGTTTTATTGATCTTGAAGTCTTTAAAATTCACCTTCAATTCTTAGGCACTTCAGCAAATTCTTTTAAATTCTCGTTAATTTTTCTAAACTCATTCAAAACTTTCTCAATTAAATTAATTCTTTTATATTTTTTATTGTTTTTAATTCACTTGTTTGTTTTTTTTATAATTAAGCTTGATTTTTTTATGAATTTCATCAAATTCTTATTTCCCTTAAATTTCTCTAAATTCATTCAAATTTTATTGTAATCAACGGAATTTCTTGAAACTTTTTTTCAAACTCATTTGAATTTAACTTGAATTGCTTTTTATTCATCAGTCACTTCTTTGATTAGAAATTGGTCGGGTTTCAAAGATTTGAAGAGATTTGAATTTTTTTTATTCACCCTCAATTCGTTTAAATTCTTTGTAATTCTCTTTAATTTTTTTAATCTAATCGAACTCTTCTAAATTTACTTAATTCTATTTAAATTAATTGATTTTTTTTAAGTTTTCATTTAATGAGTCCGTAAATTATTCTAAATTCATTCCAATTTTACGGATATTATGGAATTTTTTTATTAAATAATTTTTTCGAATCATTTGAATTTAACTTGAATTGTCTTGAAGTCTTACGAATTTATCTTAAATTTGTTATCCTTTGAGCGCGAAAAAAGTACCCTAAGAGCATGACAAAAAGTACCCTTTAGTCCTTATATTTTATCCCATAGGGACTTTGAGGCCTGGAAATTTTGTTTTGTTTTTTGAACCTTTAAATTGAATAAGAAAGTTTTGCTCGTAGAAGAACTCGATTGGATGATTCCAAGTTCCGCCCGGAAAATGTGTAAATAAAACAAAATGAAAAAGTCAAAAAAATATGTACTTTTTTAAAGCAGTTTTATTACGCGAACAAAAATTAAATGCATAATTATTGACACTGTCATTTAGTGCATCTATTAGGGATATAAGGAAAAAATCGAAACCTTTTCTAATATAATAATAATAAGTTTGTGATGCCTAGATTTACTATTTAAATTAATACTCTATGTGGCAATAACAAGCGTAAAAAATAAAATTGGACCATTATACCAAAAAACCTAACATCTTTTTCATTCAATATTAATAATGCTTAATTTCAAAATTTAGAAACCTTTGATTTTCAATTCTTAAATTTGTAGGTCTATATATATTAAAAATTTTATAATTGCGAATTGTAAATTGTTTAATTATTTACTTCCTGAATCTTAAATTAATTTAATTTTGAATTTAATTTGTAATTATGGTCCTTTAAAAATAATTTCTAATTCAGGCTGATCAATTTTAAAGATTTCATTTGAATAAATTTTGTTTCAAAAGGTATATAGATGGAATTGACTTATGCATTCTCTTTTCAATTGACAGAATTCGAAGATGCAACTGTCAACGTGACTGATGATGCTGACCAGGCTGCTATATTTGGGTCTGGTGTAAACTCAAACTATGAAGAAAATAGGTTGTCTGCAGTTACCCTCAAGCGCGTTTCAAAACCCACAGGAAATATGTTTTCCGGGCAGGCCCGTGGAGAGGAAAACCGGGCCCGGGGACAAGGACTGGTTTCTAAAAAAAAAAAAAAAAGGTTTAGACTGATTCCGGAAAATCCGGGCCCCCTCATAAACTCCGGGCCCGGGGACGATGTCCCCCCCCCCCTCTCGTCAGGCCTGTTTCCAGGTATTATTTCCGAATTATTATTCCTTTCTAGAAGAAATTATATTCATTATATCCAATCATTTATTAAAAAGCGCATGGCGCCATTTTCGATTATTTCTCGAACCATCTAGAAATTACTCGAAACAATTTGAAACTATTGTTGTCGGGAAACCCGCTTTTATGATCATTTTATTAAAAAGCGCATGGCGCCATTTTCGATTATTTCTCGAAATTACTCGAAACAACATGAAACCCGCTTTTATGATTGGATGAAGCTGTCGTTTCTTTTTTTTCCCGGCTTAAAATAAAAAGTCTTCAAACTTCAGGTTTATGAAAAATTTTAGGTTATCTAAATATTATATTCCATAGAAATAATAATCAAAATAATGAATCAAGATTTTTGAAGATTCCTAAAAAAAGAAGCTTCTTCAAGAATTTTCGAATATTTCAAGAGAATGAAAAAAATTTCTTATAATTCCTGGGAAAATTCAAACTGATTATTTATTTTTAAATATTTCGAACAGAAAGTTGACAAAGATTTCACGAGGGTGAAAGGAACAAAGGTGAAACTAATTTTTTATCCACAAAAATGAATTTTAAGAGAAAATTGACAAAGATTTCAAAACATTTGAAATTATTTCCTGAAATTTGAGAAAGGATATGGTCGATTTTAAAGCCAAATTTTTCCATTACAAAGATTACAAAGTTTTGTCAAAAATTCAAACAGCTTCACCGGACATTTAGAAGTTTTAAAAAGATTCAAAATTAATTTAAAACTTGACCAAATTTAAAAAAAGTTAGAAAAAACGTAAATTTTTGAATATTTGGAAATGAGAATTTTGAAGCTTCTTGAAGATGTGGAAAAGTTTCACAATAATGAAAAAATTCTTTAAATTCCCGGGAAAATTTGAACAGATTTTTTGTTTTGAAAAAGAAATTTTTAAAGCAAATTGGCAAAGATTTCAATATATTTAAAATTATTTCTTAAAATTTCGAAAAAGAATATGGACGTCTTTAAAGCCACATTTGTCGATTAGCAAGATTACAAAGTTTAATGTACATTTTTGAATATTCTGAAATAAAAATTTTGAAACTTTCATGCATTTTGAAAAGTTTTACGATAATAAAAAATATTTCTTGAAATTCATGGCATAATTTGAACTGATTTTTTATTCTGAAGAATTAATTTTAAGAGAATATTTAAAGAGTTCAAAACATTTTAAAAGATTTCCAAAATCATTAAAACAGAATCTGGAAGATTTGAAGACAATTTTTTTTTATTTTTCAGAAATTTAAGAATATTTTTGCAAAAATGTATATAATTTTAAAAGGTATTTAGAAGGTTTAAAAGGTTTGGAAATAGTTAGAAAATAATTTAAATTTGAGAAAGTTAAAAAAATATATAAATTTTGGAAGATTTCGAAAAAGATTCTAGAAGATTTCAAAAGTCTTCTACAAATATCGAAAAAAATCAGAAAGATTTTCTTAATTTTAAAAGATTTTTCCAAATTTCAGGAAAAATTCGAGACAGTTTAAAATAAATTTTTTCCAAAAGTCCTAAAAATTTTTTAAACTGACTCGAATTTTTCCTAAAATTTTTCAAAATCCTGTGAAACAAACAAAAATTGAACTTATACAGAATTTTAAGAAAATTTTTGCAAAAATTCGAATAATTTTAAAAGATATTTAAAAGGTGTAAAAGTTTTTGAAATATTTAAAAAAGTAACTCAAAAAGATTTACAAAAATTCAAAACAAAATGTAAATTTTGGAAAATTTCGAAAAAATTTGCCAAACCTTTTTTTTCAAGAAATTTGGAATGCTTCAAGAAAAAAAAAATTTTCTTCAGATTCCTGGCAAATTTTATTTTTATTTTAAAAATGTAATTTTTAAGGAAATTGTTAAAAGGCTTTAAAAGATTTCAAAATATTGCTAAAAATGTCGAAAAAATTTTGGAAAATTTAAGGGCAATTTTTTTAATTTTCAAAGATTTTTCACAATATTAGGATTAATTCAAGTAAGTTTAGAAGATATTTATTTTTAAAACTTCTAAAAATCCTAAATATCTTTTAAACTAACTCGAATTTTTCTTAAAATGTTGAAAAATCCTGTAATATAAAAAAAATTCTACTTTTTCGACATATCTGAAATCTCCCAAAATCTCTTATTTCCTCAAGAATCTTATGAAAATAATATATTTATATAACCTTGAAAATAAATGAACAAATAAACCTAAAAAGAAAATATTTATACAGAATTTTTTAGTTTGTATTAAAAATCATGTATCCCCTCAAATTATAATTTGTGTGACATTTTTTTCTTTCTTGACTGAAAATCTTTTTTTGTTGTTAAAAATTAAACTATTTCGTTGAAAATTCGTCTTTCTGGTTCAAAAATTAATCTTTCTTGGTTGAGAATTCCACTACTTTGTTAAAAATCAATCTTTTCCTGTTAAAAATGCAACTGATCTTTTTTGGTCGAGGATTCAACTACTCTGTCCAAATTAATTTTTTTTTCATCAAAGATTTATCATTTTAGTTAAAAATTCATCTCTTTGATTGACAATGTCACTATTTAGTCGAAAATTCGTCTTTCTTGGTAGAAAATTCATGGATTTCGTTAAAAACTCCTATTTGCGTGTTAAAAAATTGAACTTTTATACAGAAAATTCGTCTTTTTTGGCATGAATTCAACTATTTTTTATTTAGAATTAAATTTTTTTTAGGTGACATATAATTTATGTTATCTAAATAATATATTCAATAATCCATTAATAATAATCAATGGAACACAGGTGTCAAAACTTTGAAATACAAAATTTAATGTTTTCCGTTTAAGAAATATAACAGAATCCAAGTAACTGTTAATTCCTAAAGTTTTCATAATTATTTAGTTTCAAATATTTTAAACACAGTACAATTTTCAACAGTTTAGAAAAATTTATTTAATTTCTTCCAAATGTTTTATTCAAGTTTTTGATTTAAAAAATTGTTTATTGTCGATCCACAAAAGTAAAGCACCTCTTTCGATATTGCGAAAAATATGCATGCGCGCGCGTAGCGCGCTTTTGGTACTTGTCCGATTATTAAAAAGTGCATGGCGCCATTTTCGATTAATTATCGAACTATCTCGAAAATGCTGGAAACGATTTGAAACTATTGTTATCGGGAAACCCGTGTTCGTGATTGGAGGAAGCTTTCATTTTTGTGCAATTTAAAAAAGAGATTCAGAAGGTTTAAAAGTTTTAGAAATAGTTCAAAAAATATTTTGAAATTTGAATATATTTCAAAAAATGTTAAACAAAATATAAATTTTTGAATGTTTCGAAAACAATTTCGAAGCCTTTTAAGAAGTTTAAAAAAAGGCTTCAAGAGAATAAAAGAACTTTTTTTAAATCCCTGGAAAAATGTAATCTGATTTTTTATTTTGAAAATAAATTATAAGAGAGAATTGACAAATATTTTAAAATATATTAAATTACTTTCTAAAATTTCGGAAAAGAATGGGAAAGATTCTCAAGCAAAATCTTTCCATTAGCAAGATTGCAACATTTTATATAAAATTTGGAAATAATTTGTTCTTTCAATTTTTACGGTGAAATATTTTAATAAAAATTTAATATTTCAAAAGATTTCCAACATTGTCAAAACAGAATCTGGAAGATTTAAAGGCAAGTTCTTTAATTTTTCAGAATTCCAAGAAAAATTTTGGAAGAATTCGAAGAATTTTAAAAGATATTTAGAACATTTAAAAGTTTTTAGAATGGTTCAAAAATGATTTTAAGTTTGAAAAGATTTCCAAAAATTTTTAACAAAATTTGGTTGAAAATTCGTCTTTTTGATTTGAAAATGAATCTGTTTCTGTTGAGGATTCCACTATTTTAATGAAAATTAGTTTTTTTTGGTAAAAATTCAACTGATTGAAAATTAATTTTTTTTATGAGAGTTCAACTACTTCATCAGAAAAATAAAAATACATCATTTTAGTTAAAAATGCACTTTTTTCGATTCACAATGTCAGTATTTCGTTGAAAATTCGTCTTTTTTGGTAGAAAATTAATCAGTTTCGTTCAAAATTCATATTATCGTGTCAAAAAATTGTCTCGTTTTGTAGAAAATTCCTCTCTTCTTGAATAAACGTGATCTTTTCGATCAAAAATGCAACTGGTACAAATTAATTTTTTTTTTGAGGATTCAGCTTTTTTTAATTCGTATTTTTTGGCATGAATTCAACTATATTTCTCATTTAAAATTAAAATCTTTTGTTGTTGAAATATCATTTATGTGTTCTGAATAATTTTAATGATAATAATAATCAATGGAACAAAGGTCTTCAACACTTTGAAATAAAAAATGTAATGTTTTCCTTTTGAGAAATGTAACATAGAATCCAAATATCAGTTAAATGTTAAACTTTTTCTAATTTTTTAGTTACAAATATTTTAAACACATTATAATTTTCAACAGTTCAGAAAAATTCGTTAAATTTATTTCAAATTCTTGATTCAAGTTTTTGATAAAAAAATGTGTGTTGTTGATCCACAAAATTAAACACCTCTTTCGAGATTTTCAAAAATATGCATGCGTGCGCGTAGCGCGCTTTTGCTACTTGTCCAATAATTAAAAAGTGCATGGCGCCATTTTCGATTAATATCTCGAAACTATTGTTGTCGGGAGAACCGTGTTCGCGTGATTTGACGAAGTTTTCTTTTTTTTGTTGTTTAAAAAAGTCTGCAAACTACAGGTTTGCGAGAAATGTAAGCTTATCTTAATAGTATGTCAAATTCTAACAATTCTAATAATCAATAAGGTAGCCAAAGTTAGTAAAAATGCAGTTTTCAAACTACAATATTAAGAATGGAACTGTATATTCCCTCAACGATATAAAAGGTCCAATTTTAAAAAATGCTTATTAATTTGTGATGGTGGCTTAGCTACGAAGAATATGTTTTTTTTATAAACTCGATTAAAATTAAAAACTACTTTTTCAATATTTAAACTAAACTGTAAAGTTTATACATTACGCTATGTTTTAAATTTAAATTTGAGCATATTAGTTGTGATTTTAGTAATAATATATTTTTTTAAGGACGCCTTTTTCAATTTCAACAAATTAAAAAAATATATTTTGTGCTCTATCAATTGAACTGAAAATCTGAGAATAAATTACCAGGTTTTTTGAAAAACCCTCAAATTAATCAACTTTAACTATACTTTATAGTTTTGTTTTTTGAACATTCTTAGACTAATAAATTATTTAAAAATTTCCAACAGGAATCCAAAATAAAAATGTTATGTCTACCTCGGATGTGTCCATTACAGTTTTGAATGATTAATGTTCGCTTACAGTAATTTTGTATACCTTTTTTATTTTGTAATTTTCATTTTTCAGGATTTTTTAAATGCGTTAAATGTATGTCACCCTCTTATATCTATAAATTGATTTTTGATGTACTTAATGAATTTAAACAAAATTAAGTTAAATCCTAGGGTCCTGAAAATATTTAATCTTATTCTCCTTCTCTCAGCAGTAATGTGTAAGTTTCTATAAGAATATTTCAGATTTTTCAATTGCAGAATTTAAAAAAAAAATGTTGTTGCCAATCTTTTGTCATAACCTGAATAATATTCCAAAGCGCTTTAGTTTTGTGAATTTTTACGAATCTTAATTTTTCATCTGCGAGAAAATCGTATTTTCAAAATAAATCTTATAAGCCCTATAATAGGATGTCTACTCAAATCCTGGAAAAAAATGCCCTAACAAGTGCAAAGTTTTTTCCTGGATTTTTTAAAACAATCGACTCTGACTATGTATACAGTTTCGCGAGATTATTATCAATACCGTTTTTTTTTCAGTTTCTAGGCATTTAATTAATATGTTTAATTTAGAAAGCTTCAGCAAATTATATTAGAAAATATTCTCAAACATATATTAACAGCATCTGGCACCATCGGTTAATTAAATAATGGAATAATACTAAAAATATCATTAATCAGTTTTCAAATTTGTCTCTGAAGTCCATGAATTTGAATAATTTCTAATTTAAAAAAGAAATTAGAACATCAATTTCCATCAATCGTCAAAAATATTGTTGTCGCTCTTCTATCATTTTAGATAGTAGATACTATAAAGTTCAAAAATTCGGTATTGATATTAATTTTATGTTTTAATAAAAAAATTAGTATATTGTTTTTGGTTTGAAAATTCATCTCTTTCGGTACAAAAATGTCTATAGTTTTGTAATACAAATTCACGAACTAAAATTACTTCTCGTTATTGACGCTCATATTTTAGGATAGAATACGAAAGTAGTCACTTATAAATTTGTTTATTTTATTTGTTTGGCACAAAACTAAACAAAGTTTTTATCGTATTGTAAATTTGAACCGTATAATTGTATTTGCAATACCTCCAAATTTCATTAATACCCAAAAAACAATTTGAGAAATATCGATTATAAAAAAAAAAATCCAATGCTAAAATTCAACATAACGCAATTTGCGTAATTTTCACCATTTTTAAAAATCTGTGGAGCTGAAACCAAGTTTCAATAAAATCGAACGACCCCTCGCAAGTCCTGTCATTTCTAACTTTTATACTGTCCCATTTGACAATTTTTGTCAATTCATAAACCTTACATGTTTTAAATTTTTCATTTCTAAATTTTGAAGTCCTAAACTTCCTGAATTTTACTTTGTGTATTTGTTAACGTTTCAATTTCAAATATAAATTGATCCGCAATAAGTTTGAATGCTTTGATTTGAAACTTCTTTAATACTTATTGAGGCTGCAGATTAACATTGATGCAATTTCAAGCCCTAAAAATATATATTCTTACTTACAGAATCAATAGGCTCAATTTTAGTTTAATTTTTTTTAATTTGATGATTCCGTTTGAAGATTATCTTTGGGGGTTTCAAATTTTATATTTGAATTTTTGAACGCCTCTCTGTTGAGAATTTTTTACTTTGAACTTTTTAATGCATCCGCATTCATTTAAGTCGTGCGAATCTGAAGGTTTCAAATGGAAAATTTCTAAATTTCGAATGTTTTAAGTAGAAATCGTTCATTTATAATTGTGTAAATAATTTGATGAATTTTTAAATGAATTGACCACGAAGCAGAAAAAGAAACTACTTTTTGAGAGCCATTACTGTTTAAAATTCGTGCAGTTCAAATTTTAATTTGTTAACCAAAATTATGATGTAATTGGTTGGATTCTGCTGTTATTTGTCTGCATTGCGCTGGCAATCAATCGGTTGTAATTACATAAAATTGTGAAATTCCCGTTAATTTTTTTAAATCATTATTAAATTTCCAAAAATTAGTAGAATACTACAGTACCTAATTTATTTTATATAACACATGCACGAATAGAGCCATTTCACATGCCACTGGAGCGAACCTAAAGTTCACCTTTTTAGCTCACAGGCATATAATGACCATTACATGTCTACGAGCTGATACATAATAGCCATTATACAATATCTATGACGTAATAATTTTTGACGGCATAGATATACATGGTCATTACATAAATATGACCTTGAAAAATGGCACTTAAGGTCAGATCTGTTTGTGTAGGTTTTCAATACTTGTAAATAAAATCTTTCTTCTCCCCCTTGGCGCATAATATATTAATCAGTCAAATTTAAGATCCGAATTTAGAAAAACTTCATCTTAAAAGGACCTCAAATGAAATTTCCTCATGTACAAACTTTTTCATTCACAGATTTGGAAGATGCAACTGGAAACATAATGTTTCACCAGCCTAGTCCACATACTTATATAAAGGTTAACTGTGAAGAACGAAGTCTATGAAGACAAAAACAAGACCTTTATCTGCACTTTCACCAAAGGCTGATTTGGAAATCCACATGAAACCTGCCATTCAGGTAAACTTTCTTAATTATTACAATCTGTAAGCAAATTAACCGCTGCATCATGGAACGTGGTACATAATTCCTTGGTTTGAGCTCACACGATGATCGTCTGAGGTCTTTAGGTTTGTCTTGACTGACGAGAAATGCTGAGTAGGCTATTCTATTGTTTCTGACCCGTACAATCCGAAATTGAAGGTCTCAAAATCGTAGCTGCTCCCCTTTCCAAGATATAGTCGAAAACTGTCATTTTTTATCAAAAATTATGCATTAGGGTGGGTCGAAAATAAATACTTTTGGAATTCGAAATCGCTAAAACGCGGAAAAGTAGCGTATTGGGGTCCTTAAAAAGTATAATTAATTTGGAATCGATCGACATGCAGCTTGGTTATCCACGCTCGAAAAAAAGATTTAAAACAGTTATTGTTTGTAGAGTTTTTCAATTTTATTGAGTTTCAATTTTTTTTCTACATACCTGGAGGTCAAAACGTTCTCAATTTTTGAGAAAAAATTTTGATTTTGGTATTTGATGTACTTATCTTCATAACTTGTAGTTAAACATTTTTGTGTGCATGTGTGGTTTTTTTAAACATAGAAAAGCAATAGAAAAAGAATCCACAAGACCAAGGAATCGAAATTGACAATACAGCGAATTTGAAAAATGTTGATTTTTGTATTTTATGAACTTATCTTTATAACTCGTAGTTTAAACATTTTTCTGAGCATATATGGGTTTTTTAAACATAGAAATACACTTTAAAAATCTAGAAGACCCAGGAATCGAAATTCAATGACTGCAAATTTTCTTATTTCGGAATTTTTTAGTGAACAGAATTATTTTTTTTATTTATAAGTATAACATTTTTCGAGCTTGTGTGGAATTTTTAAGCCTAGAAATATACCACAAAAAATTCGGCAAGATCCACAAATCTTAATTCAAATTTTTTGTAATTCCAATTTCGATTCCTAGGTCTTATCGATTTTTTTTCTAGTGTATTTCTATGTTTTAAAACCCACACGTGCTCAGAAAAATGTTTAAACTATAAGTTATAAAGATACGTTCATAAAATACCAAAATCAAAATTTTTTAAATTCGATCCATTGCTAATTTCGATTCCTGGGTCTTGTGGATTCTTTTTCTATTGTTTTTATATTTTTAAAAAAACCACACATGCTCACAAAAATGTTCAACTACATGTTATGAAGATAAGTTCATAAAATACCAAAATAAATTTTTTTTAAATTCGCTGTATTGCCAATTTCGATTCCTGGGTCTTGTGGATTTTTTTTCTAGTGTATTTATATATTTTAAAAACTCACACATGCGCACAAAATTGTTTAACTGAAAGCTATGAAGATAAGTTCACAAAATACTAAAATCAAAATTTAAAAAATTCGCTGTATTGCCAATTTCGATTCGTGGGTCTTGGGGATTTTTTTCTCTAATGCAGTTTTGGCACTAAAAAGTTTTCATGTACCTCAAATAATTCTCCTACTATTTGCAAACGTGCTAAAAAAAATTTCCGAAAACAATGGTAAATTAAATAGGAATTATCTCTTAGAAAATGATAGATAAAAATCCGAAAAAAATTGCGAAGACTTTTTTGACCTCCAGGTATGTAGAAAAAAATTGAAACTCAATAAAATTGAAAAACTCTACAAACAAGAAACGTTTGAAACCTTTTTTTCGAGCGCGGATAACCAAGCTGCATGTCGATCGATTCCAAATTAATTATACTTTTTTAGGGCCCAATAACGTTTCCGCGGTGTGGCGATTTCGAATTCCAAAAGTATTTATTTTCGCCCCACCCTATTATGCATTAACATGGGGAAATAAAGTAAACTATGTACAGCATCTTTCAGTCTTTGTGGGTAAGAGGAATCACTGATCAAATTTATCAACATATCCTCCATTTGGAAAAAGAAGAAAAGTAGTTTATAACGAAACAAACACCACAAATAACTGGACTGGTGTAAAAAAATTAATAATAGTTTGTATTCGGCCAGAGATAAAAGAATCATATGCAAATATCAAAATTCTCTGTGATTTTTTGAAAATTAATGATATTTAATTTAAATTTACGTCAGATTTCAAAGTTTTATTAATAGTAAATGGCCAACAAACAGTGGCAGCGACGATTCCGTGTCTTTACCGTTTTATTAGTTTATCAGACATGAGAGACAATAAAGAATTATGAATTGAAAGAATATGGAGATTTAAAAAAAGGTAATCAGAAGTATGTTTCTTCAGGTCGTGAAACTAATTTCTGAAAAGATTGTCACATTAAAATAAATGAGCCACTGTTTGTAGAGAAAGATAATGTATGTGTAGCAGAAAAATGCATCATACCCAAGCTGCATATTCTACAAGGGTTTGTCAATCCATTTGGAGGAAATGCATGCAGAAAATTGCTGAAAGAACCCGGTGAATTACTGAATCCTAATATTTATAAAGATGTAGGTCCGTTTGTTTTGATACCTTATGTAAGTGCATTTAAGACGATGAAAAAAAAAGTTGATTTCTCCTTTGCTACAAGGAAAATTGACATTATTAATCACCTAGACAATTTGCTTGAAGAACTAGCAAAGGCAGTAATGGCAAAAAATATCTTGATCATCTTGAAACTACATGTTTTGTTTAAGCATCTTGAAGATTGTTCAACATTTATCGAACATTCAGAAGGTTTAGCACTATGGTCAGAACAAGCTGGAGAATCGGCACACAGAGAATTTTTACGATTTTGCGAGAAAAGAAAAATAAATTTGATCAGTGATTCCTCTTACCCGCAAAGACTGGAAGATGCTGTTGTAGAATTCTCCTCGTTTCATTTATAAAACACGCAATTATACAATTTTAATAAAAATGTTTATTATTTGTGACAGAATTACATAGTGTTCTCTATTTTTCTGTTTTATTGCATCATTTTTAATAAAAAGTTACATTTTTCGACTATATCTTGGAAAGAGGAGAAGCTACGATTTTAGGACCTTCATTTTCTGATTCTAAGGATCAAAAACAATAGAATAGCCTACTTAGAATTTTTTGTTAGTCAAGACAAACCTAAAGACCTCAGACGATCACCGTGCTCAATGGCCTCTCGTCGCTTTTGTAACTTATTTTGTGCTTCGATTTTTGTAAATTTGTATCAAGTAATTATTTTTCTTTATAAAATCACAAAATATTTTTTAAAGTGTAATTTTTACATTTTCAGGATTTATTTACGCTCGGGCCAAGAAATGTTATACCCCGTTTTACGATATAACCTTTCACACTCTTTCAAGGCCAAAATCGTTGTCAATCTCAATGTGATTGTCCTGCAATTAATGAAAGACTTTAATGAAGATGAGAAGAGACAAAGAAGAGAAGAGCAAATCTATTCGTTCAGGTAAAAATATTTTTATTCGTCGTAATTATCGTCAATTTCGAAATTCCCACAACCTGGGTGAATATAATAAAATCAGCCGCTCTGTTTTGTGCACAATTCCTAAAAAGTGTATGGAACAAGCTTAGTGTTCATGCAATATAGTTCTTGAACAATGTTTCGGATGAAAATCGTGCGGAAATTTGTTAATATTAAACAAAAACCATAAACAAATGCTTAATTCGAACAATTTTCGATAACAAATTCATTTTTTTAGACATCTTTCTTGTCTGAACCAAATATTTGTGATAGATAGTATAGATTATAGATACATCCATTGAAAAAAAAACATTTCTTGTCGACAAATGACGAAATTGCGCATTTGTTTATTCACAATGTTACATGAAACATAACGTACGCTCCGTATAAAGATTTCCTTTTATGTTAAGATCTGAAGGAGTTCCTGTAAGGGATAAGCAAAAGTCAGTAAATTCAACGTACATAAACATGTATGTTATTTATTATATTACGGAAAATGTGATTGTTCTCCTTAAATTGGAATCATAAAATTTAGTAAAGTAAAACCACCTATACAATCTTTTTGGAAAACATGGAGGCAAACTTTCATGCAACTTTTTGATAGCAAAGTCAATGTTAAAATTGGGTGATCCTATATCAAAAGATGTTTCAATAATTGGGGGATAATGAAGGCAAGAGACGAGATGAAGAAGGTGCAGTTAAATTATTACTAAAATCATCCTTGGAAGCTGTGTCTAAGAGAGTAAGACTATCAATTTTATCGTCGATAGAGTGGACAGGGTCTTCATAAGGTACCGAAGAACCTGGCGTTAAAAAAAGCTTTGATGAAGCTTCAGTTTCAGAACTAGAAAACTTTAAAAATGTGTTCCAAGAAAGTTGTCCTTTTTGTGCCACCTTTTTGCGGTCTTCTTTTTCCTTCATTTTCTGTGCCTCCGATTTATGTTTGTTTCTCGTTTTTAGCAAAACAATGCATATTTTACGCACAAACACACACAAAAAAACAATTTTCATTCTTTAAATAATTTTAAAGCAGACTTCTTATGACAAATGCATAACGAAAACTAAATGCTACTGCCGCTTTTTTGTCTAGGCTATGAACGATCCTTGGTGTCGTTCGATATGCTTTTCTGTTTACAAGACGATATTTACTTATATCATAGGAAGTAGAAACCTCAAAATTTGACGAGGAAAACGTGACTATGTTCTGGCGAGATGTTATAAACGGAAGATTCTTAATCAAATTAATGCAATTAATTTTTGGGGGATCCTTACATAATGTAGAGCTGAAAGTAAAAAAACCTCACTCAGTTCAACTAAATTATCTAAATTGCTGGATATTATGCATAATTAACTTTCCACAAGTTTTTCAAAAATAGCTGAGAAACTTTTTTTTCCCCGGTGATTTTTTATTCGAAGGTAAAATTCGAACTGAACTGCGATGGGCCAAAGCACTACATATATAGCCCAAATTCGAGTGGGTGATGTTCAAGGAGTTCAACCGTTACAAACCCCTGCTTAGACTAACTTTAATCTCTAAATTTTAAAATTTAACTTATCGTGTTTTAATAACTTCCATATTAATTTCCTTATTGGCTAACAAAGGTTGTACGCTTGTATTGTAAGTTATAATATGAGTGGAATTCTCCACTTTTGTTTTGACGCAGAATAGACATAGTTTTTCAGGAATGAGATTTGATATTGCTTTGATAACTCCTGTCTTATATAGTATAAATATTACGCCAACATCGTTGGTTACATTAATTCAGTAGGTTTGTTTTTCTCCCAAGAGTTTAGGAAGATCTACTTCATCGTAATTATTATACAATTTACAACTGTTTCCTTTCATTTTAACGGGCATAAAAATTTCGATAGCTGTTATATGTTGTCTCTAAATTTGATAGCTAGTTCGTGGTTCAGGGATGGTCGATAAATAAATATTCCCTTTCGTATTAAAGGTAGGTTTCTCTTGTGGCCTTAGCTCTTGAGCTTTATGGGTTTTGAAAAAAACTATGTTTATTTTTTCGAAACCTTTTAATGCATTTCGCTATAATATTATAGCCTCATCAGAACTATAACGATTACAGGAGAATAATACAATTGATGTTTTTAGAGCATAAAGTTTATACCATAATTATAAATTACAACAATTCACACTTACCGCATTAACCATCTAGGTAACAATGTTAAAATTTGGAAAAAAGAAATTTAGAAGCCATAATTGGCGGTTTTTAATTAGGTTATATCCAGGTCCATTTTTTTAAATCGGAGTTTTTAAAGGTACACAAAATAGTAAATACTTATATGAGATATATAAAACTGGAAAAAATGTGATGAGACTGGAATTTCAGTAACATACTTACAGTATTTTAAGAATACGAAAGATTTAAAATTCCCATCTTTCAGTCGGTTTTTCGAAGTCAAAAGGATTCACATTAGAAGTAAATTTTAATCTTTTTTTCATTTTTTTGAGAATTGCTTATGTAATTTTGAAAATCATGATTATTTTTATTAAAAGAAAGAGATTATCGCGTTAGAAACAATAATTAAAGTAATTAACAATGAATAAAATCGTTTATTTCAAAACCCATAAACCTCAAGACCAAAGGCCACAAGAGAAAACCACCTTTAATACTAATGTTGGGTCTATAGGAAACAATTCTTTGTAAGCATCCTTCTTCTTACTGTAGGACAGGTACGTCTAGAATATAGATAAAGTGTCCTTGAATTATATCTACTGAAAGTGAACTAATGTCGAGGATATGTTAGTAATATTCCTCTTTATTATCAAAATGATCTCTAGTTTTCTGATTTTGTTCAAATTCTTCTAGAGTGTTCTTCAGAATCGCGGGTGTCGAAATTCGAGGATCTGCTATTCCATGTTTCCTATAATTGATGGCGTCTATGACTGTGTCAATATCTTTGTTAATTTCATCGATCAGGAGGTTGACCAGTATAAGTTTAGTATTAACTAAATTATACATTGTGTTGTTCTTTACTGTTTAACCTCATTTTTGAGCCATTCCCAGTTCTTTTCCGTTTCAAATTCAGAATTAATTTGGTCTCTTGAAAGAGTAGCCAATAAATAAGTTATAAATAGGTTTTAACGATTTATTATAAATAATGACAATTCAAACTTATTAATTACTGAGAGTTTATTACAAGAAGTTGAAGGAAGACGTGTAGGCTTTTCTAATCCTTAGTCAGTACCTTTAAAATAAAGGAAACTCATAAATTCTGGCCCAAGGGAGTTTTATGGAAATATTGATTCGAATGAAGATTCAATGAAGTCCAGGTGATTACCCGTCTCTGTGACCTGTTTGTAGTTGTGTAGAAAAAGGGTTGTGCACTTCAATGTGAACTGGAAGTTCAAAATTAGGATCCAATTTAGGATAGAATCAGTTGGAAGTAATCCAAAAATGGGAAATCCCAGATTCGGGTTTCCCAGTGCACAACACTGTCATGGTTCTCATAATGATAGTTCAAAAAATGTATCGTTTAACTTAATCGCATTACAGATACACATGTTTTTTTATGTGGTGCTCAAAGATACAATAAAAATGTAAGCTTACAACTATTTTTTTTAATTATGTAAAAGAAGAATCCTGAAATGTGAATGGTTGTGCTCCAATGTTCAGATAGTCTTTACATTCTTCACCATCCATTATTTGTCAAGGTGTGAAATCGAAGTCCACTGGATACAGTGTTATCATTTTTCTCACTAAAGTAGAAATACGTGTCACTGTATGATTCAAAGAGCAACTCTGAAAAGACAAAAATTAAATGTTCTCCTTACTTGTGTTACGTCCAACGTAACACAATTTATATCTTATTTTAATTCCTCCTTTTATTTAAATATCAGAAGGATCTTACGTAAGGGACGAGGAAAATTATTCAATTGAGGAAGGCGAATTACTACTATGATTTTAAGAGTTTATTAATAACTTGTTATTACAATCCTGAGGGTATTGATGACATTTGGGGTTGGTGATAATAATCGTCATGGTGGACCTGTTGAAATCTTGCTGCGTTCCAAATGATCTATGGTGTCTGAGGTACTTGAATCTTGGTGAGTAGGCTAGATTGAGATGATGGTTTCACCACACTGGGGATCAGTTGGCTTAACTGGGAGGGACCCGACGCTGAATTGTGGGGTGGTGCAACTGAAGCGACGCGACTGAATTGAAGAAACTGAATCGAACGGTTGAACTGGACTGAACTGAAGGTGCGTGTTGGATTAAACTCGACTGCTGAACTGAAACTGGAGGGTCCCTCGATGGGACCCAGGTTATATAATCCCCAATCTCGTTAATCATCGTGGAAGTCCTTGACTCTAACTCTTTTCTATTCGGATGTTCGGCGTACGGAATAGAATCGGTATAATTGGCCTTCTACTGGTCCGCAGAAGCTTGGAGATACGTGGCAAGTTATGACCTGTTCAATTTCACATATTGATATTTCGGCGCGTGTCATACTGTTACGTCCAACGTACCATAATTCCTCTCTTATTTTATTCCTCTTTTATTTAAAGATCAGAAAAATCTTACCTAAGGGATGAGGAAAAATAATTCAATTGAGGGAGCGAACTATTATAATGAATTGAGGGTTTATTAATAACTTGTTATTTTACAACCTTTTCTTTGAGTTTATTGAAGTTGACATAGGGATTGGTGATGGTTTTCTTAATGGTCCAGTACCTGTTAGAACTCGCTGTATTCAATGATGTATGGTGTGCGATAAACTTAACTCTTGTTGAGATGACCGAGGTTGGGACGATGACATGAAGACACTGGGGATCACAAGATTTCTTACTGGGTGACACCGAACGATGAATTATCCCGTAGTATAACTAAAGCGGCGCGACTGAATAGAACTGAACTGCTGAACTGAAAACTGGAGGGTCCCTCGATGGGGCCCAGGTTATATAATCCC
>CAKNXH010000060.1:54963-95078 GCA_932178445.1 Andricus quercusramuli | reverse complement strand
GCGCAACTAATAGAACTGAACTGGTAACTGATGAACTGGTGACTGAATACTGGTAGGTCCCTCGATGAGGCCCAAGTTATATAATCCCCAAACTCGTTAATCATCGTGAAAATCCTTGTTTCTAACACCTTTCTATTCGGAAGTTCGGCGCATGAAATAGAATCGGTCTAATTAACCTTCTACTGGTCCATAGAAGCTAGGAGATGCGTGGCATGATATGACCTGTTCAGTGTCACATATTGATATTTCGGCGCGTGTCATACAGATAGCTTAATTTACATTTAGCTTAATCTTCCGGAGCCTTCAGGTACTTCACATAGATTCTTAAAGTTATTCGATGCTGTCAGGCTAGATCCTGATTTATATCAATATTTCGGCTGGAGTCATGCGACTAATCTAATAAATCTTTTACAGTAGCCTCGTAGTGTCTTCACTTGAATCGTACAATTTGAAAGATCATTCGATGTAGGCGAGTTAATACTTGTTTTCGTTTTGACATTGATTTAGAGTGTATTTCCTTATTCGCATAATTTGGTAAGATTTCAGGCGCAACAGTTTAAACTTAAGCTTTACATAAAGTAATAAGTTATTTGTTTGTTCCTAGTTGCGGGACGTTACATACATGTACTTGTTTAGTTACTTGTTTATGGTTTATATCCATAGGTTTGCTTATTTGACGCTTAAGATACAATGAAAATACAAGCTTACAAATATTAATTTTTTAATTATGTGAAAGAAGAATCCTGATATGTAAATGGGTGTGCTGCAACGTCTAGATACTCTTTATATTCTTCACCATCCATCAATTACTGAGGTATGAAATCGAAATCCCCTGGATACAGAGGTATACCATTTTCCTCTCTACAGCAGAAATACGTGTCAGTAGGTGCTTCGAAGAGCCACTCTGAAAACGCAAAAAATCAAGTGTTCTCATTACTTGTTTACAAAAATACATAATAAAAATTAAAAAAAGCACGAACATATTTTTTTCAGCATCAAGATTTGTGTTACACATAAGCGTAGGAATGAGAGTTTATTTTTCATATTCACAAAATTTACCATTTTAGAGTGAATCTTTAATAACTTTTTAATAACCAAATGGAAGAGAATCGTGATTACCAATCAATCTCCTTTTCGTGTAAACTGGTCGACAGATTTTATGTTCATTTTTTGTGACTACATCGTGATATGCTGTTCTAGGAATGGCTCTATAATTCAATGTAATCGGAGCCGCTTTATTAACTGCAAGATCACAGATAGAGTTGAAGTTTATGAATTGAGAGTTTTTGTAGTTTAGGGTAATACCTTTTACTTTACACACACAATTTTCTTGGCCGTCAGGTCAACATACTTTATGAACATAGAATTTAGGACCACCTGAGACAAAAGTTTCAATAAAACTCCCAGAAACATAAGCTTCAAGCTCATCTGTCAAATCGCCTAATAAACAACCTGTAGCTGGGTAATACTCATGAGGCTCATTATAACTGGTAAAAATCACAGAATCCGTATCCAAATAGAGAACGCGGCGATCTAATTTTTTCAAATACCCATGTAATTTCAAGCGTGCTTGTGCGGTCGTGTATGCAGCTACAATTACATTTGTGATAGGAGAAGGGGCTACTGTTTCATCTTTATAAACTCAGGAAGTATAAATGTTTTCATGGTCGACGGGCAAGATATTTTTCAGAATTTTATCTGGACTCTGGATAATGTTTATCAATTCGTCTTGAGTACTAAGAACTTCAGTTGTCGGCATATTTTGAATGCTGACCAAACTTACCTCAAAAAGAATTTGAGCAGAGTTTAGCCAAAGAGCGTAGACCAGGATTTTTTTTATATTTCCAGGATCGAGCTGAATACCCTCTAAATCAAAAATCTTTTGGACATATGCCCTTTTCTGTTCCTCAGTAGTACAATCAGAAGGATGTCCACTAACTTCATGTTTCAACTTGAAAAACCTATTAATATATTCTGCGAATAGACCGCCTGACTTTGCGAGTGGATCATACTGTGTTGTCTCATATTGCCAGATTTCAAAAATACTTGTTATTTTGTACCCATCTTCGACCGCCGCTTTGAGCTCATCGGAAACCCATGTTCCTTCTATTTTCCATTATGTATATGTGGGCAGTCTTGCTGTTGTTGTAATTTGCAGCAAGTATAACACAAGGGAGACATGAGCTTTCCGTGTTCGCTCAAAGCGGTCGTTCATGCTTTCAGAGTTTTTTCCTGCTCCTATTTTTTTATTTCTATTCGACTTATTACAACAAGGACAATCATGTCAATAATATCCGTAAAATTGATACACATTTTTATTGCCAAACCCATCCTCATAATACCGGTGAACTAAGACCCCTTCAGTTGATCGAAATTCTAAAGCTCGACCTGCTTGTATTATTTCTAGCTCTAGCTCGCGCTCTACAGATAAAAGCCATTCGACAGCTTTCTTCGACTGCTTATTAGCTAATCCGTAGCCCCCATTCGGTAAAATCCCTATTAAATTGGGTTTTAAACCTTTTTCCTGAATACTACGGAACAGGCTGATGCTATAATGCAGCTGTCAATAAACGGATCAACATCTGCTACTGCAATAAATAGTGACCAAAAAGCTAGACAAGCCTTACGAAGAGTGTCAACGTCATTAATGCAATAACTTCTTATTTCATTTTTTAAAATTAAAAATGTAATTAATTTTAATGCATTCTTCATACCACTTGTAAAATTCTTTGCGGTTCTCTAAGGACATTGTGCCAGGGGAGTAGTTATCTGCAGCAATTAATTTACCTGTGTATGTCACATTTTGTGGTGTGTTAAAAATGTGCGCAAATGTACCTGTCTCTGCCTCCTCTAAACCAAAGGCAGCTGGCACTGTACTTAAGGGCATATGCAAGTAATTTAAACTATCAACAATTCGTGTTTTATTCACAATCATTAATATAATACTATATCCGTTTAAAATAAGTTTCGGTGGGTTGTGAGATCCTCGACTTTTAGTCAAATGACTGAAGATGAACTGCGCATCGAAACCCTTTGAGTTATGTGCTATACACACTGTTTCATCAAAGTGCTTCAAATCGCGAATAGCAAACTCTGTAAATTTACAGTTGATAATTGTTACAATTATAAAGCACTATATTAATTATAATCCTTACAAATAGGATCATCCTCATCCTCAGCAGAAAGACCATCAGAATCAGTATAGGTGGTAACGAATCCGTTCTATACTGCAAAAGAAAGAAATAATTTAATACTGAACATAATAATTGAAATTTTAAATCAAAACCAAACTCCTTTTCCACATTATATTAATATAAAGAAAACTCATACTTACTCCTACATCATCATCATTCACATCCCTGTCCTCCCGATCCCGATCCAAGAGCTCGCGAATTTCGTCTATAACATCTACCGTAATCCCACTTATACGGTCCCAAACACTCCAGTGCGTTTGCCTGGCCGAAAAATTTGTATTTGTTAATGGACGGATCGGACCACCAGGAACTCTGGGTGCCCAAGTTCCAATTAAATTTGAAATCGCACTGTAATGATTAGCGGGACGTCCTTCATGCAATAAATAAATATTTTGTCTAACTACACCCCCTTCATCTGTAATGGCTGAAGTACCGTCGTAAAAAGCTTTCTCTCTACCTTTACCAAAATCTTTAAAATCATAAACTATCATCGCTATTTGACGTCTTGCTAAATAATTCTGATAAGCAATCAGCTAATTGAATCCACATTCACTCTCAGGTATTATTACCCCAGCGTGGCGCGTGAGCTCTTCGGCAGCTCTAATCTGAACTCTACCTACAGGTACTCTACAGCAATAGCTTGAGGTAGGCATGTATTCGACTCATTCTCTATTTTATAAACTGATCGTTACACGTACCCGAGTGATTTCTACCACAAAAGTATCATCTATGTTAAATCTCATAGCACTTTGTACAATTGACTCTACCAGTTTTCATAAGTCTTCAAATAAAGATCCTTTACCGGTAGAAACGCCTTCCAGGCAACGCCTTTACTAAACCCATCTGACCAGAATACCAAACCCACAACATCACTCTCTTCACACCAAGATGTTATATATTCAAAAAGAGCTAAAAATGCTGATTCTAGCCAAGCAATCGGGTTATTTTTACCTGGAGGTATAATTTTGAACGTTAATTTTCTTCCAGTTATCGCGAATTTTTTAACAAATTGGTCACACTCGTTAATTTTAATGATAAAAGGGGACACATTATTTAAACTCTTATTCCTACCTATTGGTTGTGCATCATGAGTCTCTGATGTAATAGGTTGCACAGCTTCCGTAGCCCAGGATGGACCTGCAATTGCTTCAGGTATTGATACAATCTTCGATGAACCTTGGATTGGTTCAGTCTTAGTGTTTGATGTGGAATCACCACCGTGTTGGATTTCTGTTGTATTCTTTTTTGTTACTGAAAAATAAAATAATAATAATTCATTAAATCATATTGATGTTTGTCAAAAAAAAGTTCAGAACGAAAAAAGAGAGACGTAATTTTTCTTTCCATGCCTCCTGTTTTACTTTCTGTCTCTCCAAACGCTCTTGCTTTTTATAATCTTTATAATTATCCTGATTTTGTAGAGCAACTGCCTCTTTCTTCTCTTGCTCTCTTACTTTGTCGATTTTCTTCACGTAAGCATCCATTTTTTCATTCTTTTTTCCTCCATTTTTGTTTGCTGTCATTTCTCCTGTACAGCTTTTCTCAATTCCTGAACAGCATTTCTCAATTTTTGCTGCTGCTGTTTATTTTTCTTTACCTTCTCTGCATTTTGTGATGAAGGAATGAAATCTTTGTCATTGTCATCAGCACTCGCAACAACTTTAGATATTTTTTTAACTTTTTTAATTCGAGGGTCCTGTGAAGTAGCATCCTGATGTTGTCTCTTTCTTTGAGTTTCTTTCGTCTTTACTCTATTAGATTCCAGCTGGAGATTCCCTTTGAAGCTCCTCATATCTCATTACCTCTATAAGTATAGGGATATCATCACCTCTCGCACTGAGCTTGTAACGGAACTGAAGAGTAGAATACTGAACTGAAGACCGGACTGTTGTTGCCAAATGTGACGCGGAGATCTTTAATTGTTGTTGGGATCCTTGGTTCAAACAACTTTCTAATCGGAAGTTCGGCACATGGAATATGACTCGTCTAATTAGCCCTTGGGGTATCTTTACTGATATATACAATTTTGAAAGAACAGGTCGATGCCTGAAAAGTTGAAACCTGATCAATTTTACATAACGATAATTTGGCGCGTGTCATATGAAGCGTCTAATCAACATTTCAGCTTAGCCTTGCCACAACTCCTTTTATTCCAATAGGTCATCGTTTTATCTGAAGATTATAAGGATCTTCACTAATGTATAAGGAAATAAACCAGTTATCTGTACAATTAATTTAGAAGCATGTGCACCATGAAGTTAGGGGCTGGTAACTCATCCTCGTATTCTCCTGTACCTTAAAGAAAGGTCTCCATTAGGTTTTTTTTTCGTGAAAGAGGAATTGTCGAAAGTGAATTTAGGAAGAAATAAGATACTCACTGTAGATCTGTAGAGTTGTAGATCCTGTATTGCTGATTGTTGACAGCAGATTTACGCAAATTGTTAAACTAGAAGTTCATTGAGGAAAATCAAACTAAGACTGAAGATTGGAACTAATTTTAGAATACTCGAAGATCACTTTTAGACACTCTAGATCACGACCGGACTGAGGTGGTAACTGAACTGGGGATGGGCCGAACTGAAGATCTGAAACGGTGTACTGTTTTGAACTGAACTGAAGCCGGATTCTGAACTGCCCTGCGGGAAGTAAAAAAATTTAAAAAGGTAGAAACGTATAGATAGAAAAAGATAAAAATATTCAATGTTTCTGTCATTTCACTATTGAATTATATTAATATTGAATTTTATTATATACTTACTCGTGACGAAGAGAATAAAAGCGTAAAACTTCCCGCTCCCACTGGCAGCGCGGTAGCACTTCACATTGAATAGTTTTTGTTGTATTAATGATTGGATCAAAGTTCGAAATAATCCTGCATAATTTGATTACTTGTAGGGGTGAATGACCCTCCCAAGTCTGTATAAATTTCGCGCAAGCAAACATTCTTAAGAAAATGTTATGTCATGATCAGAGGGATCTTGTCTAAGGGATGAGGAAATAATTCAGTTAGGTGATTTTGTACAAATGATTGTAAGTTTTGTTACGTCCAACGTAACACAATTCCTCTCTCATTTTAATTCCTCCTTTTATTTGAAGCTCAGAAAGATCTTACCTAAGGGATGAGGAAAATAATTCAATTGAGGGAGGCGAAGTACTACTATGATTTCAAGAGTTTAATAATAACTTGATATTACAATCTTGAGGTTATTGATGACATTTGGGGTTGGTTATAATAATCTTCATGGTGGAATACCTGTTGAAATCTTGCTGCGTTCCAAATGATCTATGGTGTCCGAGGTACGAGGGTCGTTCAATAAGTCCTTAGAAAAATATAGAAATGGTGTTCGTAGTATCGAAAAAGGTTTGGTTTTAGAAAGCATCATTCCCCACTAGACAGCTTAGTTATATCCATCACTGTTCCTGTGTTTGCAATTGTTTACAATTGGGGTAATGAATGAACGGGCGGCAAGGTGATGGCCGCAGTTTTTTGGGGTGCACGCGGAATCATCTACTCTGATCATTTGGAAATAGAAACAACGGTAAATGGAGAGTATTATGCGTCGTTATTGCACCGGCTGAGCGAAGAAATGAAAAAAAACGTCCACATTTTAAAAGATCCTCGTCCCTCAAGACAATGCACGGGTGCACAACTGCGCAGTCTCGATGGGCAAAATTATGGAATTAAAATTCGTATTATTACAACATTCACGGTATTCACCGGATTTGGCCTCCAGTGACTTTTTTTCTATTTCTAAACTGGAAAAAATTGCTCGGCGAACAACGGTTCTCGTCTGACGCGGAGGTCATCGCTCAAACGTTTGTGTCGTGAGATCTATGAAATAAATAAAGGACATAATAATTAGAATAAGAAGCAGCTTTAAAGAAGAAAAACAAAAGGTACGTTGGAATAATATTATCATAATGGGAACATTTCATTCACACAATTGGTACTAACTGCTGTATGCATGTTTATGTTATGTTTACAAAAACGAGTGTTGAAAAATTTGTCTAATTGGGCGTGCAACTCATTATGGTCATATAATACCAACGTACCTTTTGGTTTTCTTCTTCAAAGCTGCTTATTTTCCTAAATATTATATGCATTTTGTTAATCTCATGGATCACACGACACAAACGTACGAAATAACTCACTGATTCCTTATCAGAATTCTTTCGGTACAGTTAGTGAATTTCAAAGCACAGTATTTTCCAGGAATCTCCATGGATTTTATGCCAGATTTTTGAAAAATTATAATCGCTTTGAAATTCACTAACTGTGCCGGATCAATTTTTTTCTCGTTACTGAAATTTCAATTACATGTTGTTGAAATTTCAACTGCAGGGTTGAAATTTCAACCACTTCATAGTTGAAATTTCAACAACGGTAATCGTATAAAACTTCGACCATATGTGGTTGAAAATTCAACCAGATATTTCTAACAGTGTAACCTTTACTGGGAGGGGCATTTGCTAAATCTCGAATTCCTAGAATTTTTCGCCTCTACAGCCCCAAAGTGCGAAACTTAGCGGACTTCTACCACAGTTGCTGGCTTTTGGGCTTTGATTATTTACTAACTTTTGCTTTCCCGACCGAAGCACAAAAAAGAGGGTAGGTTGTGTCACAACGCAACGTGCTCTCTTAAACTCGTAATCAAAGAGTTCTACGTTTAATGTTAAAAATCCGCTTACACGTCTTGGTTTCTTAAATATATACTGACTTTTGATTTCCCGACGAGTGGTGCTAACGGAACATGACTTTTTGAACTGCGCGTAGGCGTCGCGTATATATTTTATATACTTTTAATCGGTGTAATTTTCATGGTGATTGTTTGTCATACTCGTCAAGCTTGTCAACGTATACTTGTATTTCACTAAAATTATATTATATTACGTATTAGTCAATGCACCAAAATTTTGTAAACTAGATTATTTCCGCACACAAAAGTTGTTACAAGTATCAAATGAATAAATCATAGAAAAGTGTTGTACTTTATATTGTATCTTAATTTACAATCATCCTTCCACAAAAGACCATATTGAACCTTATAGAAATTGCATAAGGATCTATAAGTTTTTAATACTTTGTATTTGGCTGCCTGGCACGGAAAATTTGCTAGATACATCTTCTTATTTCTATTAGAAACTAGTTAAAAGTAAAATTTTCTTTTCTAAAAGCCTTTAGTTTTGCGCATTAAAAAATTGCACAATTCATATAAAACAAAAATAACAATAATTTCACAGTTATAAGTGAATAATTTGCTATCAACAATTGTATGTAGATTATGAAATATGGGTGTTAAATGAGACCAGAGTAAGGTAGAAATGATGAAGCTGGAGATGGGGACGAAATTTCGTTGATATTGACCTTCAGTGTAGTAATAAAATGTAGTTATTTAGATAATTTTCCTTTTGTGATGGGTACTAATTTAGTGGCTGAAAAGGTGTCTAAATCTTTTATGTAAATCGTAATCGTTACAGAAGATGTGGGAGTAAAGTAGAAGGGACTACTTTTAGATACTTTAGAGAAAATTGGGGATTATATAACCTGGGCCTCATCGAGGGACCCAGCAGTATTCAGTATTCAGTCACCAGTTCATCAGTTACCAGTTACCAGTTCAGTTCTATTAGTCGTGCCGGTTCAGTTATACTACGGGTTAAATCATCGTTCGGTCCCACCCAGTAACAAGTAGTGATCTGGTGGGAACTGGTGGGTACTGGTGGGAACATTTTACTTAAATATTCAGAAGGACTAGCTGAATATATTAATTTCTTGTTGTATTTCTTGACCGAAGTTTTATACAAATCTGGTTGAAGTAAGTATTGTTTTTAATTTATCTTGGAAGAAAATTTTTTGGCTTTAATTTTAACCATTTAAAGTTATATTATTCAGGGAATATTCAGGGAAAATTTCGAAAATAATTTTTTTTTTTTTTTTTGGAATTAATCGAATGATTAAGTATTTTTTTTATATCTAATTTTAGTTATAATTTTTCGGCCACGCAAACGCACTGGAGTGTTTGGGACCGAATAAATGGGATCACGGTGGATGTTTATAGACGAAATTCGTGAGCTCTTGGATCGGGATCGTGAGGACAGGGATGTGAATGATGATGATGTAGGAGTAAGTATGAGTTTTGTTTTTATTAATATAATGTGGAAGAGGAGTTTTATTTTGATTTGAAATTTCAATTATTATGTTCAGTATTTAATTATTTCTTTCTTTTGCAGTATAAAAGGGATTCGTTACCGCCTACTGATTCTGATTCTCACGGTCTTTCTGCTGAGGATGAGGATGATCCTATTTGTAAGGATTATATTTCATATGGTGCTTCAAAATTGTAACAATTATCTATTGTAAATTTATCTATTTTATATATAATAAATGATTTTCTTTAATCGAGGTGGTTTTTATTAAAATAATAAATATGTTTCCACATTGATTTCCTATGCTGATATATCCATTTTTGATGCGTTGCTTGGTTTTCGTTGTTTTTCATTATTTCAAGGTCTAATTTGTATTGATCTTTTGGTTTTTATTGCTTTTTTTTTTAATTTTTAACAGTATTATTTTGACTAGCATAGTCACTAAGTTCAGTAACATGGTTAGAATAAAAAGTACTTTTTACGTTAATTCTTGTTGGTGTAATATATCGTAGGTTGCGTTTTCTATTATGGATATCTGGTTTTCGAGAAAAGATAAGGGTATGTCTTCTTTACTTTGAAATTGTGTCAGAAATTTTTCAAACATTCTGGGCTATTGCGTAGCGTAATTAATTAAGGAAGGCGTGACATAAGTGAAAGCAAGAGATGATTGAGGCACGGGAATAGAGTGAACTAGTTCTTTTCGATTATATCATGAATAATAGAATGGGCTGGAAGGAATTAGTTTACAGTTAGATTTTATTTGCAATATTCCTTGATTTCGAATTTTAAATGAGTTTCTTTGGTTATCAGGACAAAGTAGTTGAATTTGTTTCATAGAGGGGGTTGAATAAATCCAACCATAATGAACTTGTAATGGAGTCCAAATAGGATAGTTATAGAAGTTGACATAAAATTGACATTTATAGGGATTTGATTCAGTAAACATTTTTATTTCGCAAATAGGGTTCGTTGAAACATTATAAATTGGAACATGCGGTCGAAGGTGTTTGGAAGTGCTAATGTACGGGGTGATGGGATTTTCAAGGATTTATCTTTTCGCGTTTTTGAAGTTATTCTAGGGCATTTATTATTTTTGTGTGTTTTTGTATTACAGTATTTACAAGAATTTTCCCAAGCGACTAACTTTGGTCGAGGATCAGTTTGTACTTCCTGATCTACCATTTTTGTTTTTCCCGTGTAAGTTTCTGAGTTAACATTCGCGCAGAGATCATATTTTTGCATTAATAAACGGAGAATATCTAGTGCAGCTTTACTTTCAGCTAATTCTTTCGTAGCGCCTGTTTGAATTACTAGGTGGTCGTCAACATTTATTTGATATAAGAAGAAGGATCTGATCTTGAATATCGGTCTTCATATGTTATAAATTGAGCATCCGGTAGTCCGTATCGAATTAGGAAATTCTTCAGTATCATAACGTGATTTAACATTCCCAAGGAAGTGTGCTTTTATTTTGTATATCTTGTGGCGCGTGGGCGTAGTTCAACAGGGGTTTCTATCATTAAAATGTTTTCCTAAGATATAAAGAATTTGTTAGAATTTATTATATTGATTTGTGGCCTGCATCCACATTTGATGCATTTTTTGTAACTTTTTACTGTACTTTTTGATGTGTACAATATGCTTGAAGTTTTTCGGACTTCTTGTTACTAAATGTTTTGTTTAATTAATTCTTCATCTTTGCCACTACTGACAATTAAAAAATTCTGGTATTTTAGCTTTATTCAGAATTGGTATTGGTTAATTGCGTTATGAGTAATTTTTAGTTTGTCATCTAGTGGTTGTTCTCCCCTTCGTTCCATGAGCTTGTTCAATAAGGTGACGTAACCTTCGTGTGACATGCTTGTTAGATTTTTATAGAGCAATGTTGATTGTTAATTTCTTCAGTAAGTTGTGATTGCGGATAGAGAGTGACTTGAGTAGTAGTGTGACCTTTACCTGTATTACTGTGTTGTACTTTGTCGTTCTGAATTTTTGTTTCTGGTCCCATTTTTTGGCCTTCTAATTGTGGAACAGACTGTTTTGGTCCTTCTGTCGGTTTTTGATTACCTAAGTGTAAAAGTAAATTAGTAACTGAATCCCACAGTGCTCCTTATAGATGAAATAACCAGCCAAATAATGTATGTAAGGCGTATCCACGTATAAGTGTGTCTGCAATTAATTTTATTGCTCTAATTATGATTATAATTCCGATTAGTCTTGCGCTAGTAGTGCCAAAGTTTGTGACAACTGTCCAAAATCTTCCCCAAGCTAATTCTGATACTTTGTCTAATGTTTCTTCGTCTAAAAGGTTGAATACTGAGAATCCTTGTTTATTTGTTGGTTCTCCCATTGCCACTCTAATTATATTATTCAGGACCATGGGGTTTTCAGCTTGAAACATGTAAATGATATGTGAGTCGATGCGTTGGCACTGTACCGGATCCATCTGAAATAGACGCGAAGGATGCCTTTGTTTTTATTTCTGAACATTGATGTGTGATCTTTTAAGTCTATTAATATGCACTACAGTTGGTTTTCCTCGAATATTAATTTTCACGTTTCCTTTTCCTAAAATGTCTAACACTTCATGAGGGCCTGTGTAATTATTTTCAAGCTTTCTTAGTTTTCCTCCTTTCAATAGAAATACTGTATCTCCAATTTTTACTTCTAGGGGGTTTGTTTTCTTGTCATGGTACACTTTAGACTTTTCTTTTGTGGTCATGAGGTTTTCCCTTGCCTGTGCTCTCATTTCATGATGTTTTGTTACAAAGTTTATTAAGTAATCGTTGTTTTTGTAATTGTTATTATAATTCCATTGTCGCTGTCGGTTTTGTTCGTTTAATTTCAGAGGATGTTTGTTACTAATAGCTTATTGAGCCTTTTCCAAATAAAAACATTTTTCGGTTACATGACCTGGTTTTTTGCAAATTAAACATATTTTTCTTGATACGTACACTTGCTTATTTTTACCGGTCCCACTGTTATTCAAGGTATTGTTGTTTGGATTTTCCCTTCTCAATGCGCAGCAGGCTGCTAGATTTCTTTCGATGTCTATGGTGGCGTTAATTACTTCCCTAATTGTTGGTTTTTCTCTTACGCGGATTTCTAATTCGGGTCGTAATCCGCAGATAAAACTCTGAATTGCATCTATTTCTAAATTTCTTCTGAACGTGTTGTCTACCTGTCCATTTTTGCTTATTCTGTGAGCGTCTTCGATTTTGTCGGCTACTTCTTTTATTCGCGATGCATAGGAGGGCACATTTTCATTTTCCCACATATATAGGTTTCCTAATATTCCTTGCAATTGGTAAACACTTTTAGCGGGGGCATATATTATTTTGATTTTATCGATTAATTCCTCAATAGTCGCATAGGTAGTCGCATAGGTAGTCCCATAAATACATTTTCGTGTCTCTCCCGATAATTTTCCTCTTAAGAAGCTGGCTAAATTTTCTTTGTTGGTAACATGGTCTTTGCTTCGAGGCAGCCTTCGATAAAATGTGATAGAGGGATGTTACTTCCGTCGAATATCGGAACTACTTCTAACGCGTCTCTCAGGGATATTTGTTGGTTATTAGGTAGAGTCATCTCGTTGTTAACAACTGGTTCAGCGTTTTCTCTAAGATTATTTGTATTATTTTCTTAATTTAATTGTACGGTCTCACTGTTATCGTTGTCGCTATCGTTGTTGCTAAAAGTTGATGTACGCGTGAGGGAGGTTTCCTTTAAGTTGATTACAGTTTCGTCTAATTGATTATTTATTGTACTGCTGAATAAATTTAAATTTTCGATGGGTTTCGGATTCGGGTTTCGGTAAAAGTGTCGCACCAACTATCCGAAAAGCTATTTGCTTCAGTTTTTTCACTAACAGAGTTAATATCGAAAGTTAACGTTTCATTTAAGGAGAGATTTTGTTGCGAAGGGATTTTTCTTTTGAGTTTAATTGGACCCGTTTGATTTTCTTCTACTAATTTCGCGAGTTCAGTGTTAATTTTAGTTTTGCTTCTCGTAACAAGGGTTTCCTTATTTTGTGGTTTCCCTAAATTATCGAATTCTGGGTCCGAAATATGTCCTCTCATAATAAATATTGTCATTGGGCTGAAGTAGGGGTTCTGGATTGTAAACATTTTGTTCTATATGTCGAAGGGTTGTGGAAGGATGCGAAATGTTAAAAGAAATGTTGGATTTCACAGAAACTCATAAATTTCGAAATTTTCAATGCAATGGTATAAATGGCATGAATAAATTGTACAAAACACATCAATTCCAAAATGTTCAATGCAATGGTATAAACTGTACAAAACACATAAATTTCAAAATGTTCAATGCAATGGTATTGTTACGTCCCACGTAACACAAATTCTCTCTTATTTTAATTCCTCCTTTTATTCAAGATCGGAAGGATCTTAGCTAAGGGATGAGGAGAAAATAATTCAATTGAAGGAACCATTCATTATAATGAATAGAGGATTTATTAACACTTGTGAAATTACAACCTTTACTGAGTTTGACATAGGGGATTGGTGATGATTTTATTGATAGTCCAGTACCTGTGATCTTGCTATGTGGGACGAACTTGACTCTTGTTGAGATGGTCGAGGTTGAGACGTTGAAACGAAGACACTGGGGATCACTACTTGTTACTGGGTGGGACTGAACGATGATTTATCCCGTAGTATAACTGAACCGGCGCGTCTAATAGAACTGAACTGGTAACTGGTAACTGATGAACTGGTGACTGAATACTGAATACTGCTGGGTCCCTCGATGAGGCCCAGGTTCTATAATCCCCAAACTCGTCAATCATCGTGAAAATCCTTGATTCTAACACCTTTCTATTCGGAAGTTCGGCGCATGGAATAGAATTGGTCTAATTAACCTTCTACTGGTCCATAGAAGCTAGGAGATGCGTGGCAAGTCATGACCTGTTCAATGTCGCATATTGGTATTTTGGCGCGTGGCGTACAAATAGCATAATTTACATTTAGCTCAATCTTCCGGAGCCTTCAGGTGCTTCATAAGGGTCCTTAAATTTATTGGATGCCGTAATGCTAGATCCTGATTTATATCAATATTTCGGCTGGAGTCATACGACTCTTTTCTAACCCTTTTCTCGAAGTTGTTCAGTATGGGTCCGTGTACGCTCAAAACGGTCACTAAGCGTATCCTCATAATAACCATCAACTAATACACCTTCAGGTAGTCTGTATTCTAGTGTTCGGCCAGCATGAATGATTTCTAAGTCTAATTCACGCTCCACAGACAAAATCCATTCGATAGCCTTTTTCGACTGTTTATTTGCTAACCTATAACCCCCAGTTGGTAGGACACCTATTATGTCGGACTTCAAATCATTTTTCCTAAAAACTACTGAGCAAGCTGATGCAATGGAGACGCTTTCGACAAAAGGATCAACATTAGTTACCATGATGAATAATTCTCGGAAAGCTAGACAAGCAGTACGAAGAATATCAACGTAATTTATACAGTACGTTCTAATTTCATTTTTTAAATTAAAAATGTAATTAGTTTTAATCAATTCTTCATACCGCTTGTCAAATTGTTTACGGCCCTCTAAGGACATCGTATGTGGGTAGTGAAACTGTTTAGCTGGTAATTTACCTACATATAGCTCATTCTGCGGTGTATTGAAGAGGTGCGGAAATGTACCTTTCTTTGCCTCTTCTAAACCGAAGGCTGCAGGCATAGCACTTAATGGCATATGTAGATAATTAAGGCTATCAATAAATCGTGTTTTTTTTACTTTTAGCAAAATTACGCTAGTACCGTTTAAAATAAGCTCTGGCGGTTCATTAGTACCTCTATTCTTTAAGAGTTCTCTAAGGATGAATTGCGCTTAGACACCTTTCGCATCATGTGCTATGCAAACGGTCTCATCAAAATCCTTCAAATCACGAATAGCGAACTCAGTGAACTGGGCCACAGGATCCTTATCAAAAATATACTGGCGCACACCACACCATTGACATTTTACGTTGGGATCCGGGTCATTCATACAATCTTCACAAACCTGCTGTGCAACACACAAATTAGGTTTGTGAATATTTGTTGATTTGTCACCTTCGAATTTTTCACATTGCTGTGTTTCGAAGTCGTAGAAAATGTAAGCCACTTTTTTTAGTTTACGGCTGTCCTCTATTATCTTTTTTAATTTCTAGGGGTGCCATAAAATAAAAATGATTGATTGGACAAAGTTTCTTACACGTTGTGCAATCAGAGAAGCCACATTTATGTACCTCCCCTTTCTTGGTTTTCTCAGAGTTAAGTAACTTTGAACAACCATTGCAGATTTGCAATACAGAGCAAATACTTTTACCTGGAGAGTGTGAATTAGAAAGTAAATGTTTACTGAAACATTCAACTCCATAAAAATACCGTCGACAGCCCCCACATTTAATATTATCATTTTTTTTTGTCCATGTCAGCATTGACAAGTGTCACATTTCATTGTGCACCTGTGATCAGTTTGTCTAAAGTAAGCCTTATTACATGGTATACAAAACTTTTGCGCTACGCTAGCCCCGACTAAATTTAGTATAGCACTATAATGAAAATTTGGATGACCTTCATAAATTAAATAAATATTGTGCTTGATCTCACTACCTGTATTTGTTATTTCCGAACTACCCTCGTAAATAGCCTTATCTCTCCCTTTTCCGAAATCTTTAAAATTAAACACTGTTATTGCAATCTGAGCATTTGCCAGAAAATTTTTAATATGTAATTAGCTTGATAGCTTAATATATAATGTAAGCTTTTCAGCTGACCTAATTTGTACTTTGAGCTTATCTCTATCGCTTATGCTTCTATAATCTTTTTTAAAATGATTATTATTCGGATCGTACTGCCGATTTGCATTCGCAATCGCTACTACGATAGCCTGTGGTAGACACATGTTATTGTTGTTGTTAGCTATAGTGTAAACCGATTTTTTTTAAACTTTGCTAGCTAGCTTCACTTACCCGCGTGATCTCTACTACAAAGGTGTCATCAATATTAAAACTTATGGCACTTTGAACTACTGATTCTACTAATTTCCACAAGCCTTCGAAATGCAGATCTTTGAGGGGTAAAAATGCTTTCCAGGTAACTCCTTTGCTAAACCCATCCGATCTAAACACAATGCCCACTAAATCAGTTTCCTTACACCACGAGACTATATAATTATATAACTCTAAAAAGGCTAATTCCAACCGAATAACAGGATTGTTCTCCCCAGGAGGTACAATTTTAAAAGTTAATTTGCGCCCATTTGTGTTAAATTTTCTTACATATTGGTCACTCTCGTCTATTTTTATTATAAAGGGGGTTAAAACGTTACTCTATTCCTACATCGTGGTTGAGCATCATGTAGATCTTCTGAGAGACTTTCAACAGCTTCATCAGTCATCGACTGGCCATGAGAGATGGGTGTGGGAGATGAGCTAATCTCTATAGCTCTGGATGGGCCTGCAATCGCACTAAGGTCTGGAGCTGCTTTCACATGAATCGGGGTCTGCTTCCTATTCGACCCTACTTGAGTCGATGTGTTTTTTACACAATTTTGAACTTCTGAAAAATTAATAATTGTTTAAATATCATTCTTCCTTTTGTAGACGAAAGTTTAGGAATATCTAAGTTATATATATATACATATCATTTACATCACCTTTTCGTTTCAGTTCAGATGTAGATTCATCCATTTTTTTCCGCATTTTCTGCTCCTTTCGTACTTCCTGAAGAACTTTTTTTTGTTTCTTCTGGATCTCCTCGAGATTCTCCTTTGCAATCATCTTCGCCGGATATTCATCCTGCTTCCTTTTTGCTATGTGTAACCTTTCTTGCTTTGCAAGCTCTCTGTTTATTTCATCATCCTGCATTTTGCGCTCCTTTTTTAAATCTGTCTCTCTAATTTGGGCAATTTTCTTCAATCTCATTTCCCTTTCTTTAGCTACTTTGATTTTTAATTTTTCTTGAATTTTCTCCTGTCCAACTTTTTCCCTCTTATCCTGTGGTCTACGTCTATTTTCCTGTTAGTTCCTCAGATTTGTTTTTAATTTTTTTCTTTATTTGCGAAACTGGCACAATGTCCTCGTCAAAGTCCGTCTCGTCATCAGTTTCTACTACTATATTGCGGTCTATTCCTTTATTATTATATTTCTTATTGACTCTAGGATCCCGTGCTACACTTCCCTCACCAAATATAAACTCTTTTGAGCTTTTTTGCTTCTTTGAGCAACACGCTTCTACCATTGGATCAGAATATTTCCTCTTTTCACTAAATTCTACAGTTTTTTCTTTTGCATCTGCCTCCGTCTGATTCCTTATTTTTTTATAATGCACAGCGTTGGCTATCTTAGATTTTCTGGATTTACCACTCTGAATTTCAGCTAAAAAATCAACACAGGTATACTATTTTGAAATGTTCACTTTTTACAAATTTAATGAATAGAAATCAAAAAGAGTTTTACTTACTAATGATAGTTTATATATTATTTATTGCAGAGTTCCTCTCTCTCTGCATTTTCAAATATTTCCTCAATACCATAATTAAAGGTATATCGTCCTTCCTTTGTATGGCTGTTTCCACAACGTCATCAAGTTGCCCCTGTGAATCACATTGGCTGATGTATCCTTTTAACTTGGCAATAAGACGATGTCTTTCATCCTTCCTCTGATGAGTAATTGCTTCCTGGTTAGTTTGATTATCCATCGACATTATTGGGCTTATTGTTCACTTGAACTGATAACTTTAAGCTACACTGATAAACTCCTCACAGAACACAGTTCAATTTATCACACTCAACAATTGTTCAAAGTACACTGTGAAAACACTGATAAACTCCTCACAGAACACAGTTCAATTTATCACACGCAACAATTGGACAAAATAAACTGTGAAAACTAATTACGGTCGAACGTGCTTCACGTTAGAGCATATAGCTAAGACTGACGTTCCACTGAAAATGAAACTTTTGGAAAAATGTTACGGAAGAACACTATTATCTATGACCCTTTCACTTTTCCTATGTCGTTCCAACCCTTCTACCAAAGAGATCTTTCCCTTTTAAACCTATGGGGGTAACGGCATATAATCAAATCTAATGTCCATCCTGGAATGGAGTAGTGGAAGGGGTGTCTGGTCGAAGTGATGCCTTACTACTCACATGGACAAAACTCTGGCTCCTACTGGTCCATCGCCAAGGTTCATTAAAGCGTCCTATCTCATATTATTCAATATGGAGAACTGTATCCAAGTAGATTTTAACACCATAGCACCTCCTGAAACTTGCTTTTCTGGTTGTTTCACAGTCCTCGATAGAGCGGCAAAAATGAAGCCACCGGGATCTTCAATATCATCCCATATATACCACCGCATGAACAGATAGGAGAAAAATATTCTCGAAGCGTAAACATATGAGTATGCTGTCTCCCATCCAAAGAAAAGCGTGTATGGTTTCCAGTTATTAGTTATGATCACTTGTCCTTATGTACACGTGCATGCACGCTACGGACGCGTGAGTTTACATGCAGATACGCACATGCATAACCTAAATCTCGAATTCCTATAATTTTTCGCCTCTACAGCCCCAAAGTGCAAAACTTAGCGGACTTCTACTACAGTTGCTGACTTTTGGGCTTTGATTATTGACTAACTTTTGCTTTCCCGACCGAAGCATAAAAAAAGAGGGTATGTTATGTCACAACGCCACGTGCTCTCTTAAACTCGTAATTAAAGAGTTCTACGTTTAATGTTAAAAATCTGCTTACTCGTCTTTGTTTCTAAAATATATACTGACTTTTGCTTTCCCGACGAGTGTTGCTAACGGACCACGACTTTTTGAACTGCGCGTAGGCGTCGCGCAATGGTGGAGTGAAGTTGAAAACGGATGATATCTTCATCACTCCTTTGCTAGGTCACGCCTGTGCAGTTGAAAAAGTCGCGATCTGTTACATCACTGTTCCTGACCGATGCACCAAGAAAAGAGTGTATGTTCCGTCAGAACGCAGCAAGATTACTTAATGTCGCCTTCTTTGCATATGCATAATATTTCATATACTTTTAATCGGTGTAGTTTTTATGGTAATTGTTTGTAATACACGTCAAGCTTGTGAACGTATACTTGTATTTCACTAAAATCATATTTTATTATGTATTAGTCAATGCGCCAAAATTTTGTAAACTAGATCATTTCGGCACACAAAAGTTGTTACAAGTACCAAATAAATAAATCATAGAAAAGTGTTGTACTTTATAATGTCTTTTAATTCACAATCATCCTTCCACAAAAGACCATATTGAACCTTACAGAAATTGCGTAAGGATCTATAAGGTTTTAATACTTTGTATTTGGCTGCCAGGCAGGGAAAATTTGCTAGATACGTCTTCTTATTTCTATCAGAAACAAGTTGTAAGTAAAGTTTTCTTTTCTAAAAGCCTTCAGTTTCGCGCATTAAAAATTTGCACATATTGCACACTTCATATAAAACAAAAATTGTAAAATTTAGGATATGGTTGCTTTAATAACACGTGATTAATAAACATTCACGAAGCATAACTTGACAGTTTATTATAAGTGAATAATTTGCTATCAACAATTGTATTGCTATAAACAATGGTGTCTAATTTCTTAATGGTTTTGGATATTCATGAAATAATTGATGTACTTTCAAGAACTGTTTTTTTAAAAACATGCCTTGTTGGACTTGCAGTGATGCTTTAGTAAACTGTATTGTAATTTCATGCAAATTTTGTGATTTTTTAAAACAAATTCGCAGTTTTTAGTAATTTTTCAGAGTTACAGACACTTTTCTTCAACCGTACTTTGTTAGACTTGCTAATGATAGCTCAGTAAACTATATTGCTATTTATGACCAATGTAGTATGTTTAAGGTACTTTTATTTCAATCTCGTATTGTTCGACTTACCAGTTATGCCCCAGTAAAGCTATTTTGTAATTTCAGAACCGCAATTGTTATTAGCAACTTTTTTGAACTAATGCACAGCTTGAGCAATAGCAGTTGGACATGCCCAACAAAGCACATTTAGAAAAAAAAAGGATCTGAAACTCTTCAAAATTTCTCAAACTGCGCATTAGTTTGTAAATTTTGTTCATCACTATAAGAAATCAATTTTTTCAATGGATGTATATTTTACATTAAATGGAATTGAAAACGAAAACAGTTCATAAATATCCAAAACCATTACAGAATCACCCACCATTGTTTATAACACTACAATTGTCAATTAACAATTATTAATTCATAATAAGCCATCAAGTTATGCTTCGCGAATGTCTACTTATCGATTTCATACTATAATATCAATCATCTTGAAATAATTACATGTTATTAAAGCAGCCATATCTTAAATCTTACACTGTTTTTCAAAATTCATGTTTGCATAGAGTAAAAAAAATTCTTTTTGAAATCAATCTCAAGAGATCTCTTAATAATTGAGTAGTTAGCTCTAATTTTTTAAAAATTTCATCAGGGGGGTCTAGAATTTTGTTCAAATTTTCACGCATATCCCCCAAAAATTTTTTCGAAACCGCAAAAAAATGGAAGCGTTTTTTTAAATGATTTTTAGAGGATGTGGTGCCATTAAGTTTGAAACGTATTTCCCATAAGAAAAATATTATGTTGTGCTACAAGTGCGGAAACTAGGCAGTTCAACACGAGTATGAAGCTTGTCTGTACGAGCCACACGGGAATCGTAGGGGAGTTGTAGGTAAGTTTAAAGCGAGCTGTAAACGGGTCTTTTTTCAGCACCCGTCACACACGATATTTTTTGTGATGCATGCGGCCAGTCCACTCTTATTCCTATTCCCATGGCGCCAACTCATAATTCTAGAAAGTAATCTGTTTCGAAATGCGCAAGCACAACAGCTAGAAAAAGTAATCTTGTTCAAAGTGCGCAAGAGAAAAAGAGAAAATGATTTCCTTCAATGTTTATTTATTATTTGATCATAACTAAAAAGCCAAAGCAAAATTAATAATTTCAGAAAAGGCCGCAACCTTCTAGCAATTATCTAAGAGAAGATAGTTATAAGCAATATTGAATTATTTAAACAATTATTTCTTTAATTGATTTTATTATTACCTGGCTAAGTGAAAAGTGCACTAGAAGTTAGAAATTTCAGAAAAAACAGCAATTTCCTAACATTATTCAAATAGGACATATGCATAAATAATGATAATAAATTGTTTAAACAATTATTTTTGTTAACCTCAATTAATTGAAAAAAAACTGCAACTGTGTAGCATTTTTCTAAGAGATTGCACAATTATTTCTGTTAAAAATTGACTATTGCCTTTCTTTAACTAAAGAGTTTCAAAACCAATTTTTAATAATTTATGTAAACATCTAATTATCAGTAGAAAGTAATATTTTATGTATTGGAAATAATTTGTACGAAAAGAAACCACAAAAAATTAATAATTAGCGCCAAACACTCGCAAAACCCAATTTTACACTTGAAGGTTTTTTTTGGGATCCTATAAAAACAGACTCATGGTTGTGATATTTGACAAGTAATTTTTTATTTGTATTCTATAGTTAATTGTGAAGAGAAACTTGAAATTTCAACTGGATTAACCTAATATTGGCGTCTCTGAATAAAATGTACAAAAACACCTTTTCTTATGGGAAACACGTGTACTTCATGGGGCTCGTGAAACCTTCAAATATCATTAAAAAACGCATTTATATTTTTGTTAATTTGGAATAATTTAGGGGCGATATGCATGAAGATTCGAAAAAAAAAGAATTTCCCATGCATTTTTGTACCACCCTAAAGGGTAATGAATCGCATGCATTAGGTATTTCACGTTGTGACGTCAGCTGGTATTCAATTAAGTAATAAAATAGTGAGAAATTTTTGTATCGATTTTAATATTTTATTGAATAGCTTTCCAAAAATGAAAAATAATGACAAAACACTCAAGGGTGGATCCAGAAAATTTTTCAGAGAGAGTGATTGTGAATTTTCTTCAACGAATGTATATTGGAGGGGGGGGGGCTCCCCAATGATTTTATTTTATGTTTTTACCTTATTTGCTTGAAAATTTGTCTTTCTTTGGTAAAAAATTAATACTCTGGTTAAAAATTCAACTATTTGGTTAAAAATATATGCATTTGGTTGAAAAGTCGTCTTTTTCGCAGAAAATCAAATTTTTGGGTTAAAATGCAACTGTTTGGTTGAAAATTGATCTGTTTTGGTTGAGGATTAAATTATTTTGCTGAAAATTCGGTTTTTTTTGGTTAAATTGTATCGTATTTTATATGAAATTAAAATATTTTCTTGTTGAAATATCAACTATTAAATTTTGTATTGAAAATTCATATTTTACGTTTACAATTCAACTCCTTCGTTGAAAGTTGAACTAATAGTTTGTTAAAATTGCATTTTTTGGTTGAAGATTCATAATTTCAGTTGAAATTTAATCTCTTCGGTTAAAAATTGAACTACTTTGTTGAAGTTTCCCTTTTTGGGGGTAAACAGTAATTTTTTCAGCTGAAAGTTTAACTATTTCCTCGAAAATGAAATTTTTTTTGAAATTTCATATTTTCTGGTTGGAAATTCAACTATTTTGTATAGAAAATTCGACTTGTTGTCTTGAAAATTCAACTTCACTTTGTAGATGATTCGTTTTTTTGCATTAAAAATTAATTTTTTTAATGAAAATTCCACTGTTCTATTTTTGAATGGAAGATGTTATTTTTTCGAACAATGTAATTAATTAATTAATTTTCCGATGTTAAATTTTGTCGATTACTGGTCAAATAATTTTCTGGAGAAACGAGAAAAAAAATCCGCGCTGAGGCAGATTTTTTCTCGTTTCTCCAGAAAATTATTAGACCAGTAATCGACAAAATTTAACATCAGAAAATTAATGTTCTTTTTTTGGTTCAAACTTAATCTTTTTAGTTTCAAAAATCAACTATATGTTTGAAAATTTATGTAATTGGTTAAAAATTCTTATTTTTTGGTAGAAAATTAATTTTCTTGGTGAAAATGCAATTATGTATTTGGTTAACGATTTATTTATTTTGTTGTGAATTGTTTTTTTTTTTGTTTGTAGAAAATTAATCTTCTTGATCAGAAAATTATCTTTTTGGTTGAAAATGTAATTATTTTATTGGAGATTCAACTGTTTTGTAGAAAGTAGGTCTTTCTAGCTTTAAAATTCCACTTTTGGTTCAATACATATTAATGTTTTTTGACGAGAATTCATCTTTTATAGTAGAAAATTAATCTTGGTTGAAAATTTATCTTTTTGACTTGAAAAATCTAAATTTTGGATGAATATTTTTTTATCGACTGAAAAATCTTTCTTTGTTAAGGATTCAAGAATTTGTTGACATTTTTTCTTTTTTGGTTCAACTGCTTCTGATTTATGGGCTAAATATCAACTTTTATATTTATCTTGTGAGTTCATCTTTTTTGGTTAAAAATTCTCAACTATTTGTTTGAAAATTTAATGGGCGTAGTTTAACATTCTAAGAACAAAAAAATAAAAGTAAAATCTGAGTATCAGGTGGCTCCAATTTTCCAAGAAAATTAAGAGCCCCCAAGTACTTCATGTACCAGATATAAAGATTATAAAATTTTTAATTTGGTTTTTAAATCTCGCGGTTGGGGAGGGGGCGATCGTCCTAATCGCATTCTCCGTGATCTGTTCATGAGCCGCGGCCATTTGTGTATTATGGTGCTTTCACACCTCTGCCTGCCTGCCTGGTGCAGGCAGAAAAGTTGTAAGAGTAAAAGAGATAGAGAGCGCAAAATTGGACAAAAAATACTTTCTATCTCTTTTACTCTTACAACCTTTCTGCCTGCCCCAGGAAGGCAGACAGAGGTGTGACAGCACCATTACTGATTATTTTTCAAATCGATATTTTTTTTTGTAACAATTTTATTATGTTTTAAACAGCTTTTCAAAAATAACAAATAATATCCAAATACACATGATGAAAAAAATGAAATTTCAACCGATGCAATTGGTATTAATGCTTGGCAGTGCTGCCAGATGGGGAGCCCGGAATGAATTTAGCCCGGCATTTTGAATTTATATTTGAAAAATCAATGTCATTCGTTGAATTTTGTTATTTTTTCTTTCTGAAATACATTTTATGATTAATTAATCCAAATAAACATATTTACATGATATTTATCAATAACTATTCGAGATTATAATTTCAGGTTAGGTGGGAGAAATCCAAGATGTCTACACGCCGAGGGCCAAACAATAATACCACCCCATGGGACGCAACTTTATTTTTTTAATAACTTGGAAAAAATTAAATTTACGCCATAAGTGTATTTCGATATTATTATTCATCTATTCAATTGAATAATAAAAAAGCTGATTTTTTTGTAACGGTTTTATTATGTGATTTAACTGCTTTTGGAAAAACAAACAATATTATCCAAATACACTTATTGTGAAAAAAAAATTTTTTTTCTCAAGTTATATCACAAAATAAAGTTGCATCCAATGCAATTGGTATTATTGATTGGCCCTCGGCGTGCAGACATCTTGCAAGCAGATGTCACAACTTGAAATATACTTAATTCTTTTTTTAATTCAGATGAAAATGAAGTTCATTTTATCATGAATAATTTTCGCAAAAAAGCTAGAAAAATATTCATAATAAAAAAATAAAATTCAAAAGAATTTAACCAAATAATAAAATATTAATATCAATATGTTAAAAATCAGTAATAAAATGAGAAAAATAAAGTAAAAGTATTGAAATTTTATTATTTCTAACTAACTATATTGATTCCTTTTTTATATAAATTCGAAATTCACTTTGGGTAGGGTCAGACAGAGATAGGCCAAAGCAAAGATGCTTGGCCCTCAGCGTGCAGCCATCTTGCCAGCTAACCTCACTTTTGCACCGGGCATTTCAACAGGTTGAACTGCGGTTTCAACCGTTTCAACGAACGAGCTTTTAAATGGATAAGCATATCTCTTTATTTATCGTCCACTGACAATATATCTTGAGTTTGCCAGTAATAGAAGAAAGTTATGAGTGAAATGACACAAGAAGAACGAAATGTCATTGTTCGAAAAAGAATGTTGGACCTGCAAAAAATGACAGCTCTTCCAATGCCTCCGGATTCGCCTTACATTAGGCCACTGCGTTTGTTTTACAAACAGGATGGCCGTGAAAAATCATGGGATATTATACAGACACACGACGGTGTGTATATCATAATTTTCAACGTAAGTCGAAAGAAACTCATCTTCGTAAGACAGTTTCGACCTTCGATATACTTTTCTGCTGTGAAGGAAAAATTGGACGAAATCGATGTAAAAAAATATCCAGCAACACTTGGCCTTGCTCTGGAACTTTGTGCTGGAATAGTTGATAAAAAAAAACCACTGGTAGAAATTGCGAGGGAAGAAGTCATCGAAGAATGTGGATACGAAGCACCGGTTTCAACTTTTGAGAAAGTGAATAGTTACAGGTTTGTTTACAATTTTTTATCTTACTTTTCACTACTAAAAAAAGAGTCAGGAATCGTCAAAAATGGTCAGAAGTTCTGACGATTTCTAAACATCATGACCATTCCTGACAATTCTGAATATTTCTGAAGATGTTTTAATTTTTTTTTATAAATAAACAAATATGAAAGTGTTATTTTCTATAATTTTCAATAATTTTACGTTTTTTGAAGTTATATTGCAAGAAATTTGGATGGAAACATTAATATAATGAAGAAAATTTTCCTTACGATTATTCTTATTAATATTACAAACAAATGTAATAAACAAATGCATTCATATAGCATCTTTCGACAGAAATGTTGTTTTTGATGCCAGTTTTTTTTAATTGGGAACCTCATAATTTCATCAAAGTTCATAATTTTTCGATAAATTTTATAATTTTTTAAAACAAATTTACTGAAAAATGCACTATTTGGCCATCTGTCGCCGAGAAAATTCGTTCTCTTCGTACTCAGTCCTTTCAATTATGAACTTTATGATAATCTCAGCAAAATTAATGCTTGGTTCATAATTTTATGATTTTTTAACAAATTTAATTAACAGAGACATTATTGGGGCATTTGTCGACGGAAAAACTCGTTTTTTTTTCAAATGTTGTTCCTTTTAATTAGGAACTTCACGATAATTTCAGCAAAATTCACCATTATTTTAATAATTTTGTCTTTTCTTTAAAAGAATTTAAGAAAAATATGCATTATTTTGGCATCTGTCAGGGAAAAAAGTGCCGGAATAATGCAATTATTTATTGAATTTGTTTCAGAAAATCATAATATTTATGAACTAATTATGCATGTTGCTCAAATTATCAGGAAGTTCCCAATTAAAAGAGTGACATCGAAAAAACGAATTTTTACGTCGACAGATGCCGAAATAGTGCATTTTTTCACTAAATTTGTTTCAAAAATCATAACATTCATCAACAAATTATGAATTTTGATGAAATTATATTTTTATTATATATATAATATTGTTTCTATCCAAATTTCTTGCCCCTGAAATTATCTCCAGCCCACTTGTCCTTCTGCATGACTTTAAAGAGTTTGAAAAAAATATTTTGTTGAAGAAAAAAAAACAAAATAGGTTTTTTTTCAAAAAAATGCATTTTAATTTTGATTTTCAAAAAAAGTCATAATGAAAAAAATTGTTATGATGACCTGAAAAAGTGAAAACTTCAGACCCCTGTATATTTAAAATTCATTTATTTTTTGATTGAAAATGTAATTATATTGTTGAAAAGTCATATTTTTTATTAAAAGTTCAACTTCTTTGTTAAAAACTCATTTTTTTGGTCTAAGGTTCATCTCTTTGGTTGAAAATTGAACTATTTTGATGAGAACTCGTTTCGTGTTTGTTGGAAAATAAAGTTTTTTAAACTAAAAATTTTAAGTTTCAAATATTTGTTTCAAAATGCATATATTTTGTTAAGAAGTCGTCTTTTTGGGTAGAAAATGAATCTTGTTTCTTAAAATTTCAACTTTTTGTTTGAAAATTCAACTATTTGGTAGAAAATTCATATATTTTGTTAAGAAGTCGTCTTTTTAGGTAGAAAGTAATTTTTTTCAAAGGTCACATTTTTAGTTGATAATTGAACTATCTTGTTAAAAATTCATCTTTCTTGATTGAAAATGATTTTTTTTGTTGAAAGTTAATTTTTTTCGATTTAAAATTCCACTGTTTTCTAAAAGATTCAACTTTTTAGTCTAAAAACTTTACTTTTTTGTTGAAAACTTAATCTTTCATGGTAGAAAAGTCATCTTTCTTGCTTGAAAATTGAACTATGTTAAAAATTCACTTGAGAAGAATTTTCCGTGACAAGATTGTGGCACCGCCAGACCTTTAAAAAAAGTACTCTGTCGGCGCCAGGCCTCGACTACACCGCTGGTCAGAAAAGGTCAGAAGTCCTGACTTTTTTCTAGTTATTCCTGATTTTTTTTAGCAGGGTTCAATTTTCTAATAGCACATATCTTATATTGTTCTTGAAAATTAAATTTTCTAATTTTATTATTTTATAGATCTGGGGTGGGAGACACATCTTCGACACAAACTCTTTTCTATGTCGAAGTTACTGACGATATGCAAATACATCCAGGTGAGAATTATAAAGTTAACTTTACAGTTGAGCGGTTGCAGTGTAGAACTAGGTAACCATAATTTTTTACCGAAAATGGGCTTTTTGCATAACCAATTTTTGAAAAATCAAATACATGTTGTGTTAGAAAAATTTGTTTGAAATCTCATTTTTAATATAGTGATAAAAAGATTGATAATTCAAAGCCTAACCTCTTAACCTTTTTTAAATCCTTTTCCTAACAAACTTCCTCTTCATAAAATTTTTTCAATGTATTAGAATAAAAAATACTTATTTGTTTAAAGAAAAAGCCTGTATGCCAATTTTTCCAGCGCCAAAGTAAAAATTAAATTCCAACCTAAAATCTTAAAGCTTCATTTATTACAAAAAACCAATTTTATAATGCTTTTTCAGTTAACTTTTTGGCTTGCGATCGCAAACGATATTTCAAAACCCATGAAATTTGAACCTTAAAATTCTTGAATTATTTATTCTGAATTAGTTAACTTTTTCTAATTAAACTCATTTTGTCCCAATTTAGCAACTCAGTATCTCGACAGGAACTGGACAATTTTTTTACATCACACTTTTTTGCCCTTAATTCAAAAATACTTCAGCTCGGGAGTAAACTTTTTTTAAATCTTTAAATGGCGATTTCGATTTTCCAGAATGTTATTTCGCTCTCCTGAAAAATTCCGGTTTTGTTGGTTATCTAGTTCTGTACTACAAACCTTCAAAATTTATCGTTTGAACCGGTTGAAAAAAAATTGTGAGTTGACATCCGAAAAAAGTGAAAAGAAAATTTTGAAATTAATTAATATCTTCTGTTCTTTCTTTTTGATTGCAAATAAAAAAAATCCTATTGGTTCTATCAACAATTTCTACTGCCAAAAACGGTTTGCCTAATGTAGGATTTTTCGAAAATGTTCAAAAAACATTTTTTTTTTTTTGATTAAGGTAATTAAATTCACACTTTTTTGGAAAAAATTTAATATATCGAACTAAACACTTCTTCAGCTTGAACCAAACATTTTATTATTTTGAATTCGTGGAATTTCAGGTTCGACATATTCAACTTTTTCCAAAATGTTTGCACATGACTCGATTAAAAAAAACATGTCTTTTTGCACATCTACCAAAAATTATGAATTGAGTAAAGTATTTTTTCACATTTTTCTTTTTAATAGTTAAAACATATAACAAATCTGCCATAATTTTTGATTTAATAGGATTTTTTAAATTTTCTAATTATTTGAATTTTCAAATAAGAAAACAGAACCTTTTTCACTTTTTTCGGACGACGAACTACAAGTTTTCCATCAGCTCCATCGGTTCGACTAATTTTAGCATTCCATCTGCCCTAAATTCTCATGTTCAGAGTTAATTTTGTATCGGAAATGTTTGTAAATTTTAGTAGAAAAATTCTCTATTACTTTAAATTAAATTAAATTATGCAATTTTCAAACAACTCGATTTAAAATTTCTTTTGAGTTTGAAAAGTTCAGCTTGTGGCATTTCCAATCATGAAATTATTAGTTTACAATGCGTTATTCTCAAGTTCAATAAACTAAATTTCATTTTGAAGTCTTAATTATTCATTTTTCTTTTTCGAATTAAAAAATATGATAAAATACAGTTTTGTAAGTTTGAACAATAAAAGCTTTAAGAGGTTTGAGCTCTATTACCTTCGAAAATTCACAAGTTTAAATCGGTGCAAAATAAATCGATTTAAAAATTAAAACATTAAAAATTATAATCGTTTAAAATTATGCTATTTTAAATCTATTTTCAAATATTTTCAAATTTCAAATTCATATATTCATAATTAGACGACACTGACAGATTTTAAACGTTTCAAATTAAACAATTTCTAATTAAAAACATACAAAATTAACCTTTTAAAATTGAACAATATCTAACTTTTAATTTGGAATGGATAATTTGAAATGAAGTTTTTACAATAATAAGATTTTAAATTGAAGCGTATAAACTGATAAGGTTTGAGATATAAATAGTTCAAAATACAATTTTTATCTTTACAATTTCAATTGCTACATTTTGCACATCTTTATTTGAAACTGAAATTACTGAATTTTGAAAAGTATAAAACACGATTTAACAATTATGTTCAATTTCAAAATTCCAATTTAAAAAGTGTTCTATTTGAAGGGTGTCACGTCATAATCATGTAAGTGCCATTTTTTTAAAAACTCTTTTTATTGTCTTAAAAATTCTCTAAAATTCTAACTCACATTGTGGTGATGTAAAATTTCAATAAAAATTTTTCAAAACAATTTTAAAAAATATGCGAGATACTTTATGCAATTTTTCAGCAGATTCGAATGGTGCTATTATGTAGTCCATATTTCAAAGTTTTAAACAAAAATTGTTCGAAAAATTACAAAATAAATTTTGTTGCTGAAAAACTATCTATTAGTTTCAGCGCTATTAGTTTTCAGGTGATTTTATGACAAAATCATTTTTTTTTAAGTTTTGCAAAATTGAAAAAATTGTAATGAAAAAGCCGATTTCATTTTATATTCGCGATTCTTTCAAATTAATTTTTTAATTTTGTGCCTTATATATTATTATATATTTCATGTTAATTAGAATTTAAACAATCAATTTTAAAAATTAGTTTTTTTCTTTGAACTTAATAGTTAAATTTGGAAACGACTCCGCATAAAATGTATAGAAAAGTTCTTCCGGTGGATTTTAATGATAATCATTTATTTTGTAGTTTATGAAACCAGAAGTTATTTCCTAAAAGGTCTTGGACCATTTATGACAATTTTTTTGTGCGGGGTCCTTTTACAATACTGAAAATTCTTCAATTTTGAACAGTAAAAATAGCAGCGTGCGTTTATTTTTAGACTGGCATGTTATAAAGTCTGATCTTATAAAGTATGTCTAAAATGACTTTGAACGTCACTTGGCATTATGTACGTGAAATTATAATTTTTATTAACTTAACAATTTCTGCGACCCTCATTAACAATTTTCGAATTTTTTAAACTTTGAGTTTGAACTGTTCAAATTGGATGAAATTTATTTCAAAACTGTTCAGTTTTTCAGATTCACATTTTATACATTTCAATACTAAAGTCCTCTTTCAAAACCAAGCTAAAAGTGCTCTTTGAAAATTTTGTCAAATGTGTTTTTAAAATAGAGTTGTTTCCGAAATCAGATATTACTTTTTTCCAATTAATGTCTCATATAGTTCGTAAAATTTGTATTCCATATACGTCAATAGAATATTTTTTGAATTTTTTTCTCTATTTTTAATTTATTTAATTGATGTTGAATTTAATTGATCGATCAGATATAAGTGATTCTCAAATCATTTTTTTGCATACATTTTTCATCATTTTGTTCACGTCACGCTATTCCTGAGGGGTTAATCACTCGGATTTTTGGTGTACACTACATTAAAAGATTGCGTGGGATTACAAAAGATTGCATGAGATTGCAAAAGATCCCATGGATTATAGGGAATTCGTTATACAAAATCATTACATGGAAATCAATTATAGGATACTCAGCATTGGAATAAATAAAACAAAAATTTTCAAGAAATTAATATAAAAAGTAGAGAAACTACAACAGAACGATTTATTTTAGTCCACTGATAATCTCATATGGAACTACACAAATATTGAAATTTTGTATATTCCTTTAAATCCTTTTTTAGATTCCCTTAAAATCCCTTGCATACAAATTGAATTAAACTTATTCATTAAAGTTCTCTAGAAGAAACGTTAAAATTCCTAGAAATCTTGTAAAATTTCTTAAAATACCTTAAAACCTCTTAAAATCTGTGGAATCGCTAAGAATCCCTTGAAATTCAATGAAATTTCATTTGTGTTCCAAAGTTTTCTGGAAGAAATCCTTTGAAATTATTGTTCATTTTTCCAAATTCTTTGAAATCTCATTCATTTTGTATATTCCTTAAAATCCTAGAAACCTCTGAAACCCCTCGAAATCCTCAGAGATGTAATAAAATCACTAGAAATCTCTTTGAATGTTTGAATGTTTCATCTAAGCTCCCTCGAAATGTTTTGAAATTCCTTAAAAATTCCTTAAAATATTTCTAAATCTCTTGAAAACCAATGAAATATTTTTGAACTAGTTGAAATATTTGGAAAATGCTTAAAATCCTTTTGAAGGCCCTAAAATCAGTGGAAATCCCTAGAAATTTGTTGAAGTCTTTTGGAATTCCTTAGAATCTTATTATATGTTTGGAAATGTTTGAAATGTCATGAAATTGTTATGAAATCCGACGAAATCGTTAAAAATCCTACTTTGTACTTCTCGATTCTTTGTTGCAACTCTTTCAATATTTTAACATTCTTAATTTCTATACGGATTTTTTTTACAATGATATTCTATAATAATTTTTCAAGAATCGCGAAAAAATTATAAGAAATACATTGTAGGAAAATAATTTTAGACCCTAATAAATTTCCTATAATATTTTTTCGTAAGGGGGGATTATAAGCTATTGTAAAAACTTACATGGGATTTCAAGGGGATTGAATGAGATTGCAGAGAGTGTACACCAGGTTGTATTAGTAATTAACCCCTAAGCTACTCCTTATATTTTTCAGCTAATCACTTTTTGAATTATACACTACGGTGGATCGAAAAAAAAATATGAAATGAAAATGCCTTATCACTGAAAATTAACCTTTTCGACCCCTTATGACGTGTATAAAATTTGAAATGAATCGATTAATATCTTGCTTTTGGGCGGAGTCGAAATAAAAAAAAATTAATCACAGAGTCAAAAAAAATCATAAATGTTATTTTTGCTTCTTGATCTGCTATAATATGCTTAATTTTTACAGTTTCTGCAGATTTTTTATTCAAGTTTATATAGGAGAAATTTAATTTTTTATGGAGACCTGAAAATGAAACAAAAATCTAGAAGCTGTAAAAATCATAAATAATATTTTTCAGCATAAATAAATTTTCTTATATTAAAAATATACTTCCACAAAAATTGAGAAGATCAGGTCGTTGAAAATAATTAGTTGATGTAAAAAATTCAGCCAATCGTCAATTTTAACGATCTGATCTCAATTTTTTTGAAAATACCTTTTGAACATAAGAAAGTTTATCTATGTTGAAAAAAATATATTTAATATCTGTAGAACTTATAGATTTTTTTCATTTTCAGGTCTCTATAAAAATTTAATTTCTCCTTTATAAACTCAAATAAAAAATCTGATTTTTTTTTAATCATTTGACAATTTAGAGGTTTTTCATATTTTTCAATGTGAACGCCTTTTAGATTTGATTAAGTTTTCAAGATCTTCGCTGTTCGTGAATAGTGGCAGAAAAATCTTTTTTGTTCCAAAAATTAACTACGTAGTTGAAAATGAAACTACTTTGTTAAAAATGCATTTTTTTTTGCTTCATCGTTTTAGTTGAAACCCCTTTTTTTATTTAAAATTTAACTATTTTGTTGGAATTTTTTTGTTCTGAATTATTTTTCTAACTGACATTTTTTTTTTCATTTTTAATTGATTGTTCAAATTTGAATTTGTGTAACGATGTCGATTGGAAGGCCTCTGTGACATTGTTGAAATGTTGTCTTATGTGGCAGAATAATAATCTTCTTGGTGACTAATTTACCTTTTTTGGTTGTTAAAATTAATCTTTTTGGTTGAAAATTCATTTCCTTCATTTAAAATTTTTTTTTGTTTGTTCAAAATTAGTTATATTTTATTCAAAATTAATTTTTTTAACTGAAAACTCAACTACTCCATTTTTCGTCAAAAATGTATATTTTTTATACAAATTTAATCTTCTTGTTTGAAAATGCACCCGCTTGGTTGAAAACTTGAATATTCTGTTGAAAATCTGCCTTTTTTTGGTAAAAAATTCATCTTTTGGGTTGCAAATTAATTTCTTTGGTTGAAAATTTAACTATATTGTTGAAAATTCATCTGTTTTGTCGAAAATCTGCCTTTTCTAGTAGAAAATTCATCTTTTGGGTTGAAAAGTCCTTTAAAAATTCAATTTTTTTTTAAATTCATGTATTTTTTTTTAAATTCATCTTTTTTGAAAGAAAATTAATCTTTTGGTTGAAAATTCATTTCTTTGATTAAAAATTAGTTTTTTATTGAAAATTAAATTTTTTAACTGAAAATATAACTCCTATTTTTTGTCGAAAATTTATCTTTTCAATAGAAATTTAATCTTCTTGGTTGAAAATTCATCTGTTTGGTTGAAAACTTAATTATTTTATTGAAAATTTGCTTTTTTGTGGTAGAAAATTCAAGCATTAGGTTATACATTTTTTTTGTCAAAGATTCATTGGTTTGATTGAAAATTAATTATTTTTTTTAAAATTCAACTATTTTGTTGAAAATTCGTTTTTTTGTCGAAAATTAATTTTTTTAACTGAAAATTTAATTATTAGGTCGAAAATCCATTTAAAAATTCGAAATTTGGTTTAACATTAATGTATTTTGTTAAAAATTAATTTTGTTTAGTAAGAAATTAATCTTTTTGGTTGAAAATTTATTTCTCTAATTGAAAATGTAACTATTTTGTTAAAAATTCGTTTTTTCTCGGAAATTATATTTTTTAACTAAAAATTCCATTTTTGATAGAAAATTTGTCTTTTTTAGTTGAAAATACATATTTTGGGTTGTAAATTCAACATTGTTGTCAAAAATTAGTCTATTGTGGTGAAGGATTCAAATTGAAAATTAAAATATTTTTTTGTTTGAATATCAACTATTACACTTTTTGTTGTGAATTCAGTTTTTTTAAATCGAAAATTCATAATTTTGGTTGAAAAATTAACTATTTTGTTTAAAATTGCCTTTTTCTTGGTTGTAAATTAATTATTTTAACTGAAAATGTAATTCTTCCACTTTTTGTTCAAATTTGATCTTTTTGAGTAAGACTGGTTCCTCAAAAATAATTATTTCAATTTAAATAATGCAATGAAATAATTGAAAAATGGCATTTTTTCACCTGCTGCAAAAATACTACTTTTGATTTATATTCGACAATAAAGTTACTTTTGCTCATGTCAAGTACAAATTTTTATTCTGCGGAATATGTCTGGCTTTGATTAAATAACAGAATTTTACATCAGTAATCTTAAATTTTTGTCAGTTATATTATGCACTGAAATGCAACATTCTTTCCGTGGATCTTTTCAAATTACCCAATCGGTATTGAGGAAAAGCAACAACAATGCTTTTGAGATTTTCGTGACACACCTATTTTTCAGCGAAGGATTCTGCAATTAAAAGTCTTATTATTCTATGTTGACTCCGCTCAATCGCAAGATATTAATCGATTAATTTCAAATTTTATATATATTTTTTTCGATCCACCCTATAAAATAAGAAAAATAAAATGTTAAAGGAGGCGGTGCTGAATCGGAAGGTGAATTGATCGAAGTCGTCGAAATGGGTATAGAGGAAGTGAAGGATTACATCAATTCCGGAAACGTTCAAAGTCCCACCAGTTTTCTCTACGGCGTTACCTGGTTTCTAGCTAATAAACAGGACCGCTTTGGCTGATCTTTCATTACTTTCAATTCCTTTAAGTTTATGATATACTTTAACTTAAATTTACGTCATCCCGATGTAAAGTAATGTAATAAAGAAACGTTATTTTCTTTGTATCTCAAATTGATTTTATTTACACTTAGGTTCTATGTACAATCGCCAGTGAAATACTCAGCTGTTTTTGAACACAAATATGAAAATTAATGAGATCTAGTGTTCAATATCGTCTTTTGTAAACTGAGTGCTAACCCAAGCAAGACCCCACTTTAAATTTGTCAAGACATATTTTAAAGCCTTCGTCCATTGTTCTTCGGAATTGAATTGAATCCTGGAAAGAAAAAATAATGCGAATTAGTGCATCAATTCTAATTCACTTTCATATCTATGATAATAAATATATGGTGGCCACTGGTCTCGCAAAAATCAGGGCCTAAAATGTTGCACAGTCCAACACACTTTGTGTAGTCCGAAATCAAGAGTGCAGTGGAAAATCAAATTTATTTTCTAAGCAAAATTTCCAGTTTTCTAACCTAATATTTTAAAAATAATAAAAATATGAACTTCAATGTTTATTTAAGGTATTATATATCCTATATATATTATATATTATACATCTTTAAGTCTATAAATTATCAAAATTCCTACTTATTTATTGCGGGCTTCACAGTCTTTCCGGTATTCCCCTCTTTTTTGTTTCTACAACTAAATTCGAACTGAATTGACAAAACCCAATTATTTTTGGTTGAAAATTCTATTACTTTGTTAAAAATTCAATAATTTTGGTATAGAATTAAACTATTTCTTTGAAAATTAACTTTTCCGTTAAACAATCTACTGTTTTGTATAGACAAAATCGTCTATTTTACTTGAAAATTCAACAATTTGGTTGCTTTTTTTTCTTTCTTTGTTGAAAAATTGTTCTTGGTTAAAAATGCAACACTTTTGTTGAAAATTCGTCTTTTTTGGTTGAAATATCAACTACTACATTTTTCAACGAGATTTCATATTTTTTTAGTTGAAAATTCGGGTCACCTAAGAATATCGACTTGATACTTGACTTAGGGGTTCCTGTTGCATTCCATTTGAAAGTCCCAAAACAATTTTTGGCGCAGACTAATGTAAACTAAGTTATAAACCTTTTTTACTTTTTTTTTAATTAGGTTTTCCCTAAAATTAATATTTTTCAAAGAAAATAGCAAAAATGAATTTTCAGATTTTTCTTTTTAAAAATGTAAAATAAAAAAAATAAAAAAAAATAATAATAATAAAATAAATAATAATAATAAAAAAATAAAAAATGTAAAATATTAATTAATTTCAAACGGTGGACCTTAAGAAGGAAGGCAAAACTAGTTGAAACATATTCTAAAGGATGAGGGGGATGTGGCCCATATCTCCTCCCACCACTCACAAAGAACCCGTTTTTCGAACAAAAAATTTTAAAACATAATTTATATTGATCTACGCCAACAATCCTTTTGGGACTTTCAACTGTGATGCAAAAGGAACCCCTAGGCCAAGTATCAAGTAAATATTCTTGAGTGATCTTTTCGAAAGCATATCCAAAAATACAACTACTTTATTAAAAATTCATTTCTTTTTGTTAAAAATTAATTTTCAATCTGAACATTGATTTGGTTGAAAATTCATTTTTTAAATCTTTTTTTTCATGTATATTTTTTTAATTTGTCTTTATTGGTAGATGATTAATTTTTTTGGTTGGAAATTCATCTATTGAGTCGAAAATGCAATTATTTTACTTGAAATGTTGGAAATTTAAAACGATCCAAATTGTACTTTATAAAGTAGCCACAGTAATTTTATTTAAAAGAATTTATTCCTCAATTTTCGTGAAATACGCGACATACAAAAAGGCGTGTAGACCGAATTTCGAATCAGTTTAGGCCCGACTAGAAATGACTTTTCGTTTGACGTTGATCTCACTTTTAAGGCTTTAAATTTGAAATTGGACATTATTCAGGCCTCGGGCTCACCACGCTATTGACACTATTTAACACTTTTTGAGCGGCCACACTTTTTTTCTACTGTTTCGGAAAAAAATCACGCTAAACACACTATTTTCTCACAATTGTCCGCTACTGCCACTATTACTTTAATTTTCATTCAAAAATATTTGGTAATTTATCGCTAATTTGCTACAAATGGTCTCCATGGCTGATTAGGGGTCGTTCAAAAACTTGAATTTTCCAGCCAAAAAGGTGAGATTTGAACAAAACAGCTGAATTTTCAACCAAAAAGATGAATTCTCAACAAATTACGTAAATTTTTCTACCTGAACATACTGGTTTTTACAAAAAAATGTAATATTTGATATTTAAATCAAAAAAGACATTAATTTTAAATAAAAGAGTTTAATATAACCGAAAAAGACGAATTTTCAACAAAATACTTGATTCCTCAACCAAAAAGATTATTTATCAATCACACAGTTGCTTTTTTAAAAACAACCAAATTTATTTTTTACCAAAAAACGAATTAACAAAATACATTTTTAGTTGAATTTTTAACTAAAAACGATAAATTTCCAACCAAAAAGTACGAAATTTTCAATAAATTATATAAATTTTCAAATAGATGTTTTGAAACATGGATCTGATGATAGTACAAATTTTATTTGATTAATTTTTAGTTTATATTTTGTTCGTTTCTAAGAATTTCATAAATAAATAGTTGAAATTTGAAACTAAAAAAGATCAATTTTTAACAAAAATGGTGTAGTTAAACTTTTACTGAGAAGAATTATTTTTCAATAAAAAAATGAATTTTCTACAAAATAGTTCAATTTTGTACCAAATAGTTGAATTTTGTACCAAACTGTTGAATTTCAAAGCCAAAAAGACGAATGTTCTATACAAAGAAAGTTAGATTTTCAAGCCGAGAATATGAATTTTCAACAAATAAACTTATTTTACAGCCAATCAATTGACTTTTCAACAAAATAGTTAAATTTTGTTGGAAAAAAAAACTTTTAACACGAAAAAAAAACGAATTTTCAACTAAGATTATGAATCTTCAACGACAAAAATAAACTTTTAAGAAAGTAGCTCAACATTTAACCAAAGAGTTAAATTTTCAATATAAAAATATAAATTTTTAACGTGAAATATACTAGTTGTAGATGTTTCAACAAAAAATATTTAAAGTTAAACTAAAGAACAGTTAAGTTTAACCAACGTAAACGAATTTTCAACAAAAAACTTGAATTCTTAACTAAAACAGATTAATTTTCGACCAAGCAGTTGCATTTTTAACCAAACAAGATGAATTTTCATTAAACACATCAATTTCCAACCAAATAGTTAAATTTTCGATCCGAAAATACGAATTTTCTAACAAAAAAATGTTTAATTTCCACCCGAAAGTATGAATTTTCAACAAAATAGTTAAATTTTCAGTTAAAAAAAAATCATTTTTAACCAAATAAAACACGAATTTCCAACTAAAATTGTAAATCTTGAACCAAAAAAATAAACTTGTAAGTAAGTAGTTGAATTTTCAACGGAGGAGTTGATTTTTCAATCCATAATATTTTTAATTAAATTCAAAAATTGTTGGTTGTAACCAGCGAAGACGAAGTTTTCCACAAAATAATTCAATTTTGAACCAGATAATAACATTTTTAAATAAAAAAGATGAATTCTAAGCGAAAAATTTAATAGTAGACTTTTCAACGATAAGAAAACTTTCATAGAAAAATAGTTGTATTTTTTCATTGGGTTCTATTAGTTCAATTTCGCATTCAAGTGGAAAAATATGAAAAAAGAGAAAGACTGAGGCCTGCGATATATGAGTAGGCAATCTGATAATTTGCAGACTAAAGAATAACATTTTAAATATACACTACCGTCGGAAATTGTGCGCACGACTCGCGTGAGCGCTATTAAAAATCACTGCTGACTTTGAACCACGATATTTCGGCGAAAAAATGAAATAGGGCATTTTTTTAAAAACAGTTGGAAAGCTCATGAAATTCCACTTCTATTGGTACCCAACAAATATTCTTTTGACCTTCTGTAAATAGTACAGCACTTGAGAAGTTCAAAAAAAAATTCAAGATTTTCTCAAATTTTCTACCTCAAATTCAACTGTTTGCACGACCTAGGAAAATTGTTTCAAAAATCTGAAAATTATACGACATCGAGCCTGAAATCTTATCATTAATTTAAACCAAGAAAACTTAAGAAAGCTCCATGGGTGCCCGAGATATGATTAAAAATGTTCAATCGTATCTGAGCTCAATTTTAATCGACGATCACAGTTCTCGGCCGGTCTGCTGCTCGTCTCCTTCGTTGAGGCAGGACCGAATAGGCCACGCACTAAGGTGGCGCCTCTTATACTTTTAGTTCTCTTCATTAGTAATTTTTATTTCAAATTATGGTGAATGAAAAAAATATTTATCGTTATTTGTGATTGTTAACAATTATTTGAATCTAATATTATCTCCATATTAAAGAATAGGAGAATGTCCACTTAGGCGCCACCTCTGTGCGTGGCCTATTCGGTCCTGCCTCAACGAAGGAGGCGAGTAGAAGACCAGCCGAGAACCGTGACCGTCGATTAAAATTGAGCTCAGATACGATTGAACCATTTTAATCATATCTCGGGCATCCATGAAGATTTTTTAAGTTTTCTTGG
>CAKNXH010000060.1:40704-54563 GCA_932178445.1 Andricus quercusramuli | reverse complement strand
TTTTCAATCCATAATATTTTGAATTAAATTTAAAAAAATGATTGGTTGTTACTAGCAAAGACGAATTTTTCACGAAATAATTCAATTTCGAATCACATAATAACATTTTTAAATAAAAAAAGATGAATTCTAGACGAAAAAATTAACAGTAGACTTTTCAACCGATAAGAAAACTTTCATAGAAAAACAGTTGTATTTTTTCATTGGGTTCTATTAGTTCAATTTCGCATTCAAGTGGAAAAATATGAAAAAAGAGAAAGACTGAGGCCTGCGATATATGAGTAGGCAATCTGATAATTTGCAGACTAAAGAATAACATTTTAAATATACACTACCGTCGGAAATTGTGCGCACGACTCGCGTGAGCGCTATTAAAAATCACTGCTGACTTCGAACCACGATATTTCGCCGAAAAAATGAAATAGGGAATTTTTTAAAAAACAGTTGGAAAGCTCATGAAATTCCATGTCTATTGGTACCCAACAAATATTTTTTTGACCTTCTGTAAATAGTACAGCACTTGAGAAGTTCAAAAAAAAAATTCAAGATTTTCTCAAATTTTCTACCTCAAATTCAACTGTCTGCACGACCTAGGAAAATTGTTTCAAAAATCTGAAAATTATACGACATCGAGCCTGAAATCTTATCTTTAATTTAAGCCAAGAAAACTTAAAAAATCTTCATGGGTGCCCGAGATATGATTAAAAATGTTCAATCGTATCTGAGCTCAATTTTAATCGACGATCACAGTTCTCGGCCGGTCTGCTGCTCGTCTCCTTCGTTGAGGCAGGACCGAATAGGCCCCGCACTAAGGTGGCGCCTCTTATACTTTTAGTTCTCTTCAATAGTCATTTTTATTTCAAATTATGGTGAATGAAAAAAATATTTATCGTTATTTGTGATTGTTAACAATTATTTGAATCTAATATTATCTCCATATTAAAGAATAGGAGAATGTCCACTTAGGCGCCACCTCTGTGCGTGGCCTATTCGGTCCTGCCTCAACGAAGGAGGCGAGTAGAAGACCAGCCGAGAACCGTGACCGTCGATTAAAATTGAGCTCAGATACGATTGAACCATTTTAATCATATCTCGGGCATCCATGAAGATTTTTTAAGTTTTCTTGGCTTAAATTAAAGATAAGACTTCAGGCTCGATGTCGCATAATTTTAAGATTTTTGAAACAATTTTCCTAGGTCGTGCAAAAAGCTGAATTTGAGGTAGAAATTTTGAGAAAATCTTGAATTTTTTTTTTGAACTTCTCAAGTGCTGTACTATTTACAGAAAGTCAAAAGAATATTTGTTGGGTACCAATAGAAGTGGAATTTCATGAGCTTTCCAACTGTTTTTTTTTTTTAAATGCCCTATCTCTTTTTTTCGCCGAAATATCGTGGTTCGAAGTCAGCAGTGATTTTTAATAGCGCTCACGCGAGTCGTGCGCACAATTTCCGACGGTAGTGTACATTGAAGATCATTTTTAATACTTAAAAAATTGTATGATACTATTTTTTTGTTTAATTTGTGACAATACACTATTTTGATCTCTAAAGTGAGTCCGAGGCCTGATTATTGAAAGTTTAGATTTATAATGGTTCAATTATTATTAATAGTTACTTGATAGAATAGGAATTCCCCGTAGCCGAATCCTCGATCTTTCCTCTATCCATCCTATAAGGAAGGGAAAATCCGCTATCACCTTTTTCTACCTTCTCTTTGAATTGTTGCAAACAATCCAAAAAAGCTACCATCGCTGAATCGAATTTCGTGTCCCACAGGAACTTGAAGCCCCCACTGCAGTGTAAAGGAAGCTCTATGTTTTGACCGAGGACTTTGATGTAACTGTGATTTCCACGTGGTACGAGTTGAAACCTCTGGAAGGTTAAGTTTATCTTTCGAGCAAGGGCTGTTAAGAGAAGAGTTGCTTGTCCCCAAGCTGCGTTTATCTCACTCCAATCAACAGGCGCACTGGGTAACCTTCCCAATCGGAAGGAGTTTATCGTGCCGAAGTGACCGGAATGCCAGATGTGAAAGGTTGCGTTGAAAACGTTTGTCTTTTTCAGTCTTTCCAGTTGCGAAGATGCGTAGGCCAGTTGACAGTCCAAACTGCAGAAGAATTTTCAATTTCATTTTGGAAATTCAATTAAATAAAGGGAAGGTACTATAATTACGACATGTGCTCTGAAAACGGAGAAAAATAGTATTAAAGGTCTTCCCCTTTTTTTCTTAGTTTCCCCTTTTTTCTTGAAATTCCCCCTTTTTCCCCTGTTCTCAAAAAACTTCCCCTTTTCTCTTCAAATATACGATATTTGAAATTGTACCCAGTATTGAATAATAATTAAATCAATTATAGCATTCAAATAAATTACTTATGAATAAATAAGGTACACGTTTCAAGTGCAGACCATTAAAAATAAATACTCTTTGAAAAAATTTGAAGATGAAACATTTTAAAGCAAGTTGAAAATGTGAAAACTGAAGACAGAAGTTATTATCCAATATAAAATTGGAACAGTTACAAAATATACAGTACTTTTCAAACAAATATTAGAAGATTAACACACTTTAGTTTAAATGTACAAAGTTAAATACTTGATTAAAAAATGGAATATTCCAAATTCATCAACTGCAACTTTGAATGTTCTAACTTGAGCAATTTTTAATTGTTTTAAATCTTCACTTGGAAATTTTACTATTGTTGAAACTTTTTTTTTCGTTGAAAATTAATTTTTTTTAACTCACAATTGAACTATTCCATTTGTGTTTGAAAATTGATATTTTTTAGTCGTAAATTCAACTATTTTATAATTATAATATAATAATTATAATTGCAATTTTCGGTTGAAAATTAACTTTTTAATTGAAAACTCATATTTTTGTGTTGAAAAATCAACTGCATTGTAGAAAATTCTTCTTTCAGGATTCAACATTCAACAATTTGGGCGGAAATTCAGGTTTTTCAATTGGAAAATAAATTTTTCGAAACGAAAATGTAACTATTCCATTTTTGGTTTAAAACTGATGTTCTTAATTCAAAAATTGAACTATTTTGTTAAAAACTTATCTTCTTTTTATTTTGGTTTTTCGGGAAAAAATTTTGTCGTGAGTTAGGATTTTTGGGATTTCCTATCTTTTATGCGGTTTCGGAACGTTATAAACACCATGAAAAAATGTTTCTTGCGAATAAAATATAATAGCATGTTTTTTTGGTCTATGCTGAAGAAATTTCAGGTTCGAATCAATCTAAAAACATGTTTTAGTACATTTAAAAAGAATTTGAATAAGGCCAATTTTTTCCGAATTATTACAATTTTTAATTGTAAATTTCAAAAAGACTACTGAAGATATTTACCGATTAAAAAATTTGTTTCTTCACTTATTTTGGATGTCGACCCACAAATCGCGACTTAAACGATTCGACTAATTTTTGTATTTTCACTTCGCTCTACTGAAGAGAGTAGTTTTAAATTTACATTGAAAGTATTCAAAACAATTCAAGTTAAATTCAAAGGAATTCAAATGAAAAAACTTTATTAAATTCAGTAACTTTGAAATGAGTTTAGAAAAATTCGAGGGAATTCAAAAGAATTTGATGCAATGTCTAAGAAGTCAAGACGAGGTTACAAGAGTTTAGGATCCATTAAGCATAATCTTTTTAAAAAATCAAATAAATGCACAGAATTAAAAAGAATTAAGTGAATTTATAAGAATTCAAGTAAATAAAAAAAATGCAATACAATTCCAAAGAATTTAAAAGAATTCAGGATGAATTAAAAAAATTTAAATATCTTCGAATCTTTGAAATCCTACTAATTTCTAACCAAGGAAGTGACTAATGACTACAAGACAATTCAAGCAAAATTAAAAAAATTGGAAAAAATTTTAAAAATCGAGAAAATTCCATTGATTACAATAAAATTTTTGTGAATTTAGACAAATTTCAGGGAAATGAAAAGAATTAGACGAAACTCATAAAAAGATGAAGCTGAATTTAAAAAGCAATCAAGTGAATTGAAAACAATTCAAAAATATGAAAAAATTTATTGAATAAATCAGATTTGAGTGAATTTAGAAGATTTGAAAAGAATTTGAAAGAATTCAAGATAAACTAATAAGAATTCAGGGCGAATTCCAAAAGAATTGTAAAAAATATTCAAATGTCTCTTCAAATCTTTGAAACCCTACGAAATCCTTCAGTTCTTGTGAATCAAATCTTTGAAATCCAATAAAATATTGAAATCCCTTAAAATTATTAAAACCCTTGGAAATCCCTTAAAATTGTTTAGGTCTCTTGAAAAAGCCTTGGAATCTTTTAAAATACCCTAAAATATTACGAAGCCTTTGGAATCCCTTTAAACTATTGAAATAAATGCTAAAAATGTGGGAATTTTTCTAAATTTTTTTAAATATTTAAGATTCTTTTATATTTTTTGAAATCCTTTAAAACTTTTTAAAACCTTTGAAAACGCCTGGGAATCTTTTACAATATCCTCAAATATTTTCAATCCTTTGAAATCTCGATAAATTACTGAAATCAATTAAAAATTACATGTAATCTTTTCAAGTAACCTAAAATATTTCAAATCCTTTAAAACTTTTTGAAATCCTTTTGAACTTTTTGAAATCCTTTTAAACTTTTTAAAGCTCTTGAAAATGCCAAGGAATTTGACAAAAGACCTTAAAATATAGCAAATCACCTTTAATCATTTTAGCAATTGGTTCTCAGGATAAATTAAATAAAAAATTTTAAAAAGTCGAAATAATCCACTGAATTACGTAAATTTAGATGAATTCAAGTAGAATTTCAAATAATTTAAAAGAATTCAAGATAAAATAATAAGAATTCGAGTAGTCTCAACTGTAAGTATTTAATCTTAAACTTATGACTTTAGGCGTTTCATTGTCATATTTTTTTATTTTAAACATTTTTGATTTGAAATTACTAGAAAGTAACTTGTGAAAGATTTCGATTAAAATGAATCATTCCTGAATATTTATTTGCAATTTCAACATGGTTCAGTTTTAAAAGTTTCAACTAGAAAACTGTGTTAATTATATTTTGATAGATTTTACCAGGACTAGAGTGTGAAACTGTGGCATGCTATAAAAACATTATTTCTGTAGTTACACTCAACTCCCGATATAAGGCCGGTTACGTGTATGGCTTGGCTTGGCCTTGATCCGAAATCGGGGGAATCCGAACGTGAACAGGCAGGGCCGCATGAACCATTTCTGTTGGATTTGGACGCATGACACAGCCTGATGCAACTAAGGCGCTGAGAGTGCGGTTTTCCAGCTCTTTGTCACGCTTGACTAAGCATATCCTCTCTTTGGGCCCCACGGCTCTTCTCATCACGAAAATGCGGAGGCCATCAGTTCTAGGAACGCCGTAACTCATGGGGTCTTATACCGGGAGTTGAGTGTATAATGTATATTTACCTCCGCGATTCGTCCTCTCCTAACATGAGATCCCTCCTGTGTCTCGAATATTCTCTCCAATATCGTTCTTCTTCACTCTGTAGTCTATCTCGTTCCCGTTCCTGTTGCTCAATTGCACTTTTTGTGGCAGCTTCTTCCTTCCTTAAAGCCTCCAATTCGCTGATCATTCTCTCTTCCTCAGCTTTCACGTCCTGCAACTCTTTCACTAAATTTTCCATTTCCACGTCTTCATTTCCTTGCTGTTGTTGTTCTGCTTCTAATTTTTTTAAGTATTCATTATAATCGGACCATTCGCTTTCTGTTAATCTGAGCTGTTGGTCCATCAGCATCAGAAGTGTGTCCGTGCATTCGTCGCATAGTGGGTGATCGGCAGAACTACTACTACTGAGTATATCGAATAATGTGGCTCTTACCTAACAAAAAAATAAAGACGAATTTTCAACCGAATAAAGATTTTTCAGTCATCAAAGAAAAATAAGTTCATCTAAATTGTTGATACTTTAAGCAAAAAGATTAATTTTCTGCACAAAAATGGAATTTTCAACAACAACAAAAATGAATTTTCAAGAAAATAGTAAACATTTCAACCAAAGAAATAAATCTTAATTAAAAAAAAATTCGACCAAGTAGTTCAACTTATACCCACGCAGTTGAATTTTCATTTAAAAAATATCAATTTTCAACCAAATATTTAAACTTTCAACCAAAGAGTTGAATTTTCAACCAAAGAGTTGCATTTTCAACTAAAAATATGAATCTTCAATCAAAAAAATTATTTCTCAACAAAGTGATTAAACCAAAATTTTTAAACAAAATAGTGGAATCCTTAAGCAAAGAATATTAATTCTCAAACAAATACAATTGCAATTTTATCCAAGAAAGATGAAGTTTCTACTAAAACATGAATTTTTAAATAAAAAGGACAAAATTTTCCAACAAAATAGTTGGTTTTTCATCCAAGAAAGATTTTAGCTTGACTTTTCATTATCAAAATATGACTTCTGAACAAGAAGTAAATTTTCTACGAAGATACTTGAATTCTCAACCCAAAAAGACGAATTTCAACAAAACAGTTCAATTTTCAACCAAAAAGGATGACTTTTTAACAAAAATGTTGCATTTTTATCCAAGAAAGAGGAAATTTCTGCTAAAGCAGATGAATTATTGAATTCAGAAAGAAAATTTTTCAAAAAACATAGTTGAATTTGAAACAAAAAGTAAGTTTTCTACAAAACCGTTGAATTTTCAACCAAAAAAGATGACTTCTCAACAAAATTGTTGAATTGTCAACCAAATAGTTGTATTTTAATTCAAGATACAATGTCTACTAAAATAGATGCATTTTTCAATTAAAAAGACAAATTTTCAAACAAATAGTTAAATTTTTATCCAAAAAAGATACCAGTTGAATTTTCAACACCAAAATATAAATTTTAATCAAAGAATGCATTTTCTACGAAAATAGTTGAATTTCAATCAAAAAGTATGACTTTTTAGCGAAATTGTTGAACTTTCAAACAAATAATAAAATTTATAACTAAAAAGATAATCTTCAGGAGGAAGCAACTGCAAAGAAAAATATAAATATGAAGTAAAGGGAAATAAATTACTAACAAGAATATTATATCAGGATTGCCGCAAAACTTAATTTTGAAAATTCCTTAATTTTTCCCTGACCGTTAATATTCAAAGACCAGAATCCTAAAATTGTAAAAATTTTAACCTAGAAACTTTTATAAACAGAATAAAACAATTTCAAATTAAACTTGAAAAATTTCAAATTCATCCCTAAATTTTCCCTGATGAGGATATTCCCCTTGAGTTGTTACGTAATTCAAATAAGGTCCCTTAATTAGAAACAACGTTGATAAATCGATTTTTAACTATACAAAAAAACCTTTTGGGGCAGACTTTGAAGTGATATTTGACATCCTTAACTCTAAAATATTGAACCGGCTTCTTTAAGAATATATTTTTCAACTCAATATAAGTTATATCTGTGAATATTGAATATTTAAACAGTTTTTTGAATATTATTTAGCAGCAACTTTTCATTTAAAATTTGTAATTTATGATAGATAAGTTACGATACATTTTGGGCACTTTTTTATTATTAATTTCTAAACGAAGACGTCAAAAATTTTGAAACTTTACTGAACTGTGCTTTGGTACAAGTACTTTTGAAATATTTGTAGAAGAAAATGTATTAATCAAAGAAAATGTGTATAATGTAACTTAAAATTAAATGCAATTGAAATTCATTTCTTCTTTGGAAATGAGACATTCAAAATAATTATAAAGGATCTAGTGTGGCTGGCGAATCTGTTACGAGGGAAAAATGTAAACGTAGAAATCTCATTTTTAGTCAAAATAACTGCAGACCGAAATTAAACGCAGTTTTTTCAAAGTATACTCTTTAAAAATTAAAAGGGTCAGAATTTTAATATTTTAAATTTCAATGAATAAGGATTTATTCTTTTTATTACAAAATTTTCGAAAACTTCACCATTTCAGGTTCTAGAAGTGATTTCCCATTCTCTAAGTATTACTTGGAAGCATTGTAAAATCAAACAAATTATATAAAAAACCAGCTAATCTCTCAAACCACATTTAATAAGTTCTTAATTTCGATGAAGCCTTCGAAAATTGTTCAATGAAGAAAGCCTTCATTAATTAAAATCCGATCATTTATGAATATTAAACCTGGCAAAAAACTGACTAAAACTTTAACCTGCAGGCATTTTTATTAAAAATCGGCATTTCTTATGTTTTCAATTTCCCTCCCGGTAAAGTAAAAATTTTTCTCTTAGACTATTATGTACTGAGTAACCGTACTGATATGTTTTAAGAAAAAACTAAGTAAGATATTCTACATAAATCCCAAGCAGCACTCGATGAACCGAAAACATTTTTCATTTTGTTCATTTAAAAAATGTTTTGATTAAAAGTAGCTACTAAATATTTCCAAATAATTGAATTCAATTTTCAAGCTGTATTTAAAAATTTTTTAATTGGAATGATTGTTTAATTCTTACCCTTAAATGGTGACTTAGGCTTTCTGTTTCACCCGAATCACCAACAACCATAAATCCATTTGTACCGTTCGCTGAGTCAGTCAGTCTAAACGGTGGTACCAAGTGCTCTAAACTTCCACTTTGAGGCTCTATGTCTCCTACAACTTGTGGTTGGATTGGTACTGCAATTTAAAAAAAAAATAATTTAAGGTAATTTACATTGCTAATTAGTTGTGATACTTATTTGAATACTGAGACATTTTCATTTCGATGGATTGATTCATATTTCTGGAAAAGATAAAAAAAAATGTATATTTGATTATACGTTTAGATAAATTAATTTTTTCTTTTTTAACAAACATCAAATCATACAAATGCCTTAATACAGCGAGAATCTTCTGGGAATTCTAATGCATATGAGATACGCCCACAAACATAATAGTCTTATTATTATATAACAGTTCTTTAAATTAATAATTTATAAAGATTATTCCAATATTCCCAAAATTCTTCGAAAATATTCTTTCTGAAGTCATTTTCATAAGCAAATCACTGCATAAAAAAGAATCGTTAGAAAAATGCCACTCTACTATACAAATTGCAATTCTTTTCAGGTTTCTTTTTACTTCAGAAATTGCAGAATCGAAGGGTGGTAGTACAAAACTCAATACCCAAAATTTTTTGGAAAATGGGTTTATTGCATACAAAAACGTTTAAAAATCAAACACAAGTTGTGATAAAAAGATTTGTTCGAATTCTCTATATTCAATACCATAAAAAAAAAGTTATTAAAACTTTAGTTGAGATTTTAGCGTAGTTACGGAGTTTTTCCCTTCACGATATTTTTCAATTGAATTAGTGGAAAAAAATTAATATTTCAGATATTTATGTAAAACTTAAACAAACATCTTTAGCCTCTGAAAAATATTACCAAAAGTTTTTACCTGATAATTTATAGTTTTTTAAAATCTATAAAAATTCATTAGACTTATTTCATAAAAGGGATAATAATTTTTATCATTTAAACTATTTAGGTAAATAATATGCTTATATAGTGTAAAAACTTTATAGGCTGATTTAAATATTAACAATATAAGTTTAAATTCTATTTTTCAGAAGTAAACGAATGTCACAAATTTATCAGCACTTTCAAATAATTTACCTTTTATATTTTTTAAGAAATATGATATTCTATCTGTTTTTAAGATTGTAGTTGAAAAAAAGTCTCTTAATTCACTTCAACTAATTGTCTTTTGTGATTTATGTTATGTTTCTTGAACGGAAAACATTAAATTTTGTATTTCAAAATGTACTCTCAACGAAAAATGATCAATTTTTATAAGTTCCATTTTTAACCAAAAAGGGCGGATTTTTTTTCAAAAGACATGAATTTTCTACGAAATAGTTAATTTTTTTAACACCGAAAATATACATTTTTAACGAAATAGATGAATTTTCTACCAAGGAGATTAATTTTCTACTAAAACGGCGAATTTTCAACGAAATAGTTACACTGTCACAGAAGAGATAAATTTGGAACTGAAATGATAAATAATAATAGATATTAAAGGTTGTCCGTATACTGGTCCAAAATCCAAAATATAAACTGGTCGACACTTACTAACATCAACCAATGAAATCATGAATCTTTGATAAAAAAGATTAATTTTCAACCAGTTGTATTTTTAACAAAAAAAGATGAATTTCCAACAGAGTAGTCAAATTTTTAAGCAAAAGAGATTAATTTTCAAATCAGAGACAGATTTTCAACTCTCCGCAGAAAACCATAAAAGAATTTTTAGTCAAGTTTTAAAAAATGTCACCCAAATTTTAATTTGAGAGGATAAATGATTTTGAATGAAGAATACAAAATTTAAATAAATATTTCTTTTCAAATTTATTTCTTCATTTGTTTTTAGGGTAATAGAAATATAATTTTCTTAAGAATATTGAGAAAATTCAGAAAGATTTTTGAAGATTTCACATATGTCGAAAAAGTACAATTTTTTTATTTTCAAGGATTTTGCAAAAATTTTAGGAGACATTCGAGTCACTTTAAAAGATATTAATAAAAGATTAATATCATTTAAACTGACCCTAACTATTCCTACAATTTTGAAAAATCTTTCAAGATTAAAAAAAATTGCCCTTAAATCTTTCAAATTTTGTTCGACATTTGCAGAAATCTTGTGAAATATTTTGTAATTATTCCAAACTTTCTTTAAAAATTAATTTAAATAAAAAGCCATAACAAATTTTTCCAGGAATCTTCGAATTTTTTCCGGAATCTTGCAACATTTACATCTTGTTTACAATTGTTTGAAATATTTTCCGAATTCCAATTACGTTTTCTTGTTTACCATTTCCAAAACTTTAAAACTTTCTAAATATCTATTGAAATTATTCGAATTTTTCCAAAATATTTCTTAAAATTCTGAAAAAAATTGCCTCAGATCTTCCAGATTTTGTTTTGACAATTTTGTAAATCTTTTGAAATGTTTTAAAGTCCTTTCAAATATTCTCTCAAAATTAATTTTACAAATAAAAAATCCATTTAAAATATCCCATGAATTTTAAGAAACATTTTTTATCGTAAAACCTTTCAAAATGCTTAAACTTCAAATTTTTTATTTATGAATATGCAAAAATGTACATTTTTCAACGTTTTAAAAATCTTAAGTTTTAAATGGATTTTGGATCTTTTTAAAACTTCTAATTTTTTTATAAAACTTTGTAATCTTACTGATTGAACATTTTTACTTTAAAATCGTCCACATTCTTTTTTGAAATTTTAGGAAATAATTTAAAATGTCTTGAAATATTCGTCCATTTTCTTTTTAAATTTATTTTTAAAAATAAAAAATCAGTTTGAATTTTCCCAGGAATTTGAAATTTTTTATTACCTTGAAACCTTTCGAAATGCTTAAAATGAATCAACATTTTGATTCCGAAATATATAAAATGTAAATTTTTGAACTTCTAAAAAATCTTACGTTTTAAATAATTTTTGATCTTTTTAAGACTTTCAAATATCTCTTAAACTTACTCGAATTTTTTATAATGTTTTAGGAAATGTTTTTAAATATTTGTCAATTTTCTCTTAAAATTTATTTTTGAAAATAAAAAATCAGTTTTAAATTATCCCATAAATTTTAAGGCAATTTGTTATCATCGCGAAAACTCACAAATTGCTTTAAATCTTAAAAAATGTTATTACAAAATATTCAAAAATGTACATTTTTTATCTTACAAATATTTTTAAATTAATTTTGAATCTCCAAAATGTCACTTAAACTTGATCGAATTTTAAATAAAACTTTGTAATCCTGCTAAATGAAAAATATGGCTTCAAAATTGTCCATATTCTTTTTTGAAATTTTAAGAAATAATACAAAAATTTGAAATCTGTCAATTTTCTCATAATTTTTTTTTAAATCAAAAATCAGTTTAAATTTTCCCAGGAATTTCGGGAAAATTTTTTCATTCTCTTGAAACATTTTTAAATTCCTAAAAAGCTTCCTTTTTATAAATCATCAAAAATCTACACATTGCATTTTTTATATGAAAGTAGTGAGCCCTATCGTCCCTAAATAATAAAAAACAAATTCTTTTTCCGCTACGTTTGTGGTTATTTTCTCACTTTGTAATTACTGAAAATATTCTTGGTATAGTAATCGATAAAATATAATAATTATTCTTTGCAACAATATAGTATATCAGTATCTCAAATTATTTTAAATAATATGAATATTATTTTCTTCGAAAATTGAACTTCTCAACTTCCTTGCAGTTATGGGATAAGTAAAGATAAATAAAGAAAAAATAAATAAAGAATAAAAATTGAATCTTAGAAGAGTGAAGTGAAATAAAAACAAAAATATGATTGATATTCTAACCTAAAACTGAAGGATTTAAAGTAAAAAACGTAATGTAAACAACAGAAAAACTTAATATTGAAGAATTCCACTGAATACAATTTTGTAGAAAAAAAAACACGAGATAAAATATATTAAAGCACCGGACCTGTTTACATCACAATAGCCCCAAATTTGCCCAATGTTATTGATTGCTTTAGAAAACCCGAACATATTTATACGGTTGACGACAGGATCGAAAACAAACATTTATTTTGAGTTGGGCATCGTTTTTAAATCTCGTTTGACGAAACAATTGCGAAAAAACAATTCTAGCGCTCTTAGCTTTTTGAATCGCAGTTTCTATGGGGGCGTATTGAAAAGCAGTGGTTTAGTCAAATTCAAAACCCTACTCAAAAATGGAATTTACCTACATGAAAGTTCAGCTAGTGTGTGTTCTCCTAGATGATTAAAACTGGGATCGAGTCTGAGGGGTTGTAAACATCGTTGACACGCAAAATTCACATTTGTCCTCATATCCACCATTTCTTAAGCTTTATATTTTACACTGACAGTCGGAAAATACTACCTGTCCTACGGAAATGTTATTTATAAATACGTATTTGACGAGAGAAACACTATCAGCTGATTAAACTTCGCCCATCACTCAACAGGGGCGCTGTTAACATAGAGGCGACTTCGCCAAAGATATCGTTGGCTTTACAGTTTACACACACGTCATCTTTAACGTCGTCATCTCTGGTATTTCAAATCGTGACGTCAGCTGACAAAATGGCTGAACGCCGAGGGTCAAGCAAATGTATTTTCAGCTAATTTCACTTCATCGAGTGCTGAGAGAGTCTTGTAATAATTTTGTAATGAGTAATAATTATTACTAGGAATAAATTTAATAATTAATATCATTTTATCATTTCATTAAATAGTTCTTAAAAAATAAAAACTAATTTCGAAATACACTTATATGTATAGAACAAATTATTTTTGATAAAGATATTAACCAAATAGGGTTTAGTACCATGCATCTGGTGCATGATATTTGGTCCAATTTTGCACTATTTTGTTAATATCTTCGAGAAAACTAATTTTTTCTATTATTGCTTTTTTTATCGGGTTGAAACTTGGCTAAATTATAGTTCTGATGGACCTATATTAATTCACCAAACCACAGATTTTTGAAGAAAAAAAAAAACAATATCGAAATTTTTTTCTTTCAAAAAATAGTTTTTTTACACTCTTTGAAGTCATGTAGAAGAAAAAGTAGGCTGGAAATAATTTTATGGTCAAATTGAGATTTTTTCTGTTAAGGGGACCACGAAATTATTTCCAGCCCACTTTTTCTCCTACGTGACTGAAGAGTAAAAAAGCTATTTTTGAAGAAGGAAACAAATTTTAGACATGGTTTAAAAAAATGAATTTTAATTTTGATTAAAAAAAAAAATCATACTAAAAATTTCTTTTTTGATAGTCTTAATGTACATAAAAAGTAATTTCTAAAACACTATAATAAACGACCAATCCGATAATCCTAAAAGAA
>CAKNXH010000060.1:0-33049 GCA_932178445.1 Andricus quercusramuli | reverse complement strand
AATGGAACTAGAGTAATAAACTTTGCAGCTTCAAAGAACCTCGTTGTCAAAAGCACATATTTCAAGCATAAAAATATACATAAGGCCACCTGGAGATCACCAGATGGTAACACTCACAATCAGATTGATCACGTTCTAATTGACAGAAGACGTCATACAAACATTATCGATATAAGATCGTATAGGGGAGCGGATTTAAATTCAGACCATTTTCTCGTGGTGGTAAAAATAAGATCTAGGCTAGCGATAACTAAGAAAACAAGCCGCACAGAGCCAACGGTTCGTTTCAATATAGATAAGTTCAAAACAGCAACAGAAACATTAAATTATCAAGTTGAGATTTCTAATAGCTTTGATGCTCTCCAAGAACAAAGAGACGATAACAATAATTACGAGGAGGACCCGGAAACCCTATGGAGCAATATAAAAAAGGCGGTAAAGACAGCCGCGAAACTTACGATAGGTTTAAAGAAAGTAACAAAAAGCAAACCATGGTATGACGAAGAGTGCAAACTCGGGTTTGAAAAACGTTGGAAGGCCAGACTAAGTAGTTTACAAAATAAGTGCGATCAAACACATAAGAAGTATCTCGAGATTAGTAAAAGTACAAATAGGCTCTATAGATCCAAGAAAAGGGAGTGGGAAAAGAATAAAATACTAGCAATAGAAACGCATAATAAACAGAATAACCCGGGCGAGATGTACAGGGGAATAAATTTTATAAGGAAAGGCTTTCAAAGTAGAACGGAAGTAATGAGGGACGAAAATGGCAATCTAGTAGCCGATGCGACAGAGAGACTGAATTTAAGGAAAGAATATTTCGATAAACTATTAAATGTACGCGAAGCCCCCGTTGAAGGTAATCTCGGCGAAATCCACACTGCTGATCTATTAATTGATGATCCTGCTGATGTAGAAATAGAAATGGCCATAAAGAAGTTGAAAAATAACAAAGCCGTGGGCATCGATGACCTACCGGCTGAACTGATAAAAAATGGAGGCCCTTGCCTCAAAAGAAAAATTTGTAAATTAATACGCACAGTTTGGAAAACAGAACGCATTCCAGAGGAATGGAATGACTCTATTGTTATTCCTATCTTTAAAAAAGGCGATAAAATGAACTGTAACAATTATCGGGGAATTTCACTTGTGTCGTCGTGTTATAAGATCCTGTCCAATGTAATCTTAGGTAGGCTAACTCCTCTCGCCGAGGAAATCATTGGGGATTACCAGTGTGGATTCCGCCGAAACCGATCTACAAGCGATCAAATGTTCACAATTAGACAACTGCTAGAAAAAAATGGGAATTTAATGAAGCAGTGCATCAGCTATTTATCGATTTTAAAAAAGCTTACGACTCTATTATACGCGCGCGAATGTACTGGATCCTGGAGTTCTTGGGTGTGCCAAGAAAATTGGTTAGACTTATCGAAATTTGCTTAAGCGGCAGTAGGGGAAGAGTACGCGTAAACGGAAGGTTATCTGAAGAGTTTTCGATCCGCGATGGTCTGAAACAGGGCGATGCACTTTCGTGCGTCCTTTTTAACTTAGTTTTAGAATACGTGGTTAGGCAAGTGCAGGCGAATCCGACCGGTGCTACCCTCAATGGGGTAATACAAATTCTTGGATATGCGGATGATCTCGACATACTAGGGGATGATAAAGAAACGGTAGCAAAAAATGCAGAAATCTTGATCACAAAAGCCAAAGATATTGGCTTGGAGGTTAGCGAAACGAAAACAAAATATATGACCGTCGTCAGATCTGAACAAAGTAATCAAGACGGGGATCTAACAGCCGGAAATATGAAATTCGAAAGGGTTAGCGAGTTTAAATACCTCGGGTCAATTATAACTAGCGAAAATAAGATTAAAACGGAAATCAACGCGCGATTGCACGCTGGCAATGGGTGCTATTATGCAGCAAACACACTATTAAAATCGCGATTGCTATCTTTTCAAAGTAAGAATCTACAAAACAATAATAATGCCGGTCGTCATGTACGGGTGCGAAACGTGGGCGCTGACGAAAGGAGAGGAGAATAGGTTTAGAGTTTTTGAGAATAAAGTACTTAGAAAAATCTATGGTCCAAAAAGGGACGAAGAGACCGGCGAATGGAGAAAACTGCATAATGATGAGCTGCATGCTCTCTACGGGTCAGCAAATATTAATAGAGTAATGAAAGCGTGTAAACTAAGATGGGCGGGGCATGTAGCAAGAATGGGAAATGAAAGAACAGTGGCGCAAGTTTTAAGAGGGAGACCGATTGGTAAGAGACCCTTAGGCAGACCGAGAAACAGATGGGAGAAAAATGTAAGGGATGATTTAAAAGAACTAGGACATGATTACTTAAACTGGATGGAGGATGCACAGGATAGAGATGTGTGGCGGTCTCGGGTTAGTGAGGCAATGAACTTTCGAGTTCGAACTGCTAATCTATAATAATAATAATATATATATATAAAAAAAAAAACTGTACTTTCACGACACTCTTTCAAACTCCAAGATTTGGTTAAAAATTCCTCTTTTTCACTTGAAAATTCAATAATTCGGTAGAATTTTGTTTACTTTCTTGAACGAAAAAACTTTTTTCTATAAAAATTCATCTATCTTGGGAGAAACTTACATTCCTTTGGGTTGAATATGAATTTGTCTGGTTGAAAGTTCATCTTTTGTGGATGAATTAAACTATTTCTGATTTAAAATAAAAATATTTTTCGCTTGAAATATTAACTATTATATTTTTTGTTGAGAATTTTTTTTAAGTTCAACTACTTGATTAAAGGTTGAACTACTTTGTTAAAGATTTATTTTTTTATTGAAGGTTAGTAATTTTAGTTGAAAAATCAGCTTTTCGATTGGAAATGTAACTTTTGATTAAACATTGAACTAATTTGGTGGAAGTTCAACTTTGAATTTTATATATTCTGAAACTTTCGAACGTTTCTAAAACTCATGAAACTTTCAATTGTCCAGTGAAACATTTCATTGACTCACATCCCTATTTTTTTTAAATTATTCGATTAAATAATGAAATCGATCATTTTCCCATCATCTTATTATTCAATCGAATATATAGCTTCAAAATAGACAAATATAGTTCAATACACTCACTGTAAAAAATATATTTTTTTCAAGTTATTAAAGTGTCCCTGGCGAAAGTATCGGATAGGAATTCCTTCCGAACCAATCCGAAATCATCCTAATCATTCCGGAATCTGTATCCGAACCAATCTGAGTTAATTCGAACCAATCCGAAATTTTTTTTACATTTCGTTCGATCCAAATCGGTCAAAATTAATCCGACTCAATCCGGTTCAATCCGAATGAATCCGAACCAAATTTTCAATCCGAATGAATCCGAACTCGGATTGACCAAAGACGATTTTCAATCCGAATGAATCCTATTCAATCCGAACTCGGATTCATTCGGATTGAAAATAGTTTTTGGTCAATCCGAGTTCGGATTCATTCGGATTGAAAATTTGGTTCGGATTAATTCGGATTGGAAGTTCGGATTGAACCGGATTGAGTCGGATTAATTTTTGACCGATTCGGATCAAACGAAATGTAAACAAAATTCGGATTGGTTCGAATTAACTCGGATTGGTTCGGATACAGATTCCGGAATGATTTAGATGATTTCGGATTGGTTCGGAAGGAATTCCTATCCGATACTTTCGCCAGGGGTATCATAGTTTGTACCCTCGATATGCAGACATCTTGCTAGCTGACGTCACAACGTGAAATACCTAATGCCGAATGGCGGGGATATCCCTTTAAATTCAAATATTTAAAATGTTGAAAAAATTGTAAGTTTCATTAGATTACTAGGAGTAAATGCACGTGCGCAAAGCGTGCATTCAGTAGCTGGATTTTCGTATCTAATACTAGAAGCAAAGTATTTAAAAATCTATAATAACAATTTTTGAAACCAATTAAAGAATTGAATAGATGATTAATTCAAGTTTGTGAAATATGTTTGAAATTTTTCTTCTCGTAATTCAAAAGAGACCCTTTTTGGTTTCAGTTTGGTCACAAAGAAAGGTTTCGTTTCCTTTATTTAAGAAAATTAAAGTTAAAAAATGGGATTATTATTTTTTATTCATGAAAATACGTGTCGAGTGCTCTGGCGGGTGAAATCTAGCATCATGGGACATTCCCCTGAGTTCTAAATGCTCATGTTCATTGATAAAAAATAATTCTAAAGCAACACAAAGGAATAATTAAAATCTAGAAAAATTTAAACATATTTTGAACATTGATTTTTGGAGATCAATTTTTTTAAATTATGTATCATCAAAAATGTCATTGAATGCATATTTTCATAAATAAACAATTACCGGTCAAATATCTGTCATATTTTCATACGTGCTATGCCCACACTTTGATTGATCCTTCATATACATATATTGACTGTGCACAAATATTGCTATTAATTTTTTCCACCGTATCTCTTCATACAATGGAAAACTAAATTAATTGAAAAAAAATTCTTTCTTCACTTCAAAAATCGTTGGAGAAAGGCTTTCAACCTTTTCATTTAGTTTTAATTAATAGAAAGTCGAGTTTGCCTTTTATCATCCACAGAACCCCGTGTAGGAATCCAATCAGGGATCCGGCCGGGTCCCGGCCGGATAGCCCCGGTTTTACCCGGGCGCTGGCCGGGGAATCCGGCCGGGATCCGGCTAAAAACGTCACGGTAAACTGGTCGGATCCCGGCTTCAATACCGGCCGGGATCCGGCCGGGTAACCCGGCCACAGAGTGGTTAAAAAATGTTTTGCTTCAGGCGAGAAATTTATAACTTGGTTTGTCTTTTGAGGCTCATCGTAAAGAATAGGGTGAACTCTAATTGTAAAATCAAGTAAACAAATTCTCGCGAGGAAATTAGAATAGATTTTAAATCACTGATGCTAACAATCTCCTAGCAATTGTTGCATTTTGGAAATCACGTGTGATTTGAGGTTAGGAAGGTAGAAAGGAAACAAAGGTTACACAACACTATACTTCAATGTAAAATTGTAATTATTCGCGCAGTGAGTGGGATTTTCAAGCTAATCACTGAAATAAGGTTGATTTCAATAACGGATTTGATTTTCCAACTTTGAGGGGAAGACGCGACATGAGTCCACCGTGCATTCTCGTTTGAGGTGCGAAACTGTAACTTGCAAGTGTCTACGCCGACGCCAGGCGGAGAAGGTGTCAGACATGGCGATAAATTTGAAAGTGTACAGACTAAAAATTGTATGAAAATAGAGAAAATTGTGAAAATTGTAGCAATTCTGCTGTTGCACATTGCAGAATCGATAACAGATTTATTTAATAAGGTAAAACATTAGGAAGAATTAAATGTTTTTTTTTTAAGAAGTTAAAAAACCTAATTTCTGTTTTACTGATCTAATAAATGTTCAAATCATACTTTCCAAATAATAATTCATCTAGAATCCCGTACGTCTTTGATGATGTCATGGCTCTTAAAAAATATGTAATTTCTACAAAAAAAGTATCTTGACCAGTGCCCGGTCGGCTCCCGACCATGAAATATAACCAGGGTTGGCCCGGCCAGTAACCGGCCGGCTCCCGACTACGTGATTCGAGATAAATGTGGCCCGGTCGGCTCCCGACCGGTTCCCGGCCATGCAACCCAACCAGGGGTAGCCCGGCCGGGATCCGACCAGAAACCTTGTTGTAATAGGGCCAACTGGGGAAATTTCTGCACGGGACGAAAAAAGCTTTTAATTTTAATTTGAGCAGTTTTTACACTATTTCACCTAACTTCAAATGATCCTAAACGTCAGGTAATAATTGTTATCATATGTCTAACGTATTATTGTTATTATTGTCTTTTAAGGCTAAATCATTGACAATTTAAATCCTGAAGTGGAGGATAAAATTTAAAGAATAAATCGATAATGTAGACTGTATTCATCGAGCAACATGATTTTATTTTCATGCTACGCCTTTAAAGGAAGAGTATAGATGGCCAAAAATGGCTATGAAGTGCTGCAATCTAACGTAGAAAAAGTAACTTTGACTATAAAAACATTCCTTGATGCTACATTTATAATGTAAGTATGAAAAAAGAAGACTAGTTATAAATAATAAATTCATGTGAGAATGAAAATAAGTGCATTGCATTGCTTTACAGCATTTACACATTTTTAAATTTTTTGAACAATTTTCACCCTGTTCATTGTGAAAATTCATTTTTCTGAAATTAATGATACAATTAACAAATGTTGAGAGTAATATATATTTTTTGACGATATTTTACAAATATTTAAAGAATTGACATTTGTTTAAACAATCGTTTCCCCTCGTAAATTTTAAAAAGTTACTACTTTCTGAAATCATGAATGCAATTAATGAACGCTTGGAGTAATGTTTTGTGAGAAAGACAGTTTATAATTATTTAAACAATGTTTTTCCCTTGTAAATCTTAAAATTTTACTATTTTATGCAATAAATGATGCAGATTAGGAATGCAAAAAGTGATATTTATTGTGGAAGTCAGTTTTGCAATGTTTGAAACAATTAATAATCATTCACTTGCGACTTTTCATACGAAAGGTGCAGAAAATTCTTCTTTTTTTAATCTCTTACACTATGTCGCTTGTTATTCAGTATTTTCTAATTTCATAACTTATACCCTAATTATTCGAAAATTAATAATTTTTCCAAACTAGATTATTATCCATCTTCCTTATGAAAAGGAGCAAGTGATATTAATTGTTTAAATAATTGCAAACTGTCTTTCAAAAAAAGTCATTCAAAAAAAGCGACATTAGTTTCAGAAAATAATAACTTTCCACGATTTATGGAAGGAAAAAATTGTTAAAACAAATACAAATTTCTAAATCAATTGCGAAATATCATAAACAAAAAATATTACTTTTAATAATCGTTAATTGTGTCAGTAACTCCAGAAAAAAAACTTTCAACGATTAACAAGGGAAAAATGGTTTGAGCAAATAAAAATTGTTTAAATGATTACCAAATATGTTAAGTTAGAAATATTATTCTTAAAATTTATCAACTGTATCATTTATCTCGAAAAAAGAATGACTTTTCACGATTCACAGGCGAGAAAAAAACAGTTTACAAAATTTAAAATTAGTTACAAAATACTTGGAAGCTTGAGACTTATCTAATACAAATAATTAATTTTTGTTAAATACCGTTTTCAGCCTTAATTTTACATAAAACTGATATTTTGCGTTTTTAGACATTTTTCGGGTAAAATACAAGGGATTTGGGGGCGTCAAAATTGAAAGTTATTGAGTGAAAATTATTCCTTGAACATTCCGTAGGTGAGCGAACTTCAATCTACAAAAAGTTAATAACAACTACTTATTTTTTTTATTTTTCCGAAAACCGAGTTTTTGTCCAGAAAACCACCAGGGGGGGGGGCCCCCCCCCCCGATCACCAAAAATCGAAAGTCGAATTTTTGGACCACCGTAATGAAAAATGCCATTATTTTGTTATTAAAAAAAAAGTTGTATTTTCTGAAGCGTGAAAATCGCATTTAATAAATGCTAAATGCAACATTTAAAAAAAAAGCTTTGGAAACAACGAAGAAATTCCTTTCCATTACACCAAAATAATGGCAAATTGTTTCAATTGAAATTGATAAAATTTGAAGTTTGACATGTGAAACTTTTTTAATGGGTCCCATATGAAAAGTTTTTTTAATTTTCAAATTTAAAAACTGAACAGATGACATTTATCGATTTTAAATATTTTCCCGCACTTTCGGATGTCAAACCACAACTTTGTGATTGGAATAATTTCAGCATTTTCACAGCGCCCTAGACTGGAGTATCTATAGTCCCTATTTCAGTCGCGCCACGAGATCCGGTATATCATTCTGATCACTACCGGGATAGATTCGACACAAAAATAGCCTTCTAGCGTTAACAGAACCCCAATAACTTTTTCAAACTGTCTACAACCCCTAATAGTCACAGAAATGTCTTTGGGGTGATTGATACCTATGCTGAGCCGGGAATATCGTACTTAACCATAGGAAGGTCATTTCCCCTCACGCGTCGAACATTTGTCTCGAGATTTAATGTCTAGTGCATCAAAGGCCTGAAAATCGATCAGTCTAGCTTTGGAATTTGAGGATTCGACCGAATGTCCCTTGAATTTGATCCGGTGACTCCTATAAGTAGATTACATTTTTCGAAATTAGAAGAGTTTTTTTATTGAAATAGTAGACAATAAGAGTGGCCTTTTTTAACTGTATAATAGTCAAAACTTACAAATTCATATACGAAAATTAAAAATGTCGTGCATTGAGAAAAATGTTTACTTGAAAAAAAAAAAACAGTTTAGTTACTATGAAATAAGAAAAAAAAGAATCGGTTCTTGCTCCTACAAAGTTTTGTTGGTTTTTACAAGATAGTTGTAGAATTATTTGCTTCTGTGGAGCAAAAAAATGTTTTAAATGTTTTTGAAATGACAAGGTTGAATTTTCCACAAACAACATTATTTTTTTAACTGATAGTAGATACACTTTTATTAATAATTTAATCACAAAACTCTCTCATCAGATGAAAATTCGGGTTAAGAGTACTACTACTTGCACCACTCTGTTCCGAGCTAAAATATTTCTTTTTCGGAAGAGCCTCTTTATTTCAATATGAATATATAATCCAAGAGTGAAAGTTTATTCGTTGAAATATGTTTATCCTAGATGTTCTTTTGTCCCATTCACTCCCATTCTTGAACACTTAACTTTACATAACTCAAATACTGTTCGGATTTTTGATAATGTCGGTGACAAATATACCTGCGGGCCTCCCTGCTGCGTTTGAAGGTCCCGTCGTTAGAAAATTTTGAATCCTGACTGATCACTCTGGCGAGTTCATTTTACAATTCCACGTTTTATGAACAAAATGGACCAAACGTGGTCGCATATCTACGATCTTCGACTCAAGGTTTCGAATGGATCGGAGATTGTAGACAGAAAGATGAAAGAGGCAGGGGTCGGAACCTGGTGAGCGGATCCTCCCAAGAGTTCGTTAAAAACACGTTTTTTATTTGCAATTTTCCCCTCAATGTATATATTGTTTAAAGGTGTTGTGAATCGTAAATTTAACATTTCAACCTCGGTTTAAACTAATTCTTGATTATTTTAAAAACAGCTCTTCAGATTATTTCTTGTTCAATATTCGTAATTATATAGGATTTTAACAAACTAGGATTGAAATCAAACTTTCTAAATTCAAACTATTGTAAGGTTGTGGTTCGTTAATCATCTCTTTCTAAAAATTTCTAAAGTAATCGACATCTGGTTTTTTATAGAGCTCACTTTTTGTGAAAAAAAAAAAAAATATATATATATATATATATATATAATTGCGATGCATACAAAAAATGTATAGCCGATTTTCCGAATGTCTTCCAATCTGTAAAAAATTGCTTGCAGTGTAGCTTGGGACACCTCTTAAAAAATGAAAAATAAGTGTAAGAAATAATGTTAAAATGCCGCAGTGAACCTGTCAGTAAATATTTATTTGTTCAGTTGAGTTTCTGCATAAAAATAAGCAATTACAAATGAGCAATCACAAACCCACGAAATTAGTGATCCCCCGTTCACTTTTTCGCTTCTAATGAGACATGCTATAATTTCGAACGTGAAAAGTACATAAGAATGACCGAAAGTGTTTTTATTCTGAATATTAACACTCTAGATTTACTCCAAAGACGATTTCCAGAAAAAAATTCTGTATAGGTATGAAGAAACGTGTCCCAACCTATACGGTATCACGTGTCCCAACCTATACACATAAAACGTAATTTTTGTATTGTTGGAAAAAAAATGATCTGCACTATATGCAAAATCCTCTTCAGACATAACGTTTCATTTAATTATTTACACATTGACCTCATTTACCTTGCAATTTCGATGAAAAATATTCCGTTAATGGAGGTTGAATAATGTCAACACAATAATTTGTCTACTCCTTGTAAACACACTGCTTGGTGCAGCTGCAACAAGCATAAACCATCTCATCGAGCAAACATAGAAAGTGAGCTACTATTGATAGTAATCTGTGACAGTAATAACAGGTGGTACCAATGCAAAGAAATAGAGAAAATGCGCTTTCCCAAATTATACAGTGTCCCAACCTGTACCACACTCCCCTACTTGTTTTCTCATATTCAGAAAATAAATTAAAAAATGCTTTCCAAGGGACAACTTACTACTGGCGCAGTAATGCGCCAAACTATTCGGGGTACATACCCAATACCGTTAAAACCCCAAATGATAACAATGTTCTGTACTGGCAGACTACTGGTTAACCACTGTCACGGTACCAGTTCATTATTGGTATCGATCCCGTATACCAACTTGGTATTGCGCTAGTTGACCAGTGGTACAACCGTGCAGAAAATACTTATCATTTGGGGTTTTATCAGTATTGGTACCGACCCAGTACTGGCTTGGTATTGTGTCAGTTATTGGCCAGTAGCAGAACAGTAAAGAATATAGTAAGTTATCATTAGTGGATTCATCAGTACTGCTGGTTCAATACTACTTGTACAATTTCCATCTGGGTTTCTCATTTAATACATACAATATATAAAAAGTAGGAATTCAAAATATTGTATTCCACATGCATGTATAGTATATACAAAGAAAGTGCTGACCACAATATTTGCAGAACAAACACCTCTTTCTTAGTGTTAATGTATGGCTATAACATATTGAAGAACATTTAGAAGACGAGTGTACTGGTTTCAATTTTATGCTAATTTAAAATTTTAAAACGGATACTATGAGAGATAGTTTTGAGTTGAGATATGAATCGACTGACATAGCTCAACAGTGGCGCCTGGCTACTTCGTAAAGTTGTAAGGCGTGTAAGTAAAAATTTCTTCTTTTGACGCATGCACGTCTCTCCTAGAAACCAAAGAACGTTCATGTAACCAATTGACAGTTTGAAAATTGAACTCTAAAGCCATGGAATACTTGCCCGATGCATACCTTACCAAGATTTTTTTCTCAACAACTCACGTCCATACGAAATGAGATATATCGAATTTGTTAGCAAATTATTGACGATTGGCGTGGGGCTGCAAGGAAGAAACGTATTGTCACTTTAAAGTCACTGAAATGAAGATGCTACATTACAAAGGTGAAAACCCCGATATTTCAAAGAGAGAGTCGAGATTATACTAATTTACTTCAATTGTAATTTGACTCAATCTAATTCAAGCGTGAACCGTGTTCCAACCCGCGAGTTAACTCATACACGTCACATGTGAGAAATATAAAAAATATTGGTGCAATTGCAGAATAAACAATTGCAGAAAACGTTTCAAATCATTCATACTTCAGTTACTACGATGTCTCAAATTTGGGTCTGTCACGATATCGGAATGATCATATTTAACGCACTGTTTAGGTGCTTTTAAAAATCCGTACGGCCACAAACACTGTAAATAATTAAAACTGAATGGTTTTTGATAAATCAAAATGTATTTAGATATTTTTTTATGCCGACATAAGCTATTATATCGAAAAAAAGAAGTGTTTCACGCACATCAGCTGTCAGTTGAGACGGGCGGACGCCCTTGGCTATGGATGGCAATCAAGATATGTATGTCGCAAAAATAAAAAATAGATATGGACTGGTCACAAAAATAATGTTGGTCAAACCCCTACACCTTTCCAACGTCTCGTGGGGGCGGGAAGGCACCCCTTCGACTGTTCACAAAAATAATGTTGGTCAAATCATAGTAATAGTAATTTTTGAAAAAGTACTGATATAATTAATTTTGGTCATACAAACGTTTAAGTGCATAAATTATAAAAGGTATTATCTAAGGCGGGACTGATTCAAATAGCCTTACTGAAGAGTCCGGTGAGTCAATCCAGGATGAAACATAAAAAATCCAAACTTTATTTTATTCAAAAGAAAAATGATATATTTCTTGAAAATTGATTGCAGAACAAAAATAAATACTATCGACCCTGATGACAATCGAAAAAAATCTTCTTTACAGTCTTGATACTTGGGTCAGTTAATAACGATATCTTTCGAAAAAACAGCAAAGATATCATCTAATTTATTAGGAATAGTAAACATTTTTCAATTATAAACATATTTTAGATTTTATCTAGATCAAACTGGATAGGTTCAATAAAGTATTAACGGATTTGAAAATTGACGAAATTAAATGAAAATCGCAAGAAACGTGCATATAATCTTTATATCCTACGTTTACAGCAAGAAAGTTAACTTTCTGTCGCAATTCCAAGTTTTTAGTGCCTTTTATTTAATTTCTTTAATTTTCCCCTCGATATCAAATTAGTGTGGACGTAAGTTGTGGTAAGATATAAATCAGGTAAGTATGACGTAACGTCCTCAAATCGTACACTCTTATCAGTTATTAATAATTGGATAATTGAAATATTTCTGGTTAAAAGATATAAATCCACGTTAGCATATTTAATGCTCTGAATAGAAGAATGAATAATTAATACATTTTACAATGTTTAAAATTATATCGTTTTGAAGTAATTTTGAGTTATGTACATTACAGCTCGAGCATTTTTAAATTGATCGTTACAATTAAACACTATTTGAATTAAAAGTTAAATCATTTTAATTTTAAGTCTTTTGAAATCAATAACTGTTCAGTTGTCATTTACACTCGCATTTATGTATTGAAATTAAAAAATTTCACGTGCAATTTAAAAATTCAACAAAATGAAACAGTTAAAATTCTAACATTGAAAGTCTAAATTTAGCACTTTGAAATTTTAACGATTCAAGGCTTCCGACTTAAAACAATTCAGTTTGAAATTGTTCAGTTTTGACTATTTGATTTATAATTGTTCATTTTAAATGAACAGTCAAATATTGCTAAATGTTTCAAGAATTACCTTTATTTCATTTGAAAAATCAATTTTCAATAAGTTGAAAATGTAATACCTATTTTAAACTTAAACAATATTAAAATTGAAAATAGTTTTCAGATCATCTTTGAGACCAGCGGCTATCGTTTTAAATGATTGGTTTTAGGGTAAGAAATTCAAAATTCAGAAAGGTCGAAAGAATGAATTTTTCCAATAAATTGCTTTCATGTTTTTGTGAACATTAAAGTAATGATTTGTTCTCAAAAATTTGTATATAGAAGTTTTTTTGGAATTTGTTATACATATTTGTGTTAGTATTCATTTTAGTAATTTGTATACTATTTTTAATCAACGCGTATATGCTGAAAGTTTTCCTAAGTAATTTTTTTTGAATGTTATACTTTTTAGTAATATGTTTCGTTTTAAGTGAACAATAATTTGAAATTATTAAACATAATAATGAGCATTGTTTTTACAAGTTCAAGAATCAATCATCTAATTTTTATAATAAAACAAATTCAATTTTTAGCTTAAAGTATAAAGTATATATATTTCTGCGTCTAATATAACATAGGGATACATATATATGTATAGTATATCATAGGTAGGTTGAAATATTTTTGACTATTCTTCCAGAAATATTTCGAAGATTGCTGTTTTTTTTTTGATTCTGCTAAGATGTAAACTCAGAACAACAAATTCGTGATAATATTAAATTTCGAAATCGTTTAGAAATCCATTGTTCGAAGAATAAGAAATTTTTGAATGTTTAAAACTTATTCCTTCTAAGTTCAGACTTTTATTTAAAACTTTTCTTACATCGGTTCTCTTGGTGATATTATATTGTTCCTGATAAAAGAATATTCAATTTGTAAATTTTTCTAGTATCTTTTAGTACTTTTTTAATTAATAATGAGGTGTCAAAATGAAACACAAACATCGCAAGAAAAAAAAGGGAAAACGGTAATTTCGATCCGGAAAATCCGGGAATTTTAAAAAAAAATTTCGCTAGACACCCTGTAAAATGCTCTTATAAAGTTGAAAAATGCACTGCCTTGAACATTTGAACATGGACTAAAAGGGAAGAGTTTCATAAGATACTTTTTGAAACAACATTATATATTTTTTAACTGAGTGCGTAAAATATTCCAATCGTTAGAAAATTAAAATCATAACCAAGACTAATTAATGAAACTATTAATTACATATAATACTTTTTCTGGCATCAAATTCACATTTGAATTCACCAGAGTGGAAAATCATTTTTTTGCCATCCTGGAAACTGGAGACCCGTGTTCGATTCCTGTTATATTCTGCTATAACTCGATTTTTTTCTGTTTCAGCTCTTACAATATAATATAATGACTAACCTTATGTTTGAGAATATGTATTTTTAATGTAGAAGCCATCTTATGTTAGTGACAGCCTGTGAAATATCCAGTCCTCCACTTTTTTTCAATCGACTTAAATTTCGGAAATTTTCAAGATCCCCATTAATAAAATTATTGTCCTGCTTAAATTCTTTTCTTTTCTCCATCCTTGACCTAAGTTGATTTTTGAAACTAAGAGGTGATGATCCGTTTTACATTCAGAACCTCTCATAACCATTGTATCTCTTACTAGCTCTCTCAGTCTCTCATCTGCCAGATTAAAGTCAATCATACTGTGACTATCGCCTCTGAACCAGGTGTACAACTAGATCATTTTATGCCTAAACCAAGTATTTGTAATGAACAAGACCTTTTCTTAACATAAACTTACCAAACTGTCCCCGTTACCATTCGTTGGACTTCAAACTATCAATTCATATCTCTCAGCAGAATGATTCTTTCCCCATGATCGCAAATTCCTATAGTATCATTTAAAGTGTCCCAGAAGGTGTCTTTTACTTCACTCCTTTCACCATCAACTGAGGCGTAGAACGCTATCATAAATAATCTTCTGATATTACCATCTTTTTCACTATCGTCTCCTGACCATAGACCGTGTCTGACCATAGTTCGTGTCTGACCATAGTTCGAGTCCGTGCTTTAACTTCCAAAGTTCTATTACTCTACTGTCGGATCTATTTTTCTTTATTTCATAAAATATTCAGCGTGCATTGATTCTCGTAATTGTCTTTTCTCAAGAGCACCGACCTACTTTATACCTATATACCTATTCACTATTTTCCAACCGAGCAAGTCACGCCTACCCCGAAAGGGAAATGGCTTAATGGTATAAAAATAATAATAATAATTCACCTCTCTGGCATTCCAAAAACCCAGTCTCCATTCATCGCCTGAAACTTTACCTTTACCTTTACCAGAAGTATGCTTTTCGTCAACCAAAGTTTCAATCCATTCCGAGCCATCTCGATTTTTTGTATTATTCACTTTATAAAGTATATGCCCAACTACCAACTAGAAGCAAGAAATATATTTTGCGAGTAAAAGTCATGTCCAGAATAATTAGCTAAGTCGTTGTCAGATGGTGAGTCCAAAATAATCAGCCAAGTCATCGTAAAGTGGAGAGTGCCGTTATAACGTCAGTCCCACCCAACTTCGATCAATGGAGGGGGAGTATAGGGACACAACTAGAACCGAAAGAGTCATGGTTGGTTTGTGTTGGATACTGTGGAGGGCACCAGCCTTCTGGTTCCAACTGGAAACAAAAAATTGGAATCTGATTTGCATAATCGAATATTTTTCTGAGTTCTATTCCTTTTAGTTTTTTAACCTGAAATTGGATTTCGAACCAAATTTAAATCAAATAAATCAATCAAATTTTGAAAAAGTAATCATCTTGATTTTGATAGGTAATGCAATAATCCAAAAATACTGGAAATGTTCGAAATTTTACACGCTTACGCGCAGAAAAAAAAACTAGGAGGATTTTGAGTGGATTTTAGACAGACCGTCGTCGTTGTCAGTCTCTTCAAAATTGATTGCTTTTGAAAAGACCATGTGTTTTCTTTTCTCTCCTTTTTTATTTAAATTGGACATACTGCTTTATACGAGCATCCTCTCAATACATCTTTGAAACTATTCCACACATCTCAAAATGCTCTTCCATTTTAGTTAAAAATAAAAAATTACGCCTCGAGGAAAAAGTATTTTCCCCTCACGTCAATATCATTTAAAATTCTTTAAAAATCACTTGAAAGTTTTTATAATCCTACAAAATTCTTCAAACCCTCACTAGATTCATCAGAATTTTCGAAAATATAGTATATTCTCAAAAATCAGTTGAAAATGTCAATATCTCTTAAATCTTGCGAAATCCTTGAAATTCCACATCTTGAAATCATTAGCATCCTCTAAAATTCCTCAGAAAATGTTAGAAATTTTGTTTAAAATCAATTGTAATCGTCAAAATCCTTTAAAATTGCTCAAAAATCCCTTGAAAGCTTCTATAATCCTATAGAATTCTTTGAAAACTTAATCAATTCGACAGAATTGTCGAAAATACACTATATTCTTCAAAATTCTTTGAAAATGTCAAAATCTCTTAAATCTTGTGAAATCTCTAGAAATCTTTTGAAATTCCATATAACATCTTAAAATCTTTAATATCCTCTAGGATTCCTAAAAGAATGTTAGAAAATTAAAAAAATATATCATTGAATTAATTGCTTGAAAATTCCTTCGAAAGCTTTTATAATCCTACAAAATTCCTTGAAATCTTAATCAATTCGACAGAAGTTTCGAAAATACACTAAATTCTTCAAAATTCTTTGAAAATGTTAAAATCTCTCAAATCTGGCGAGATTTCTTGAAATCTTATGAAATCCCGTATAATATCTTGAAATCTTTAACATTAGTTGAAATCGTCCAAATCCATAAAAATCACTTGAAAATGTTAAAATCCCTTAAATCTTGTGAAATGCTTATAAATCCTTGAAATCCCTACAAATCCTTGAACTTCGTGAAATTCCATATAACATATGCTTTGGTGTAAAAATAAATTTAATCATTATTGCTATGTCTCGCGACACCTATAACCTATACAACTCTTCACATTATGATTGGATCGCAATTAGGTTATTTCACAGCAAATGAAACAAGAGTTTCGTATGTTTCAGTATTAAATGTAAATTTTTGTATAGTCTCATGATAAGAAACAAAATTATATATATATTTATTATTGCTTTAGTCCTTCTATATTTTAGTCTGCGATAACGCTTTCTTCAAGCCCACGTTTTGGCTTACGGCTAGTTTTAGACAGTATAGCAGTTACATTCAAGCCCACATTCTGGCTTGCGACTACTTTTCAGCCCATGCAACGTCTCAACTTTAGTTTCTCAATCGCTTTCTTTTAAAGCCTTAATCCTATTCTAGTTTTTAGCAAATGCTGTCTTCTTTTTGTTACACCTTAAAACAAGCCCATATTTGGTATTGTATTAAGACTTTTTTTTTTTCTGTGTAGTTCTAGTTGAAAACAAAAAAAATGGACAATGCAATAATTATATACTATACGCTGAGAATTTTTGTAAGGGTACTTCAGTATTCTTCAAGGATCATGTTTTATAAATTTGTCAATAAATATTGTTAAAGCCCCACGGCCCTGAAAGTGCACGGGACCCCATTGCTCCCTGTCTCGTAAAGAGAATCGCCCCTACCTACCCGCACGTCCATCCACTCTTTGAGATGCGAAACGAATCACTGACTCGACCGACTGTCACTCACTCTCGAAATACTCAACTCTTACTACCGGCATGAAGCGTGGGTGGTATAACCGCAGATCGTATACGATTATTTGATTGTAGAAATTGCACGCTATTGAAAACTGTATAAAGCCGCTTTATAGAATATAACCTTAACCTACCGTAATTGCAGTATCCGTTTGCCGACAAAAATATTAATAGCGTATACATTTGGGTGGTCCAATTTTTCACATTCTCATTTTAATGGGAAGGTATTGGTTTTATGTGAAAAATTACTTTCACAGATTCCATCAAATGTGGAAATTTTGAAGCCCGCTGTACACTCTACCAGATAACTTTTGAAAGACGAATCGGCTTGAATTGTACTTTGGCACGCAGTTTTAGGGAACAAAAACAAAGATTGAGTTTGTTAACCAGCTATTTTGGATGAAAATTCAAAAAGTTAGAGCATTTTCAAAATTTGTAAGACTCTTTTTATTAAGATTCAACAATGCTATTCACGGCTATTTGTAGTACACAAGAAATCCAATACACTGAGCGAAGAATTCCCCAATGATTCGGGTTTACACCCCAATAGTTGGGGTGGTTTCTCTTTTTTTTCTGTTTCACACGAAGGATTGGTGCGCGCGCACCAACGAGTCTTGCAAGCACCCCAACCATTGGGGTGCTCACCCGAAGCAGCAGCGGCCACCGCGTCCACCGCGTTGGATGTTGCGCGTTCGACGTTTGCGCATGTTCGCTAATGGCCGCAGCTGATAAACATATCAGGCTCTTCCCGAATATCACTGTTTCTAGTTTATGTCAATTTTATTATTCGTGTGCGATATGTCAGTGGAATACAGTGTAAACTAGTTATCTGGTTTTTCTTTGGATAATCATTAACGAAGGTTCATTAACGAAGAATTATTTCTGCGTATATACAGAAATAATTCTGGAGAAAAAATAAGGTTTTATGTTTCTCTTACCTTCGTTAATGATTATCCAAAGAAAAACCAGATAACTAGTTTACACTGTATTCCACTGACATCTCGCACATAAATAATAAAATTGACATAAACTATAGAAACGGTGACATTCGGGAAGAGCCTGATGTTTATCAGCTGCGGCCATTAGCGAACATGCGCAAACGTCGAACGCGCAACATCCAACGTGGTGGACGACTCGAATCTCCCGAATCATAGGTGCAAGCTCCCCAACCATTGGGGCGCGCACCCCACCAGTTCGGCCGCTGCTGCTTCGGGTGAGCACCCCAATGGTTGGGGTGCTTGCACGACTCGTTAGTGCGAGCGCACCAATCCTTCGTGTGAAACAGAAAAAAAGATAAACCATCCCAACTATTGGGGTGTAAACCCGAACCACTGGAGAATTCTTCGCTCAGTGTATTATCTATAATTGTAAATATCTTGTCAATTTTTCGAAACTTGTAACAAATTCCTATAAAGAACTTCAGATAATAAAATAAATTGACAAACGAACCTCTCGAGTGTCAAGTTGTCACTTTCCGAGTCAGAAAGAAGTCGAATCATTCACTCACCAAAAAGTAAAATATAAATTTTCCATTCACTCGGTCCATTTTTGTGCGATTGTTTCCAAATAATTTTTCCGTATTCGAAATATTTAATTCATTTTCATGAGAGAGGATTAGCCGCGAAACTAAAAGTGCAACTAATAAATGGAGAAATTTTTTGAAATTTGTTCACGTCTTGTGTCAATCAAAGTGAAATATTCAGGAAAGTTTTTTCAAAGATAAGTACTTTGATATAATTTCTATTAATTTTGAAAGAAACAAGTTTTTGGTGGCGTACCTAGAGGCATGCTGCGGATGGGCAGATGGGAACATATGAAACTTGGGAATTTTGTTTTTCTTTTTTATTGCTATAATTTGCTAATGGCTGGTGCCCTTCTCAATATACAACAAAAAAACCATGACTCTTTCGGTTGTAATTATGTACCTACACTATCCCTTCATTGACCGAAGTTTTAATATATGATTTTTACTCGCGAAATCGGCAATAATTGAAACTTTGGTTGATGAAAGGCATACAAGCCTTAAGGCTTTTACCTTTTTTACTTTTACCTTTAATTAAAGGTAAAAGTAAGGTTATTCATATGCTAAATGAAGACTGCTTGTTTGGAATGCTAGAAGGCTGAGTGATTACGAGAAACAATGCATGTAAGGGAGCTAGATATATTATGTGTACCTAAAATAAAGAAAAAGGGATACGACATTAGAGTGATAAAAATGTAAAGTTAAAGCAAGGACTCGAATTATGCCCATAATCATACAAACTTTATTATTTTTAATGATTTATTCACACATCAAGCACTTTTAATGTTCAAAAATTGTTTATTTTTATTGAAATGAATATTAGGTTGTAATTAATTGAAATTCATGTCCGACAAAAATGAAAAAAATTTAACTTTTAGATGGCCGAGGTGTTAAGGCGACGAGCCAAAGTTACAACAATATAATAGGAAGTGACATCAAACGTTCGACACCCGGCGTATGTAGAAGAGATTGGCGATAACACATTTCTTCATTTTTTTGTGTACACAATTTTGTTAAATATTTTTTATTAACTGCAAAATCTATATATTGGACTTTTATGACATAAAAATAATTATAATATTTAATTATTAATTATTTTTTTAATCAAAATAGCCGATCTTCTAGAAACTAGTCGATCCGAGCGTTACATCCCAGTCTAGCCACTGGGCAGTTAGCCTGTGGCGGGCCAGTGTCGACTCAAGGTTGACTAGACAAAAACAGTAAAGCGCCGCGAAATTTTTCCATACGGGGCCATGAAGTTATTAAACCAATTCCTACGAGCACTTTTCTACATATGGTGACTATACTTGCAGGTGCAAACTAGTCTGCACACACAGAGGTGGGGGACCATGCGGCTAAAGAGGGAAGAAATGCAACCAAGGCAAAAGATGAAAGATAAAGGTAGAAACTAAATTTGTTATACATTCAGAATTAGAGACTGTAATGGAAATGAGGAAAGAGGAACAAAGAGAAAACGATCGTGAGGGGGGTGGTGGAATATGAGAAAGAGTAAGTCAGATAGAGAGAAAGGAAAGAGTGCTTGCGCTCCGCCCCAAGCACACCAGCAGCATGGCCGCTGAAGGACGGATTGGCCGAGGCATCCGCGACACCGACGTCCTCCTTGTGATGCTCGCACTTCACTCAGCGCCCGCTTCAAACTGCAGTTACAACTCGTCCACTTTGCCCTTGACGGACCCTCCTCTCGAGAAACCTGGACACCGCCCACCCTCGCTCACATATATTCACATGCATATAAACAATTTCAGCATTCGATTGCAGTTTGTACACGATCTTAATTCACGCTCGACACTAGGGCAGGTGATTTTTGAGTGGGAGGACAAGTGTCCTCTCCTTGCACCACCACCCTACCCCCGGAGGGTAAAATCACATATTGATTTTAAAAAGTGTTTCGTCGTCCCGAAATTCGGGAGTCAAATATTTCTCGTAGGCTTGGCTAGTCATTCGGAATTTTTGGGACCCTTTTCCAACTCACTGAATTTTTCGTGACGATTAGACACAGCCCAAAACAATGAAAAATGTTAGTTATAATTATAACTGGGGTTTCTATTAGAACCAATTTTTGGTTCCAAAGGAGCTGCAACAAAAAGGAACCTCTCTTGCTGAAAAGGAACCCAAAATGATCATTGGTTTCTAAATGAACCCAAAGTATAGATTCAAATGGTTCTAATAGAGCCTTTTTGTCACTTCTGCCTTGACTCACTTAAAAGATTTTACAAGTTAATGATGCACATTTTGCTTTATAATTCGAATTCAATAATATTGCACTGAAAAAAATGTAATGAAGAAACTAAAATCATAGGGTATCTTTCAAGTACAAAAAGTATGTGTTCAAAAGTTGCCAAGCCAAAACTCTTGTCGAATGTCTGAACTGTGAGACCATCCCAGCTTAGACAATTGAGTCAACTCCTTTGCTCCTAAATACTTTCAAATATTTATAATTCAAGAGTGTATTTATTTGTTCTTATATGTTTTTGTCCATTGATATCAATAAGCAAGAAAACACGCAAAGCATTTTAGCCACATGCTGCATTATAGAATCTTTTAGAGATACTCTGTTCTTACCTTATTTGTCATTAAAAGTCAAAATACTATTAGTACTCATGTAAACAGTATGTTTTGACTCTGCTCTAATATAATAACAACGAAAAACCGTCTTACTTTACCTTACTTGTTTCAATGATGTTTGTTGAAAGACTGAGGATTTTTTTCTGTAAACTTGAAAATAGTAATTAAACGTTTATTTCTGAAAATTTATTTATGACAATGAGCTATTCATTTTAGAGACCGAATTATCCTTTGGTTACAATTTAGAGTCTTCCTGAAGGTACTGTAAAGATGGCTATACCCAAAACACCACGCAAATACCAATGAAACGGTGGTTTCCTACTGTGGGTCAAAAATGATCCACGTGGTATTTCGAGGGTTACGGCGATTTCCGGTACTTCTAGTGTTAAAAAAGAATAAAAACGTCTGTTAATATTTATCTGTATGACTATAATTCATAATATTTATTGATTTTAAAAAGGCCCGCGCTTTTCGTCACATGGGCAGTTAAAAACGTTGGCACCCGCCGATGGCCAACTATCGGATATCAACGAACTAAAAAGGAACCCTTAAAACGAGTTCCTTTAGAGCCTAAGTTCTCAATGATCCCAAGTTCCACTTGAGCCCCGGCATTACTGAACCCTCAGTTTTTTCTGTGAAGCCTTTGTTTTATTATTAGAACACAAGATAGCGATTTTATATGTAGCCACTTTTTTACCTTACTGGACCGGCTTCCCCTCAAGACTATAGGGGAAGCGGACGCACCCTTGGCACCTACCGAATGGGCGCCATTCAAGCGGCAACCCTAGTTATTTAAGGGAATCATGTCATTTTTGGTTGGACGCTCCATTTTAGAATCTCGGGATGCAAGTAGAGCGAGTCGAGTCTGATCAGACTATTAGCGAATACGAGGAAATAATTAGAAAGTTCTTTCCTAATGGTCAGAATCTGTATTTCAAAACATTTCCCTCACAGGAAAGAAAAAGTTTGATTTACTTCGCGGATCTAGATCGAAGTCTATTGATGGTCTGTTTAGTAGGGTATATTCTCAACTCTTCGATTACTCATTTTCCATAGGCTAAAAAGATTCAAACTAGGGTCAGCTTTGAAGAAGAGGTTAAACAGCGCCAAAGTAGGGTCTTGAGTTATAAAAATGTAGGCTCTGAAGATTCAAAGTAGATTCAGAGAGGTGTTACAGCGTCAAAGTAGATTCCTGAATATGAAGACTTTAGCATTTAAAGATTCTAATTTGGGTCTACACCGAAAAAACGATATTCTAATTTTAATAATTTCCCACTAAGTTTAAGAATATTTTCAACTTAAATAGGCGCCAAGAATATATTCTTAATGTACGATGAAGGCCCTCTTCCCTTAAGAATATTTATTCTTGTCTAATTGTAAGAATTTCCCACTAAGTTTAAGAATATTTGCAACTTAAATAGGCGTCAATATATTCTTAATGTACAATAGAGGCCCTCTCACATTAAGAATATATATTCTTATCTATAAGATAATAAGGTACAGTTAATCTTAGACTATAGTAAGATTTGAATACTTTTTATTTCAAAAATATTTTTGTGGTAAATAATACAATATAAATTATTATTGAAATTATTACATTGCAATTTTACGTTATACACAACACACAAATGAAAATATATAATGTATATATAGTTATAGATCTATATATATTGTAGCAGTTTTATTCAATTTTATTTTATTTCACTGTAAGTAACAGAAAGTTTTATTTAATTTTTAACTGTAGGTACTGTACAACTTATACGTGACAATTACAAGAAAAGCTTCGAGAACTTGATGTAAAAAATAGCAAAGAAAACTGATATCTTTACAGCCAATGCTTGAAAGTAATATAGGTACTGCCATCAGCTCCTGTACAAGGAAAACATGGATAGAATTACATTAAACTATACGACACTAAACAAACACTTCAAATTCGTCTAATTTCAAATTGAAATATATATTGCATTTTCAAAAAAATAGTTGAATTTCCAACCAGAAAAGATTTTCTATCCAAAGAGATGAATTTTGAACACAAAAAGACGTATTTTCGAAAAAAATATAATAATAATTTTTAACCGAACGATTTCATTAACAATAAAATAGATGAACTTTCCAGTAAAACAGACGAGTATTCTCAAAAATAGGAAAAGATTCAACCAAATAGTAAAATTTTCAAGCCAAAAAGACGAATTATTTCAAAAGCAGTTAGATTTTCAAAAAAAAGTTACTTTTCAATCAATAAAGATGAATTTTCAGCCAAGAAGGATAACTTTTCTACCATAAAAGATGCATTTTTGAACGAAAATGATAAATTCAACGAAATAGTTGAATGTTTTAAAAATAATTCGATTTTTTACAAAATAGTTCAATTTCTTAAAAATAGTTGAATTTTCAGCAAACAAAGATTTAGTAAACAGTGGACTTGAAATCGGAAAAAATGAATTTTTAACAAAAAAGATAATTTTCAATCAAGAAAGATGAATTTTCAAGAAGATAGTAGAATTCTCAACGAAAAAGTTGAGCTTTCAACACACATGAATAATTTTGTACCCAAAAAGATGACTTTTTAACAAAATATATACATTTTCTACCAAATGGTTGAATTTTTAACCAAAAGCTTGTATCTTGAACAAATAAGATTAATTTTCTAACAAAAAACACGACTTTCCAACAAAATACATGAATTTCCAAAATTTTTTTTTTTCAATTTGAACGTCAAAAAGACGAATTATCTACAAAAATTTACACTTTCAACCCAAAAATATTATTTTTCAACCAAAAAGTTTAATTTTCAACCAAATAGCTCAACTGTCTACCAAACTGTTGAATTTTTAAGCTAAAAAGATGAATTTTCTACAAAACAGTAGAATTTTGAACATAAAAGTTAATTTAAAAGCAAATAGTTGACTTTTCGAATATAAAAAATTATTTTTTTGTCAAAACAGTTCATGTTTAAGTACAATAATGGACTTTTCAACCAAAAGAGATGAATTCTCAACGAAGCATGTAGCAGTTAATATTTCAACTAAACAATTGCTTTTTTCAACCAAAAAGGATACATTTTCCACCAAGAAGATTAAAATTCTAACAAGAAAGACGAATTTTGAACAAAATAAATGAATTTTTAACCAAAAATTTGAACTCTGAACTAAAAAAGATAAAATTTTAACCAAATAGTTAAATTTTTAACTGAAAAAGATAAATTTTCACCAAAAATGGAATAGTTTTACTATCAGTTGAAAACAGTTTATTTTCGACCAAACATGAAACGAATTTCCATGAATATAGTTAACTTTTCAACCAAAGAGATGAACAACTTCAACTAAAAAAATAACTTGTTAACAAAATAGTTGAATTTTTGATAAAAAGATGACTTTTTTAACAACGCAGTTGCGTTTTCAACAAAATAATTACATTTTCCCAAATAATAGAATTTTTAAACAAACAAACTGAATTCTGAAATTAAAACATAAAATAATGGCCACTCTTTCTTTTAGGACTACACCACTGGATAAGAGATTAAACACACAAAAACAAAGAAAAAAATAACTTTAAAAGAAGTCAATCCACAAAATAACTTGTAAAAAAATCATTCTTAATACTTATATTCAAATAAGTGGACAAGCTCGCCAAGTTGGTGGTCTTCTAGCCACGTTTTCACTTCTTCCATTTTTCATCTGAAATCTGTCGCAGTAATTGGATAATAGGTGACGAGCTCGAAGAAATGCATCCAATTCTGAGGATAAATCGCATGTGTACATCTCTAACTCTATCTCTATCTCTTCGCAGAGAACGTTAATGTGAGAAAAGTTTGATGTCACATGTCAACAAATAAATAATGTAGAGAGGTTATGTCTCGGTGTGGTACGCCGGTATTCAACCTCAATGTGACATCAGACATTTCGCACTTTAACATTTTCTATAAAGAGAAGGAGATGGATGTGCACACGCGATATATCCTTACAATTTGTTGCGTTCCTTCACGCTTGTTAATAATTACGAATGCGAAAAACTGACCGCACAAAACTGATACGCACAAAACATTGAAACAACTGATTGAACAGAGCAAGGCGCACTATCCTTTGCGCGTTTCTTCTTTCCCCACTCATATTCTCATTTTAAGAATATTTTTTCCCTTTGGCTAGAAGATATTCTTAAAGTAAGGATTTCGCTTACTTCATTAAGAATATTACTAAGAATATGCCTGTAAGAATATGACAATCTTAATATCAGAATATCGTTTTTTCGGTGTATAGATTTAAATGGAGTCGAAGTAGGCTCTAATCTTTCATTCTCTAGGACTTAAAAGTTGAAAGCAGGGGCTATAGGTTTGAACAGCATCCAAAGCAGGTTCTAATAAGGAGCTGCAGGTTCAAAGTAGGGTCTAAATATCGACTCGGGCCTACTCGAATGGTGAACTCTCTATGCCTCTAATTAATGCTCAAAGTAACTCATTGCACTTGGCTTTAGTGTATGCACTCGTCTTCAGCTTGTGCTTAAGCAATAAATTTATTAATATTACCATACATACGTATTATATTTGATACACTTTGTAAATCACTTTAAATTTCATTAGAACCTATATTAATTTTACAAACATTTTTAACAAAACAAATCGCTACTTTTTGTATTTAAAAAATGGGCCACTCTGCCACCAGTACTGACCGCATATTCTTCAGTTGAGTGATCGGTGTATCAGGGCATTACGAACGTGTTCTCGTCCAAATTTCATGAAGAACCGCCGATTGAGAATGTCATCATGCGATATTGGTACAGTCACGTTGCAATTGCTGCCATTTATGCGTACTTTAACTCTTTCATAGATATTATGATAATCCGCTCTACGAGCCATAAGTGGAAACAAACGTCCATCTTGAATTAGTCCAATGACGTACTCGTGTTTCACATCTGTCCCTACATCATAGTAATAGTTTCCTGGTAAACGAAAAGTTATACCTGGATTGACGAAACTTTCGTAGTGATCGACATGAAGTTGAAGGGGAGTAGAATAAGGTTTGACACGTCTACGTGGCCAGCATGATTCTGTAAAAAAAATTATGAGTAGGAAATTAATTATTGTATATGTGGATTTATGCTCAGAAAAAAGCTTGAGAGTGAATAAAGAAGTTTCCTGTGTATGTGTTGACCTAGAAAAAGCTTTTGATAAAGTAGAATGTAGTTTAAAGTAAGTTTCGGGAGACCCTGAAAGAGTACGGAGTCATTGGATGGCTCCTACAAGCAATAAAAACAATATATGCAGGTAGCAAAGGGAGTGCGAGCCCAGTGAGCACAAACGTTAAAGAACCTCATTAGAACGACTCAAAAACGTCCTGAGTCAGTCCAAAGAACTTGTCTTAACATACGTATTTTGACTTGTGCGCCTAAGGAACGTTTTTAGGACGTTCTAGATACTGGTTCGCTATTATTCGATGTGTTAGGCAAGGATGCGTTATGTCCTTTTGGCTATTTATTATATTCATGGACAATTGTCTAAGAATGGCCCTCTTAGAGGCAGAAGGTGTGGATTTTGGGACAGTGAAGGTATGTGTTTTAGCGTTTGCAGATGACAAGGTTGTTACGGCAGAGTCAATCGAAGGCTTGCAGAGAATGTTGAGCATACTGAATACTAGGATAGAGAACATGGGACTTAAAATTAACGTGAATAAAACAAAAATATCTGGGTAGCCTATTCACGAATGACGGAAAGATAGATGAAGAGTTAGATAGGCGTATAAACGAGGGTAAGAAGGTTATCAGTAGAGCAGGACCCATTATCAGAAGTAAAAATATATCAAGTAAATCTAAGAGAACAATACATAACTCTATATTTATACAGACTATGCTGTGTGGTAGCGAGAGACCTGGACCTACCAAGAATATAAAAGTAAAATTAACGCGATTAACATGAAATTCCTGCGCATGATGAGCGGTGAAATGCTGATAGACAAAGTAAGTAATGAGATAATCCTCAAAGAATGTGGTGTAGAGGAGACACTAGTTTACATATATGAAAGAAATTCGTTAAGATGGTTTGGGCATGTCAAGAGAATGAAAGATGAACGACTGACGACACAAGTATATTAAGGTAAAGTAAATGGCAGTGTGCTCAGAGGCCGACCGTGGAAAGACTAGTTAGAATGTGTGAATGAGACCCTAATTCGAAGAGACATAAGAAGCCATAGAAACGCGAGAGCTTGCATGAGGAAATCCATGGTCGTGAAGGAAGCTAGAGAGGCATGCCAAGACAGGAAATTGTGGCGACAAATAGTTTATAAGAAATGCATGAGGAAGAGCTGGAAGATTGTCAGTGGAGTGAATGAAGCCTGAAACAAAAGACCTGAATGGGCCCGCGTGGAGTGATTTTGTGAAGCAGTGTTGTGGAACGAACGTGTTGTTTAAATAAGCAACACGGAATTTCCAGCCGCTGATTGCGAATCTGGACTCAACATTTTTAAATTCAAAATCGCGGATCCAATATGGTGGCAATAATGCACAAATTTTTATGGATGTGGTTAAAAATTGTTACATGAGGGTTTCAGGGATTGCTGATTACGAATCTGGGGTCAAAATTTATAAACTGGAAGTGGCAGTCCCAAAATAGCGGCGAAATAAAAAAATTGGACGCATTTGGATAAAATTGGTTATTCGGGAGTTTGGACATCGCTGATTACAAATCTAAAGTCAAAGTTTTTTAAAGTGAAAATGATGGCGAAAATAGAAAAATTTCAACGGATTTGGCTAAAAATGGTTATTCATGGCTTTTGAGATCGCTGATTACGAATTCAATGTATAAATTTTGAATTTCGGTATTACACTTGTAAGAAGATAAATCTATCATAGCATTAAAACGCTTGCAGTTTGGCTACAGTAATGTTATTGTGCTTCGAACAATGTAGCATACTAATCCCGATTACATTGACGCGATAGAACTCGCTATAGTGTATGAAACACAATAACATCAGTGTTTCCAAATTGCAGGCGTTTTAGGGCGATGAGAAATTCATCTCTTTATATAAATGTTATACCCAAATTCTAGATTTAGACCTCGGACTCGTGAGTGGTGAACCCAAAAAGCCCCGAGAAACTATTTTTAGTTGAAACTGTCCAATTTTAAATTTGTTTCTCACCATATTGGGTCAGCCAATTTACATGTTAAAATATTGACATGATTACATGATTCAAGAATGCCACTCAATTTTTCTACACGGGACCACTCATATCGACAGTTTTTGGAAAATTTATTTTAATTTGAGCTTAGGAAATTTTGGATAATCACGCAAATTTTTAAAATGTGGGGAATTTATGTTCGATTTATAAATTACCAAAAATTTTAGAATTGTGTTAAAGTTTGAAAACTTTTTAAGTTATGAAAACTTACGGAAATTCAGATTATCCAAACATTTCTGATACTTTATAGTAACTTATGGTAATTTATGGTAATTTATTGGTATCAATTCAATTATTTATTGGTAATTTATGGGCGAGTTTAAATCAAATTTTTTTTTTGAGCTGTAGCTCATATGGATGGGTTTTCATTTACTTTCCATTCCATATATTGGTGAAGACTACCGACTATCAAGCGGTAAGTGTGTGTCGTTAGAAACTTTATTTGTAATATAATATTTAACAATGTAATATTTGTAATAATTGCAACCAAGCCCTATATTATTTATCTACAAAATACTCGCAATCAATTATTATCTATTTTTGAATAATATTTGGGCGCTATGCATTTGTATTATGATGTATAGATAATATAGATGCGTCCTAAAACAGTTCAAAGATTTTTAATAATTTTTACAATTAACTCCGGCATTTTAGTACGCCAGCAGTATGCCAGTACAGAGTCAGTAGTCATGCGCAGTACCACGGCTATACCCAATGCTAGTACTGACCCAGTATAGATGTCCAGTACTGGCCCAGAACAGATGTCCCGTACTGGGACTCCGGCAATCTGTACTGAGCTAGTCGTGAATTTCCATCTGGGAACGAATTAGTAATTTTCTTCTAATATTTAACAAGTGCACTAATTAATAGATTTAGAAAGGACTATACAAAGGTAGTGTTATTTATGTAATGGAAAAATATAATTAAAAAGAAATATATATAATAAAATATAATGTTTTGTAAATTTTAAATTATAATATCATATTTACCAATAGTATCAGGAAAAATGAGAAAGATGAAAAACAAAAGAGCAGTCACTGTCCACATTTTCTTAAAATACAGGCAACTCTCTTATGAAAAATTTCAGTAAAAGAGTATACCGCATAACTAATGAATATTTTTTAAAATTTTGCCTGAATGAGATTTAATCTTATCTAATTTAATCATTATGTACAATCTGAAGGTGCAAAAATTACAGTTTTGACAATAAAAACATCAGCATTGTTTAAAACATGATAACATATTATCTTTCGATCATAAAAAAGAATGTATATATATATATTGTTAGAAAGTTCTGCCGGAATTTCCCGAAAAACGTAGAGGAAATTTTATTGAAACAATGTTTCGCAGAAATATGACATGGTTTGTAATTTTCCGTATCAGTAAAGTCAACCGTCTAGGACAACAACAAAAATGTCTTTACATTTTTAATTACCCGCCCGGAAAATGGTGCATAGTGGAAAAAATGATTCATTTTCATTTGTTTCGTACAAAATCTTTGTTTAAAAAATAGGTGTGTCACGAAAATCTTGAAAGTATTGTTGTCACTTTTCCTCAATGTCGATTGGGTGATTTGAAAAACTCGAAGGAAGGAATGTTGTCAAATGCACACACATAATTAGGAAATTAGTTTCAGTTGAAAGGGCAGTGAAAAACTCACAAGGCGTCAAAGAAAACTATAGTATTTTACGTTGTTTTAATTTTCGTGTTTGAAGTCATGAAAACACTTTCAATTTTACGTATATTATTGTGAAAAAATACAAATTAAAAGAAATTTACAGACTTTGCAGCCAAAAAATTCTTTCTTTAAATATTGGGATGACAAATGTTCAGAGTATTGCAATTAGACAATTTCAAATTAAGATGTGCAAATGATTGCCATTACAAAAAAGGCTTTTATGTTAAAACTTACTTTAAAACTCAAAGCTCGAGTTTTTTGTTTTTCAATAACGATTTTTCTTATCTTTTACTATTCTGCAATTTCTTTAAAGTTTAATCAGAGACACTTTTTTTGTAGTAGCTATCATTCACATATCCTAATTTAAAATTATCTAATTGTAATATTCTTAAAAATTTGTCATCCTAGGTCGAAAAGGAACAACTTTTTCGATGCGAACCCTGTAAATTCGCAATAGGGCTGCACTTTTTCTAAGATTGAGTCCGATCCAAGAAAGTCTGATTTTTTTAGGTGGGAATTGAGAAAAAATTTCCCATGTAGCATAAAATTTTATGAAATTGGCTAACCCAATTTTATCTTAGGTACACAAACTTGACAAATAATCACTTTCAGACAAGAGTTTAACCTGATGCAAATGTATCCAATATCATAAGCTGTATTAAGCCTTTCTTCGCAAGTATTAAAAGGTATACATGCATGTCGAAATCTAAAAAATAATTTTGTATGCAATTTTTTTTCTGCAGTATTTTTTGTTTCTGCCCATTTTATATCATAAAAATACAATATCCGGTACCTCCATGCTATTTTATTCAATTTGGGGTTAGCAGTCTAAACTCTCCAATCTCATTTTGTGCTGGCCCGCAACGCCATGGAAATTTTTCAAACTGTCAGTAAATAAAGTTGTGCTGAAAGGATTGTCAAGAAATGTAATGAATAATGATACGAAACCTCTGTTTTGTTCCAACTATCTTGAAAATGTAACTGTTTCCTAAGTGTGAATCGTTAGCTGTATTTAATTTCTATGCTATCCCTTCTGCAATTCTTGTGATGTATCTTATATATTTGTAAAATAAATTTTTGATACTATTTTTAAAAATGTAGATAAGGTTTATGCGAAAGTCTCAGAAAAAAAGTTGATGGTTAAGAAATCTTAGTAATAATGATTTAATGATTGATATGCTTGATTTTGATTATCCAGAATTATTCGAGTGAAAAAGATTTTAATTGTGCGTTTCAAATTATTATTTTATTTAAAAACTTGTTTATTTCTTGAATTATGTAATTTAATTTTCAATTCTAGTACATGCTTTAAAATAAATGTTTTTTTTTAAATTTATAAACTAGTTCCGTTGCGTTTTTTAATTATAATATATAACAATGTTTAAGATTGACTCTGTTTGAATTTAGTATTAAGAAAGGTAAATTCCTGTTTTATTGAGAAACGAGAGAAACAAGTCTGGTTATTATTAGCTGCCATGATACGCATAATGCTGTTGCGTAAAAGACTCGACAAGGGTCACGTTGTGAACGTTCTATAGTGAAGAATATTTGTCCTAGTTTGGCAAATATATACTTAGCCCTAAGATTTCATTGATGTGAACATGAAACTTTAAAGATTAAAAAGATATACAATTCATTGAATTTCTTCAAAAATGCTTTTAACTTTTTCAAATAAATTCCAAATTCCAAATTGAGATTTTTAGACTTTTTAAAAATAAAAAGAGTGTTGTGGGTAAATGAATCTATTACTCACCTTTACCATTCATCTGCTCTAAATTTCCATGACACTCATGCATGGTTTTTTTACTTACATTCTTGATAAACTAAGAAAAGGAAAGAAAGTGTTGGGGTTTTTTTCTATATAGATGTTTACGAATTTATAGTCACATTTTTCCACATTTCTCTAAGAAATTTATTTTGCACGTAGATAAATTATTAGTGAAAAAATTATATTATATAATAAGAACCATAAAACTCTTCTTTATAAACTTTTTTAACGTTGTTTGTTTTCGAAGTATCTAGCTACACCTAAAATATTTGGTCTAAGCGTAGCTTGAACTTTAAAATACCATATTATAGGTGGCGGCCCTGCGGACTTAATCTCAAAAATCATCAGTGAATATAAAAGTGTCAAACAAGGAACATCTGAGACATATTTTGCATTCTTTTTGCATTCAAATTGAAAAAAATACTGCTGCGGCAACCGAAATTTATTAAAAAATATTTGGTGATTTTTGAATTGGAATGCAAAAAGAATGCTGTATCTCGAATGCTCCTTGTCGGACGCGATTGTATTCATTAATGATTTTTGAGATTAAATCCGCAGGGCCGCCACTATAAGATTGTATTTCAAAGTTTAGGGTTCGCCCGTCAAAAATATCTGAGGACGGAAAAAATTTAAGTTTGACCAAGTGTTACAAGATATCAAAGTAAAAACACCGAATTAACTTGTAGACCTAATGCAAAAATTTGTTTTCAGACTTTATGCTATTCACTACTTGAGTCTCTATTTTGCACTCTTATTTCCCTCTAGGCTTCATTTCTTTGG
>CAKNXH010000059.1:1143159-1172609 GCA_932178445.1 Andricus quercusramuli | reverse complement strand
TTAACTACTTGTATGTATCTGATACTTTTATATTTTTTTGTGAATGTTTAATAATCAAAACTATATATTCTTGAACATGGTGAATAAAGTCTAAAATATTCAATTTCTATTTTTTCTATTTCTATCTTTTATTTTATGCTGCTGAATTGTCAACTTGCGATAGTTGCATTTTTCCTCGAATAAGTACAGATGTGTTTATCTACTTGCAATTCACCTAAAATTCTCGCCGTCTATTATCTGGTTTAATGTACTTATATTCAGTTCTAAAAAACCAATACACTAACTCAAGTTCTTAGCTAAGTTGCTTCAGGTAAGCGGGCTTTTTTAAATTATCAAGCTTTTGCATTCTGCAGTGTCTATTCATTCAACTTTTTCAAAGCATAGCCCTGGCGAGATGGACAGTCCCTTTTTTTAACCCCACCAAGTAAGTAAGCAAGCTGGACGATGAGGCGTTAATTGTTTATGCAACCTCATGCAATTCCATGCTTTTTCTACCTTTATGTTCTCATTCAAAACTGATCAGAAGTAATTGGCTGACACTTTTAACAGTTCTTCAACGATACCTAACGCTGGCTGTGATCTTCAACTGTAAATTCTATATACTTTTTAATTTGATTAAAAATTTATTTATTGTTATTATTAATGCATGGGGAAAGCAGTGCAAAATGCACAATGTACATTTTGCAAACATACTCCAAAGCAGAACATTTAAAGTTTTTTTCACATAATACACAAGCCTGCAATGATTAAAATTATTAAAAATATCTTTTGAATGTGAGTAAGTAATAGATAAGAAATGTTCAACATTTGTCTATCAGGAAATCTAAATATAAATAATGCTGCATTCCAAGGAAAAATGTAAGTGCATGCAGACCTTCGGAAGATAAGACTTAGAAATCGAAAAGGGGGAATCAAACGTGTTTTTATTTTTCTCTGTATTTTCCAAATGCTTTGTAGAAATGATGTCAATGTTTTAGAGATAAAATATATTTTTCTATTATTTCGTTATGTTTATTATTCGAAAAGGGTGGCAATAATTACAAATTATGTTAATATTTTTTTTTTTGAAAGACGCAAAAATTGGTGAAATTTACCGAACAATCTGAACTTTGGATTCTAGTCATTTTCAAGCCTTTATGCTTATTCTTAAAATTAAAATTCTCAAATTTGCGCTATATTAGCTTCTTTTTGCATACTTTTATTTGATACTTCTTTTTTCCCTCGTTGAGTTCTCTCTGAGATATTTCTCCTTGAATTTTGGACCCATGTCAAATTTTTAAGAAGATAAGAGATTGAACCATCAATAATCTCATTGTTTGACATATTTTGAAAATGTCAAGGAACGAACCAGTACTACTAATGCATTGAAAAATAGCTGCAATTAAAGCTTCAGCGTTGTACTTCAAAAGTACTGTATTAATAATTAATTTATATTCATTAATGAGGTTGAAAAGTTAATAAAGACTATAAATATAATAATTTTCAACACTCATTTATTTTGCAAAAAAATTACAAATTTAATCAATATTTAATAAAAAAATATTTTAGAAACACGTTTTTTCTGTAAAAATTAAACTAATAATTGAACGAATTGGTGTAGAAGTAGGCAAAATAGAATTTTTTAAATAAACCGCGTCAGGAATTTTTTCGAATCCCATTAATTTTTTTAGTTCATGTCGAAATTAAAAGTGTTCAGAATAAGCATTAGGGCGTTATCGAATGTAACTGGCACACTAAAATCTGAGTTCTTCGGTAAATTTTACACGAAAATATATAGTTTCAATTAATCAAATTAATCAATTGTATTGACTCAGGCACAGCCTTTATTTGAATCTATGACAAACAGCACATATTAGCTATTAAAATTTTGAAATCCATCTGTAGATAATAATTTGGAAATAGAAAAGAAAATGAGATGCTTATCTTATTGATAAAATGATCAAATTGTCTATTCGTACGAAACTATTCGAAAAAAAGCAAATGAAAAAAATAATACGGTAAAACATTCAAGCTTTGTCATTTATATATCGAAACCAGTTTTAGAAGAAACTAGCGATGTGGGTATCCTTGGACATTAATATGTTGACAATAATACGAAACAGAACGACCCAGAAGTTATTAGCTATGCATATATAGGTACATATTAGATTTGTACCTTGAATTAAAAAATAAAGTAATAGTCCTAACGTAAAAATAAAAACAGCCGTGAATTCGTCTCAGCCATATCTCTAAGAGTTTTTCTCATTTTTTAAACAATTTTTCTAAGAATTGTCTTAAAAGTTCTTAAACATTGTGCCTTTATTAAAAACAAAAGTATTAGTTGTATATTAATATCAAGGATATAGGCAGATTGCTCATTACCATATCTCAAAGAGTTTTTTCGTTTTTGCAATTAACAAATTATTTAAACGTTTACAATTATTAATGAACTATCTATTGTTTTTATCCCCCCGCGTTCACTCCTTCACGTTACGCCATGCAGCATTTGGATCTGAAAATTGAGTCTTTATTATAAATGAAACTATCAGGAATGATAAATTAAATATTCAAGCACCCAACATATGTATATTTATACACAAATAGGATTTTTCTTTAATAAATGAAAACGTTGCTTCTAGATTAAAGCCCGGCCTTGAATAAAGTACCTTAAAATTTTTTTGTGATTTTAACAAAAATGAATGTTTCCTAAATTTACAGATATTAGAAATTGAGAAAATATACTTTCAGCCTTCTTGATATTGATATGTACACACTTAAATAACGATCTGTTTTTCGTAAAAATTAGAGTTTTTTTGTCTTTCAATTGACGAAAAAATATAGTAAATGAGGCAAACTTTCAAAAATGTAATGTTTTATCATATTCACGAACAAGTTTTCTCAATTCGCATAGCTTTTTCAAAAATAAAAAGTATCAGGTCAGAAAATGTCAATTCTTCTAATTGCTTCCTCATCTATAAATTCAATTGAAAATCTTCAAGTTTTTCTCAAAATTATTAAACTTTTATACTTCATAGTTCTGCCTTTTGAACATTTCTAAGCTATTGCATGAATTATTTCAAAATTCGCACCACGAATCTAGAATAAAAGAAAAAACACCTGTAGATTTGTCTCCGGAATATCTAGGTATGCATGTTTTGTATTTTTTCTTGAATAATTTGTTAAACAATTACATTATTTTTTGTATTTCTGCAATTGTTATTTACAAACTATAAGCATCTGATCGAAAAACCAACAACACTATTGCATTCGTCTTGGAAATATCTATAGGCACTTTTGTTGTTGTTTTTTACCCATAATTAGATAATGAGAGCATTTGTTAATAAGCGTACGTTTGCAGTGTGCCTGTCGATATGGATTTCAAGGTTTTGCAACTAATAAAAAAAATACTAAGAATCATATCGAAAAACTAATATCAACTTTAGAATTGTCTCCCAAATATCTAGTTTCTCGTTTTTTTGTTTGAACCATTTGTTAGAGAATTGCATTATTTTTTATATTTCTGCAACTGTTAAGCGAACTGAGCGTACGTGCGATCGAAAAACCAACAACGCAATTGCATTCGTCTTCGAAATATCTAGATGCCCTTTTTTGGGTTTTCAACCATTTTTTAGACGATTAGAGTATTTGTTAATAAGCATGCATTTGCAGTGTGCAATGTAATTAATTTTTTATTAATTTTAATTTTTTATAATTTTTATGAATCTTTATTTCGTACCTACGAGAAAATATCATTTTCAAAATAAATTTTAGAAACGATAAATTAATTGAAAAGTTCTTTGGCGATTTTGAAACTTTTTTATGTTGAAAATGTAAAATGCATCCGCAAATAAAATGTAAAAGCTTTCATAAATCAAAATAGGGTAAGACCCTGAACCTTTTGAATGCTGAAGATTTTCCAATTTCTTAGATATAAGTATTTTAAATGAATGAAAATTTCCAATAGTTCAGAAAAATTTGTACCTATAATAATTGGCGAGAATTTGGAAATTCATTTCAAATGTATGAGCTCCGTAGAGATGAGTTATTTTCCTACATAAACTTATCCCTCAAACGGCACACTAGTGCGAATTCGCACGAGCAAAAATTTCAAAGCGCTGATATTTTTTCTAAAACTATTTTCAAGGTCTCTCACCGCTACGTTAAATATGTCCATACACCCACAAATACATGACGTGTAAACAGATAGTCATCCGCCTGGGAGCAGCCGAGTGAAACACTGTAAAAGTTTCAAGTGGTGCAAATTCGCACTAGTGTGCCGTTAGAAGGTGCCAAGTCGTGTTTTATGAAAAATTGTAAAACGTTGTTTCTGTGCCTGAAACAAGATCTTTCATAAAAAGGTAAGTTAATTTGTTCATAAGTATGTCCATAAACAAAAAAAAAGATTATAAACAATAATAAATAACATTTCATGAACCAGTGAAAATATTGCACGACAAGCACAAAGTTTACAATTACTCGCTATTGTTAGACTTTAAATTGATATGATGATATTTTTTCAACCAGTTTTTTTTATATTAAGAATGGCGGAGTAAGGACGTCGTTACAGTTTGGGAAGTTCTAGGACTGTTCTGCAGGCACTAGCAGAAGAGTCTGAAGACGATGTGCGTCGATCACAGAGCTTCTGTCTGCGTTGACTGCATTGGTCTTAATGAATAATGTTCAATGATGATTGTCATAAGAGTAATAGTTTCACAATATAATTTTAATTTTTTCTAAAAATAGGTAGTAAAACTTTGTTATTTTCTCTAAATATTCTATGTACTTTTACTCTTTCCTAACAAACCCTCACATCGCACATCACCGCCCTGATACACTTCACTAATCAATCTTTTTACCAATCAGTCACATGGAGAGCTTCCCAAAGTTATAATAAAACGAATTCTTTCAAACTTTGACACAAAAAACACTGTTTATGCAATAATATGCTTGTATACTACAAAAATAACAATGTGTGCTGTCCTGCACTCGTGATATACTTCATACAAAAATACCGAAAATCTGACACATCTGGAAAAATACTTAATCTAATTTTATCGGATTGGCATATTTTTTTCATGAAAGAACATCTATTTAAATAAAGAATCGCGTTAGTTACGTTTCAATACCTTTAATTTTGAAAAAATTATGTTTTTTTGTTGAAAATGTCTATTTTTCAAGAAAGCCTTTTTTTAATAACAATTTTGTGATGAGTTGATATAATTTTCGATAAATTCAAGTTGCCCCAACGGATTGGGCGAGAAATTTTACCCCAAAATCATATATTTATACGCAGATTTTGGAAATTATTTTCATATTAAAATGTTCAGCTGAAATCACAAAATCCCAATTCGCACTAGTGTGCCGTTTACGTATGCTGGGTTGAAGTGTGCCGTTTGAGGGTTAAATTAATCAAACACTAACATTCTTGAAACATTGGAAAATTATATAAATGACGAAACAAAATGAATGTATGTTTTTTCCATCCCTGCAATTAATGAAATTTTTTAACTTATTTCGACTTTACAAAATCCCAGGATACTGATTGGTTGATTCCAATTTTTTTAACGGACCAAAAACCAAGCGTTCAAGTATAAAGGCGTATTTTATTTCTAAAATTTTCAATTGTTGATCCACGAAATTATCTTATTTTAATTTTGTGAGGAAAGCGGGATTATTGACATTCAAATATTCAAATAATTCAAATTATATTGAGAATATACACATCTTATAATATCTACTGAAGTATGGAAAAATTTAGGCTGAAAGCGTTGAATCTAAGTATCTGTTATAATTTGTAACATTCATATATATCAAATGTGAATCTCAATATGAAAAGAGCCCTTATCGCCAGTTTTCATAAAACAGATTTTTGTGTTTTATAGTGGCAAACAATATGCTGGAAGGCAATACTCGACCTTTTGCATGTGTTTGAAGTATATGTCAGGTAAAGAAAAGCAAACACACATCAAACTTTAATAATGTAAAAAAATAGTGAAGGAGATTCTCTTTTTGAAGAAGTGTTCATATTTTCTAATTTTTTAAAATTATTTGATATCTAATAACTTATAAGAAATTTTGATGATTTATTTCAAAGAATCATTACAGTTTGTTACAAAACTTCCGACGAAGAATTGTCGTTTCTTGTTGGACTAAACTTTATAAATATATGATGGAATAATATTTCAAAATGCAAGTACATACAATTATCATCAGTAATCCTATATGTTATTTTAGATGCTATGATGCTTTTTTTTTAAACACCTTCATGGGATTAAACTTATTAAAATATTTCTTTCCACCAAAAATCAAATACACTCAAAAGAATTTTGCATTAAATAAATGAAATATTAGCCTGAGTAAGTTCGATACAATATTTTCTTGATCCAAGAACATTTTTCTTGCCTCGAGAATATGTACTGAAGAAAATTAAGTTTCTTCATTCAAGCACATTTTCTTGAGACAAGAAAACTTTTCCTGGAGTAATTAAAATATTGTATCATCCGTATTTAGATCAATATGTTATTGATACAATGCTAATTTGTTTTCCGTGTCATTACACAATTACACGGGCACACACAGATAAGTAATACACCTCCCCCAATATGAAAAAAAACAGCAGAGACGAAGAAAAAATTATTACGCAGTAATCTTCTTTTTTAATTCTGATCTTCGTGGGTTTGCTTATGTTACAATTGTTACATGCAGGACCAGCGAGAAAAATGGACAATGTAGAGTAATCAGTTCAATGATTGGCTACTTCAGAAATTTTTCAATAATTATAAATAATTAATAAACTATCTATTGTTTTCATCCCCTTCACGTTTAATTCTTGATGCTGTGCCATATATGGATTTGAAAATTGAGCCTTTATTATGAATGAAGCTGTAAGTCCTATCGAAAGAGTAAAGATACCCCTAGATTAATTTCGGCAATATATCCACGAGTTTTTTTTCATTTTTTTAAATCGGTTTTTAAACAATTGTATTGTTTATATTTTTCACGAATTTATTTGACACTTATAGAAAACAATTAAAAGTTACCTACTGAAACACAAAGTTTCGATAGAACTTATAGTTTTATTTATAATAAAGACTCAACTTTTAAATCCACATGCTGCATGGCGTAACATGAAGGAGTGAACGTGGAGGGAATAAAAACAATGTTTAAACTAACTTTTTCACACGATTTGAAATTTTTTTTCCAATCACGATACTTTAATGTAAATGTTAATAACAATGTAATTGTTTGAATAATTTGTTTATTGCAAAACTGAAAAAATCAACTACAGATATGTTAACGAGGAATTTGCCCATATATCATTCAAATTTCTGTACGACTAATACTTTTGTTTGTAATAAATGCACAATGTTTAATAACAATGTAATTGTTTAAGAATGACTTTAAAAAAATTAAAAAAAGCTTTTAGAGATATGAAGGACACGACTCCACGGCTCTATTTAGTTTCTCGCTGGGTCTATTACTTTATTTTTAATTCAAGGTAGAAATTTCAGATGTATATGCATAGCTAACTTCTGGGTCGAGAAATAGAACGGGTTAATCTAATACAAAGGAAAGAGCTTTATTATAAGTATTTTTTAAAAATGAAATGTACGCTCTTTCACGCTTTATGCTTCAAGTGCTATGAATGATAAGACAAAAATAAACAAGAAATATCATTCTAAAGTAGCTGCTCGATTTTAAAAGAAATAATATTGAAGATTTTGATGAAACGAAGCTTTGAATTGGAGAGCCAATCATTGAACTGATTGCTCTACAATCTACATTGCCCATTTTTCCCGGTGGTCCTGCATTTAAAATAAGCAAAACCACAAAGATCAGAATTAAAACAGAACATTAATACGTCATAATTTTTTCTTCGTCCCTACTGGTTCTTTTTCATATTGGGGGAGGGGTATTACTTATCTGTTTGTACCCGTGTGATTGTGTAATTATACATAAAACAAATTAGCACTGTATCAATAAAATATTGACCTGAATACGGATGATACAATATTTTGTTGATCCAGGAAAATTTTTTTTGTCTCATGTAAATGTACTTGAACGAAGAAACTCAATTTTCTTTAGTACATATTCTTGATGCAAGCAAAATGTACTTGGATCAAGAAAATATTATATCGACCTTACTCAGGCTAATATTTTATTTATTTAATGCTGAATTCTTTTCAGTGTATTTGATTTTTGATGGAAAGAAATATTTTAATAAGTTCAATTCCATGAAGGTGTTTTAAAAAAAGCATCATAGCATTTAGAATAACATATAGGATTACTGATAATAATTTTACTTTTATTTTGAAATGATGTTTCATCATATATTTATAAAGTTTAATTCAACAATAAACGAGAATTTTTCGTCGGAAGTTTTGTTACAAACTGTTAAGATGCTTTGAAATAAATCATCATAATTTCTTATCAATTATTGGATATCAAATAATTTGAAAATTTACAAAGTATGACATTCTTCTCCAAAAAGAGAAACTCTTTCAGTATTTTTTCACATTATTAAAGTTTCAAATGTGTTCGCTTTTCTTTAACTGACATATACTTCAAACAAATGAAAAAGATCGTGTATTGCATTCCGGCATATTGTTTGCCACACGAGAAAACACAAAAGTCAGTTTTATGAAAACCAGCCATGAGGGCTCTTTCCATATTGAGGTCCACATTTGATATATGAATGTTACAAATTATAACAGATACTTTAATTCGACGCTTTCAGCCTAAAGTTTTTCATACAGTAAATATTATAAGATATGTATATTCTCAATATAATGTAAATTGTTTGAATATTTGAATTTTAATAATCCTGCTTTCCTCATATAATCAAAATAATCAATTCTATTATGTAATTATGTATATAATATAATTATATGATAATAATATATAATGAAATAATATATAATAATAACGTAATTATATAATTCGATATCAAATTTGTAAAATACAATCCATTATATAGGACAAAATGAATGCTAAGTAAAGCAGCATGTATTGTCCTCTTAAAGATGAAAATAAATATAACATAAATCTATATAAGAAGCGGCTAAAATTTTAGGTAATTTAAAAGTAGACAAACACATCTGTACTTCAAGAAAAAATGCAAGTATCGCATATTGACAATTCACCAGTAGAAAATGGATGATAGCAATAGAAAAATAGGAATCAAACATATTTAAAACTTCATTTAAAATTGTTCAGAATAAACATATGCATTTTAAAAATGCATTCATATTAACTGTATCGGTTCTTTCAATTAGCGGATAATTATGTGGATCAACAATACCACATTTTATAAATAAAAAACGCCTTCATACTAAAACTCTATGTTGCTAGTCCGTTAAAAAATGTCGAATCAATCGATTAATAGCCTGGGATTTTGTGAAGACGAAATAAGTTTAAAAATTGCATTGATTGCAGAAACGAAAAAACATAAATTTTATTTGTTTCGTCACTTATATAATTTTTCGATGTTTTAAGGATGTTCGTGTTTCTTTAATTTGAGTTTATGTAGAAAAATAACTCATCTCTACGGAGCTCATAAATTTGAAACGAATTTAGAAAGTCTTGCCTAGGTACACATTTTTCTGAACTATTGGAAATTTTTGTGCGTTTAAAATACTCATAACAAGAAATTGGAAAAACATTAGCATTTCAAGGGTTCAGTGTCTTGCCCTATTTCCGCTTATGAAAGCTTTTACATTTTTTTTTTTTTGTAGATGAATTTTACATTTTCAACATGAAATAATTTTCTAATATCCAAAAAACTTTCAAATAATTTATAGTTTCTGAAATTTATTTCATAAACATGATTTAGAAAGCATTTAGAAAGATTATTCAGATTATGACCAAAAATAACATTACAATTTTTTTTGAAATCGTGACAAGAAAAAATATTGAATCTATTATCATAAAGGCAAATATATAGGATCTCCTATTTTAGATCTGGAATTATTTAATTATCCGTATGTGCATTTTCGATTTTCTACGCTTACCGAGGTTACCAAAAATTCTCAGACTTGAAAAATGTCTTGAGTGGCCAATCGTTGTACCGATTACCCTAGATTACCCATTTTAATATTTTTTATTGTAGAATTTGCAGATTGCGCAACTCTAGGATTAAACTTAAATATTTACGGCATATACAATGGTGTTGTTGGTTTTCCGATCAGACGCTTAATTTTTTTTTTTTAACAGTTGCAGAAATATAACAAATAATGTAATTGTTCAATAAGTTGCTTAAACAAAACACAAAAAATGCGCATATAAATATTTGGGAGACGAATTTAAAGTTTTTTTTTATTTTCACGATATGACTCTTAGTTGTGTTTTTAATTAATTACAAAAGTTTCAAATCCATATCTGCGCTATCAGAAAAACAGTATTTTAACTAACTTTCACTACTTGGATTTCATGTTATGTTGCTTATGCGGAAAATGTTTAATATTTTATTTCAAAGTGCAGGAGAGATTTGTTCTATTGATTATTTTTTTACAAATCATGAACGCAGGTTGCCCAAGAACAATCCTTTCGAGATATTAATCGAAAGCGGCTTTATAAGAACTTGATAATACTAAAAGGAACATAAGGTAATAAAGATAATCATTAATTGAATAACACAGGCCGACAAAATTTGTCCCCACATACCGGACTATGTGATCCCGTAGGATTTTCATGTCCCAAAAACGAATCCGTTATCTACGTTTTCCCTATACGTTATGATTTTGAGATATCGTAACCTACAAGTGCAAAAATGGCTATTTTTGGCCATATTTGAGGCAATCTAAAACGATCAGCAACTTTCAGATGATCGATTGATATCTCGAAAAAATTTTTGCGTTAAGATATCTCAAAAACCTGACGTATAGGAAAAATTTGGATAACGGATCCGGTCACTTTTGTCGGCCTGTGTAATTTAACATTATTTTCATAAATTAATGTCACTTTTTAAGAAGTTAAGGACAACATATTATATAATAAACATTTTTTACCACAATTTTGATGAGAATGTTTATGGAAATTCAACATATATAGAAAAGTATCCTAGAAAATGTTGTTGACAAGAAATTTATATAATTCGTATCCAAGACAAACATTCTTGCTTTTTTTTGTAAGATTAAAATTCAAATATCTATATTAATATATTTAATATATTTAAAAAAAATTAGTTTTAAATTATTTCATTGTAGAAACACTTTATTTAGATAAATGTTATTTTATAATAATGTTACGTTCGCTTAGAATGAACGTCATATTGATTAATTGTTTTTTCATTACTTATTGTTGTAAGTTTTGACCATGTTAGTAGGAAGGACTGATGTTTTGCGATTGAAGTTACTATCTAAGTAATTAGAAAAAAAATACAATGTTTGAAAATATAAGAAAAAAAATATCTAAAAGTTGGCCTTGATTCAGTAAACCACTTCTGCACTTCAAGGAAAAATGTGCATAATTATCGCTATTTACATTATGAAGATATGACATAGAAATAGAACGAGTTTAAAATAAATATTGAAAACGAGCATAGATTTTTTGCAATAAAACTTATTCGAATGCTTTGAAACTAATAGTTTACGAGGTATTAGTTTGTTAATTAAGGTTAGCGTGTTTTCGGAGAAGCCAGAGTTTTAACGAATATTCATTGTAATAAAAAATATTCCGACCTGATTTGTCTTGTTGTTTAATTGCAGTGAAAAGTTAAAGGAATTGAAACATATTTTTATGAAATTCAAAATTGAAACAAATTCAACTTAATTTCTATTAATTAGCAAATTGTTATGAACCATTTCTTTCGTGCGTACAGTTGTAGGAAAAATCTGACAAAATTTGGGTTATAACCGTTGATGAAGGAGGATGACAATATCATTTCTCTTCAATCTTCTAGATGCAGAAGATTTTCTGCAAACAAATATTGTTTAAAGAAATGTTGATTAATAATATTGCCTAAATGTATCAAATTATGATGGAACGTTTTTTTAATCCAGAAATAATGTGTAGGGCATGAGAGTTTGAAATATACCTTCTTTTGGATCCAACATTTTATTTGATTCTCATAAACAGGTTACTAAAGAAAATACTCCAGTTTATCAGTTTGTTGTATTGGAGAATTAGTTGTACAAAAATCATCATGATTTATTATTGGAATGGTATTTTGCAACGGAAGATTGTCTTAGATTGAAAATATTCAAACCTATAATAGACTCAGGAGTATTAGGGCCCTTTTCATATAGAGGACCACATTTGATGTGACTATTTATGTTTAAAATTATAACAGATACTTAGATTCAACACATTCAGCCTACATTATCTATTTTATCTTATTATATTTATTTATTTATTATTTATTTTATCTGAAATTTGGGGTGACAGTGTTACTTCCAATAACAGGTGAAACGAGTAGTAAGTATTTTTTTGCTTATATATGATCAACTGTCCAATGCATTAAGATTTCCGTCTAAGAGATTCTGAAAAAAACGACACGTATGAACCTTTATGTTGCTTCCTTGGATGGCCAAAAATATATACCTATTCTTATACAATCCCTTACTATAAATTCATTTCTTTCTTATAATAAGAATAAAATTCTATATTTGCATGTTTCGTATCATGAATTTTCGTGCTTTTTTTACAAAAAGTTTAAGATTATCCCAATGTAGGAAACACTGCATTCAGATGAATTCCATTCAAAAATAATATTACTTTCGTTTAGAATGAAACTCGTATTGATTATTTTTCTCTTCATCTCTTATTGTTGCAGGTTATGACCGCGCCACATCATACGAAAGATGATGTTACTATCGAAATCATTGGACACTTCGACTTTATCCAATCGAAAAAGCCAGTTGAATTGGCGTTAAGATCTTCTGATACCAAGCACTGTAGTTTCTAAAAATGTGGAATTTTCTCCAATTCTGCAGAAGGCGAGTAATGTGTCCAATGCATCGCTCCGTAATAATATAATATAATATTCGAAAATGTAAAAAAATAAATAAATAAAATATACAGATTGGCCTGAATTTTCTTGTCATATACTTTACTCAAGCCTATTCTGTAGGTACACTAGTTTGATTGAAAGAAATGGTTCTTAAACCATTATACCTAATAGTGTGCTAACAAATTTAAATTCTCGTTTCGATCGAGTCAAATCAAGTTTTTAAAGGTTTGATTTTTTACAGTCGAGTTCCAGATCAAATCTACTCGGAACTCGAAAATACTTGAAAAAATTTAAGTGCTTTTAGAACTATCACAAACCCGCACCCACGGGTAATAATATTTGGTCTCCCGTTTGTCTTGGGTAAAGACTAATCCAAGACAATGTCATGTTTGACTCCGACTTTCGAGGGTCATCACTAATCCGCTTTTAATTTGACAGAATTTTTTTATTATTTATCTTCATGGCATTCATTTTTCATGTACAATTAAGATTGTTTGTTCGTCCATTTCTTCCTATATCCAGCAGTTCACTAGATACTTGTAGAAAATAATAGTTTTAATCTTTTTATAGAAAATTTTATATTTCTCTAGTTGTTGAGGCCAAAAGGTTCCGAATTTTTGATTAAAAAACCAGTTATCACAAAATTACAAATCTTATCGATTGTAAAATTTGCAATCCTTACCAGCTGGCAGTTGTTCAGTGGTAAACGATTTAAAAATGGCAGGCCCTGTCAATAGTGATGAAACCAAAATATAAATAATCCTTCCGTGTCTCAAGACAAGTTTACCTGGGCTTGTTTCGTCACAGAAGGCATAATAGTCTTGACGACATATTGAAGACATTCAAGACAAAATCAAGACCAAATATTTTTACCTGGACTGTAAATAGAAAGTATTATTTTAAGGCTGATTTCAGATATTGAAAGAAGACCAAAAAAACACAGTCTCGAGTGGAACTAAAATGAGACCACTGGTGGGAGCCTAGATTAATTTGTTTTATATTGAAACCATAACAGCATAAATTTATCTCATTCGAAAACAGGACACGCAAAAAAAGACAACGGAAGAAAAGAGATCTGTAGTTTTTACAGTACGACTTGAATTATGAAGGAACAGGAATATTTCTTCTTAATTCACTGGGTGTTAATATGTGTTACCTATGTAATATGTAAATTTAATGTTTATATAAAAAAATTGTATTCGAAAACTTGTATTAAAAAATTATAAGAAATTTTATTTCATGATTAAAAAAAAATTACATGGAATTTTTGACGATGAAAAGAAGGACGATGAGTTTGATCAAAAAATTGTCAGCAGCAATTTTCTAGATCTTCTTTGGACCATTCTTTGTATTTCACGCTGTTTAACAATAAATTTGAATTGTTTATTCTTATATGCCATTTTCCGCTGTTAAAACGAAAGTCTTATAGAAAAATAATAAAAAGTAATTTTTCAGATCTTTTCAAGGTCAGAAACTCTGCTGCCAGTCTTTTCATTTTAGTAACGAACTTCACTTTTTTTTCTTATACCTTCCATCATAAATGATAAGAATGTAAAAATTAATTTGAAGAGTACAATCGTATTGAAAAAAATCTCTAATAAATTATGTATAGTATTTTTTTAATTTTTTGTGATTCAATGTCATCAAGTGATTTAGGAGAACATGTATTACAACTAAGAACTTTTTTTAAAGAAAATTAAATACTTATGTACCAGCCACTAAATTCAATGCTAAAGCTTGGATAAAACTATATATGTGGAGGGCAGCTCATGTGAAATGACATATCGTTCTTAGCGATAACTACTGCAGTGGTTTTCAAATGTAAATTTTTCATACTTTTTAATTGGATTTGAAAATTATTTAGGAAATGAGGATATGTAAGATAATTGTTATTAATAATGCGTCCGGAAAGCAGTGCAAAATGTACATCCTCCAAGACTTGAGAGGAAAATGTGTGCATCTTTTTTGGATGTTTCTATTACACCTTCACCTGCCACCAAATAAATATTGTAGGCATATGCTAAAAAAATAAAGTCAACCTTTTTGAGCATTTCTTCTTGTTTCCATTTCACTGAAAAAAATAATAATTTAAGTTCAAGACCTGTTGTTAAACCAAAATTATTGAAACTTTTTTACTTGCTACTGACTGAAAAACATTAAAAAATTTTTTTCACATAATATACGAGCATGAAATCAGTAAAATTATTTTTAATGTCTTTTGAATGTGGGTGAGTGGTATATAAGGAATGGCCAACATTTGCCTATCAGGAAATTTAAATATAAATAATACTGCACTCCAAAGAAAAATGTAAGTGACGCAGTTTGCCTGCAGACCTTCAGAAGATAAGACATAGAAATCGAAAGGTGGAAATGAAACATGTTTTTATTTTTTCTCTATATCTCTAGAATGCACACCAGAATTCGTTTTTTTCGGTGAATTTGACAAAAAATGCATAGTTTCAATCAATCAAATTAATTAATTGTATAGACTCAGGCTCACCGAAAATAATTGTGCCAGTCTCACCGAATTTCTGTGATCCTAGCCTTTCTTTCCATCCTACTCCACCATACGTTCGCCGAAATGCAATGAACGTAGACACAGCCTTTATTCAAAGCTAAGACAAGCAGTGCATATTAGTTATTAAAATTTCGAAATCCATCTGTACATAATAATTTTAAAAATAAGAAAAATGAGAACAAGATCAAATTCTTTAAAAAGTTCTGGGAAACATTTGATATTTTTATTTCTTTGTTCAAGTTTAAAAAAACGGTGTTACCTCACTTCACGGTTCTTTCGATCAAACATGTAGAAATAGAAAGATCGAATTCAAACGTGATGATCTTACTGACAAATTTCTGACTAAAATTAATAATTTGAGTATGTATTTAAATGTATTTTGAATTGAATTTCAATTTTGAACCGAAATTATTGAATTTTTTATTCGTACGAAACTATTGGACAGAAAAAAATCGCAAATGAAAAGATGAAATCGGTGAATGCCTCATTAATTATATATCGGAACCAGTTTTATAAAAAACTACCGATGTACGAATATATTATAGTATAGTACGAAGAAAAACGCGTCAACATAATACGAATAAGGAAAGAGCTTTATTATGAGTAATTTTTTAATATAAAATGTAGGCTCTTTCACGCTCTATGCTTCAAGTGCTATGAATAATTAGACAAAAATAAATGAGAAATATCATTCTAAAATTGCTGCTCGATTTTAAAAGAAATAATATGAAAGATTTTGATGAAACGTAACTTTGAATTAGGGAGTATCTCCTATTTTGAATCTTGAATAACTTCATTATCCACATATGTATTCTAAATTTTTTTACGCTTATAGCGGTTTCCAAGATGGAAGGAGGGGTTTTACTCATTTGTTTGTGCCCGTGTCATTATGTAATTATACTGAAAAAATTAGCATTGTATCAATAAAATATTGTTCTGATAATACGGATGACACAATATTTTATTGATCCAGGCAAATTCTTCTTGTCTCGAAAAACTATTGTATTGACCTTACTCAGGCTAATATTTTATTCATTTATTGCTAAATTCTTTTCACTGTATGTGATTTTTGGCAGAAAGAAATATTTTAATAAGTTCAACTCCGTGAAGGTGCTTAAAAAAAAGCATTATAGCATTTATAATAATATATGGGATTACTGATGATAATTGTACTTTTATTTTGAAATAATATTTCATCATATATTTATCAAGTTCAATGGAACAAGAAACGACAATTCTTCATTGGAAGTTTTGTTACAAACTGTAATGATGGTCTGAAATGAATTATCATAATTTCTGATCAATTATTGGATATCAAATAATTAATATTTTTTTACATTATTGAAGATTTAAATATGTTCGCTTTTCTTCAACTGACATATGCTTCAAACAAATGAAAAAGGACGAGTCTTGCCTTCCGGCATGATATTGTTTGTCACAGGGGAAAACACAATAATCTGTTTTATGAAAGTCGACTATAAGCACTCTTTGTATATTGAGGTCCACGTTTCATATATTAATGTTACAGATTATAACAGATACTTAGATTCAACGCTTCCAGCCTAAAATTTCTCATACATCCTTAAATATTATAAGATTATGTATATTTTCGATATAATTTAAATTGTTCAAATATTTGAATTTTATTAATCCTGCTTTCCTCGTACAATTGAATGATGTAATCATTCGTTACCTAATTTGTAAAATACAGTCCATTACATGGGAAAAAATGAATGCTAAGTAAAGCAGAATATATTGGCCTCTTAAAACTGAAAATAAGTATAACATAAATCTATCTAAGAATCGATGACTAATATTTTAGGTGATTTGAAAGTAGACAAACACACATCTGTACTTCAAGAAAAAATGCAAATATCGCATGTTGACAATTCACCAGTAGAAAATGGATGATAGAAATAGAAAAATAGGAATCAAATATATTTAAATATAAATTTTAAAAATGTATTTATATTGATTTTATGGGTTCTTATAATTCGCGGATAATTTTGTGGATCAGCAATACAACATTTTAGAAATAAAAAACGCCTCTATACTAAAACGCTTAGTTTTGGGTCCGTTGAAAAATTTCGAATCAATCGATTAGTATCCTGGGATTTTGTGAAGTCGAAATAAGTTAAAAAATTGTATTAATTGCAGAATTGAGAAAAACATGCATTTTATTTATTTCGTCATTTATATAATTTTCCGATGTTTTAAGAATGTTAGTGTTTCTTTAATTTGAGAGTATGTAGAAAAAGAACTCATCTCTACGTAGCTCATAAATTTAAAACGAATTTAGAAAGTCTTGTCAATTATTATATAGGCATACATTTTTCGGAACTATTGGAAATTTCCATGCGTTTGAAATACTAATAACAAGAAATTGGAGAAACTTTAGCATTTAAAAGATTCATGGTCTTGCCCTATTTTTCGTTTATGAAAGCTTTTACATATTTTTTGCGGATGAATTTTATATTCTCAACATGAAATAATTTCCTAGTCGCCAAAAAACTTTTCAAATAATTCATAGTTTCTAAAAATTTCAAAAATATGATTTTCTCTCTTATACGAAATAAAAATTCCTAGAAATTGACAAAACTATAGCATTTAGGAATATTATTCAGATTATGACAAAAAAATAACACTGAACTTCTTTTCAAATTCTTCAAATAAAAAATATTAAATATATTATAGTGAGGGCAAATATATAGGATCTCCTATTTCAAATCTTGAACAATTCAATCATCCATATGTGTATTTTAGATTTTTTTACGCTTACGCAATGGTGTTCCTGGTTTTTCGATCGGGTGCTCAGTTTGTTTTCTAATAATTTCTGAAATATAACAAATAATGTAATTTTTCATTAAATTGCCTAAACAAAACACAACGAATGCGCACCTAGATATTTTGGAGACAAACCTAAAGGCGTTTTTAGTTTATCGATATGACTCTTAGTTGTTTTTTAATTAATTACAAAAGTTTCAAATCCATATCTGTGGTAAACTTCAAAGTCGTAAATATTTTTTAATTCATAAAGTAAATTAAAAATTAATTCGTGTGTACGAAGGGATGACATAAGTTGCTCGAATTTAAAGATCCTGAAAATTTAATATTACCGACAAGGTATCCAAAATTATTAGGAACGAACATTATTCATTCGAAATTGTAATGGACATATCCGAGGTAGATATTAATTTTTTATTTTGGATACCTGGTGGAGATTTTGAAATAATTCATCCAATAACATGCAAATGTTCAAGAAGCAAAACTATAAGGTATAAGAGTTTAAATTTGAAAGTTGCCAAAAAACTGGTAAATTACTTTAAGGTTTTCAATGGAATTTATAGAGGAAACATTTTTTTCTCATAAGCTCCTAAAAATTAAGTAAGATATCTTTCGATTTCTCAAAATTACAGTTTAAATTTTCTGATCTAATACTTTTTTTTTTAAAAAAAAGCTATACGAATTGAGAAAATTTGTTCGTGAATATGAAAAAATATTACATTTCTGGAAGAAGTTTGTCTCATATACTATATTTTTTGATAAGTTGAAAGACCAACATAACTCTAATTACTACAAAAAACAGATTTTAATTCAAGTGTATTCATATCAATATCAACTCAAGGCTGAAACTATTTTTTCTCAATTCCTAATATTGTAAATCTAGGAAACATAAGTTTTTGTTAAAATCACAAATAAATTTTAAGGTACTTTATTTGAGGCAAGGTTTCCAGTTATTAAAGGAAAATCCTATTTGTGTATGAATATACATATTTTAGGTGCCTAAATATTTAATTCATCATATCTTATAAACAAATTTTAATATTTTATCAAGTAACCTGAATTTTCGCTAAAACATTAAAAAAAGTTAAAAACTCTTATTATTTTCAGATTCTTCAATTAAACTATTTACGTCAGTGGCATATTTGTATAGCGTATACACTTTACAGGTTAGCTTAAATATTGAAACTGCAGTTTTGAATTTAAATCGAGTTTATGAAACATATAGATATGTCATTATTTGTTTTTTAAGATTGTATTAGAAATACAGTTTTTTAACTAACTTTCACTACTTAGATTTACAATGAAAAACTAATAGCGAAGAAGGCGAAGAGAAACTGAAATAGTTAATGTGCGATATATCGAAGGAAAAAAATTGGTTCGGGATGATCGAAAATGGAAATGGAAGATAAAAACAAGTAATGAACGATAGCCTTAGAAGTTTTTAGAGAAAAAAATTTCTGATCGTGTCATATTGCCTCAAATATGGCTAAAAATAGCCATTTTTGCACTTTTAGTTTAGGATATCTCAAAAACATGACGTATAGGAAACATTTAGACAACGGATTCGTTTTTAGGACATAAAAATCCTTCGGGATCACATATTTTGGTCTGTGGGTACAAATTTTGTCTGCCTGTGTTATTCAATGAATGATTATCTTCAATACTTTGCGTTCTTTTTAATATTATCAAGTTCTTAAGAAGCCGCGTTCGATTAATATCTCGAAAAAATTGTTTTGTTAAGATATCTCAAAAACCTGACGTATAGGAAAAATTTGGATAACGGATTCGGTTTTAGGATACCAAAATCCTTCGGTATCACATAGTCCGGACTTTGGGTACAAAAAAGATGTCATTTTTGTCGGCCTGTGTAATTCAACATTATCTTTCATAAATTAATGTCACTTTTTAAGAAGTTAAGAACAGCATATTATATAATAAACATTTTTTATTACATGTTCGATAACAATTTTTACGGAAATTCAACATATATAAAAAATTATCCTAGAAAATGTTGTTGACAAGAAATTTATATAATTCGTATCCAAGACAAACATTCTTGTCATTTGCAGTAGTCAAAATCGTGATGAAAGTATAAAAGTGCACAAGGTCAGGCAAAATACGTCGACTACAAACTCATTTATTTTGTAAGAATAAAATTCATATAAGAGAAAAAATATCTAAAAGTTGGCCTTGATTCAGTAAACCACTTCTGCACTTCAAGGAGAAATGTGCATAATTATCGCAATTTACATTATGAAGATATGACATAGGAATAGAACAAGCTCACAATAAATATTGAAAACGAGCATACATTTTTCTTTGAATGAAATTTATTCGAATGCTTTGAAACTAATAGTTTACGAGGTATTAGTTTGTTAATTAAGGTTAGCGTGTTTTCGGAGAAGCCATAGTTTCAACGAATATTCATTGTAATAAAAAATATTCCGACCTGATTTTTCTTGTTGTTTAATTACAGTGAAAAGTTAAAGGCATTGAAACATATTTTTATGAAATTTAAAATTGAAACAAATTCAACTTAATTTCTCCTAATTAACAAATTGTTATAAACCATTTTTTTTCATACCTACAGTTGTAGGAAAGTCTGAAAAAATTTGGGTTACAACCGTTGATGAAGGAAGATGCTCATTTTTGTCAATCTTCTAGATACAGAAGATTTTCTGCACAAATTATTTTTTAAAGAAATGTTAATTATTAATATTGCTTAAATGTATCTAATTATGATGTAACGTTTTCTTAATCCGGAAATAATGTTTAGGGCATGAGAGTTTGAAATATCACCTTCTTTTGGATCCAAAATTTTTTTTGATTCTCATAAACAGGTTACTTAAGAAAATACTCCAGTGTATCAGTCTGTTGCATTGGAGAATTAGTTGTACAAAAATCATCATGATTAATTATTGGAGTGGTATTTTGTAACGGAAGATTGTCTTAGATTGAAAATATGCAAACCTGTAGACTCAGCAGTTTTTGGAAAACAGGCTATTAGGGCCCTTTTCATATAGAGGACCACATTTGATGTGCCTATTAATGTTTAAAATTATAAGAGATACTTGGATTCAACACATTTATCCTACATTTTTCCATTCAGCAATAAATGTTATGAGACAAATATATCTTCCATATAATTCAAATTCAGTGTATTTGATTTATTTGCCTATTTGAATCATAAAAAGCCCGCTTACCTGAACCAACTTAGATAAGAACTTAAGTTAGGGTATTGGTTTTTTAGAACTTAATATGAGTACATAAATCCAGATAAGAAACGGCGAGAATTTTAGGTAAATTGCAAGTAGATAAACACACCTGTTCTTATTCGAGGAAAAATGAAACTATCGCAAGTTGACAATTCAGCAGGATAAAATAAAAGATAAAAATAGAAAAAATAGAAATCGAATATTTTAGACTTTATTCAACATGTTCAAGAATATAAAATTTTGATTGTTACACATTCACAAAAAAAATAAAATAAAAGTATCAGATACATATAAGTAATTTACTCAAAAATGTTTTCATTTGAAGAGTTTCCATATTTTTATTATTTTATCTGAAATTTGGGGTGACAGCTAGTGTTACTTCCAATAAAGCCTGAATGCTTATTCTTGACGGTTTTTGATTATTTTATAAAACCTTCCATTCTATATGTGCAAGAAAAATGTGTTCTTTACTTTCTTTAATCAAATATTAACACGTGTTAATATTCATTATCGTGAAAAATCATTAATAGGTTTGATTTAAGAGTACTCTTAAATCAAACCTATTAATGATTTTTCAATCTTATTTGTAAATAAAGAAGGATTGCCAGTTGCTTCATGAAATATGCAGGTCTGTATATTTTCATTTTTCAAATGTCTTCGGAGTGTGATTAAGCCTTTCACCCAGGGAAACGTCCTTTTGTGACAGAAGGATGTTTCTTGACGTAATTGGAATTTCCTTTCAAATTTAAGGTTGAGAGGGCTTTCATTTGTCTCAACAGGAATCCTTTTGCAGGAAAAATTATCCTTATGTGACTAACTTCACCTAATCTTGCAGTCAAGTAATTCTGTTCGATACACGAGACTAAGATCAAAAGTTTTTCATCGTATCAAGTTTTTGAAAAAATGGGACATTCCCAAAAATTGCACTCCCATCGTCTGAGCTGAATGAATTTATTATTACACTTTTAAAAGAAATTTACAAGTTTTCCTCGTAACTTTTCATGAATTGTTTTCACCAAAGTTGAAGTGCTGTATTTACACCAGGGGCCCAAAAATCCGATCGCAAAACTTTTTTAGGAGGGTCGCTCAGGTGCTAAGGATGTTCTGATCACTTAAAATACTTCTTTCTTCTTTGTTATCTGTTTTTTTTAATTAGTTTGACAACTTTCCAAACAAAGGCATCTAATAATGAAAATATGAGAATACATTTTTTAATTTCATTTATATTTTCATTAGGGAGTAAGTTACTGCTTGTACCAATAGATATTTTTTTTCAAAGAAAATTTCGTACAATGGCGGGAGGAAAGATGAAAAATAATAATTAATTAAAACCTCAATTTACCCATCAGCCATTCTGAGTTGCTTGTTTCGAAATTTCCATTAAAATTATTCCTTCTTCATTCTTTAAATGTCATATTCAACTTTAAAAAACATCGATACTCAGTATGAGGCGTGGCTAGTTATACCGGTTTTAAGACGAAAATCGAAAATGTTCCAAACTGGATTGGCGGAGTTGGAAAAGGGAAGGGCGACCTGTCCGACCGACAGGCGCTATTCGTCAGAAATTCTTGACGAATGGACACTGGGTAGTATAAAAGCAGATGGAATGGTACGATACTCAAACATTATTCTGCAATCAATAGTACCCAACGAACAGAATAAACGAGTAGTAAGTATTTTTTTTTATATATGGGAAACTGTCCAATGCCTTAAGATTTTCGCCAAAGAGATTCTGAAAAAAACGACACGTATGAAGTTTTATGTTGCTTCCTTGGATGACCAAAATTATATTCATATTCTTGCACAAACGTTTACTTATCTTAATCCAAACTTTTTTTATTTGTATTGGAATAAATAACTTAGAATAATTTCTTCACAACAATGTTTAAAATATGTTTTTTTTTTAATATACATATGTTTGCATGCATATATGAAAAAAATACAAGGTACTGAAGATAAGCATCTAGTGAATTATTTCGTATTATTATCTCTAATGAAAGTTACTTTCGAAAGAAGTTAAGAACAAAACATTATATAATAAAAATCTTACTAAAGTTTTCATAAAAATTTTCATTCAAATTCAACACAAACCTCTGATAAAATTTTCTTGAGAAAAAATGGCTTTAGTTCATATACAAGTATAACATCTTGCAATTAACAGTAGCCAAACCCTTGCTGAAAATATGGAGGTGAGCGATATCAGCGTGAATATTCAGAATGAAAGTCATATTGATTAATTTTCTCTCCATTCCTTATTGTTGCAGGACATGACCGCGCCATATTTCGGGAAAGATGATGTTACTACTGAAATCATTGGACACATTGATTTTCCCCAATCGAAAATGCCAGATAAATTGGCGTTAAGACCTTCTGATACCAATCACTGCAACTTTTAAAAATGTGGAATTTTCTCCAATTCTGCATAAGACGATGAGTAATGTGTCCAATGCATCGCTCCGTAATGAAATAATATAATATTTGAAAATGTAAAAAAAATAAAATATACAGATTTGCCTGAATTTTCTTGTCATATACTTTACTCAAGCCTATCCTGTACACCAACTAAATTTTTTGTTTGTAATTATTTTGATTGAAAGGAATGATTCTTAAACCATTATACCTAATAGTCGAGTCAATAGATCGAGTCAAATCAAGTTTTTTAAACTTTGATTGTTTACAGTCGAGTTTCAGATCAAGTTTACTCGGAACTCGAAAATACTTGAAAATTTTCAATTGCTTTTAGAACTATCACAAACCTGCACCCACGGGTAAAAATATTTGGTCTTCATTTTGTCTTGGGTATAGACTAATCCAAGACAATGTCAAGTTCGACTTCGACCTTCGAGGGTCTTCACTAATCCGCTTCAAATTTGACAGAATGTTTATATTAAATTATCTTCATGGTATTCATTTTTCATGTACAAACAAGTTTGTTTCTTCGTCCATTTCTTCTTATATCCAACAGTTCACTAGATACTTGTAGAAAATTATAGTTTTAATCTTTTTATAGAAAATTTTAGATTTCTGTAGTTGTTGAGGCCAAGAGGTTTCGAATTTTTGATTAAAAAATTAGTTATTACAAAATTACAAGTCTTATCGATTGCAAAATTTTTCATCCTTATCAGATGTCAGTTGTTCAGTCGCAAACGATTTAAAAATGGCAAGCCCTGTCAATAGTAATGAAACCAAAATATAAATAATCCTTCGTGTCTCAAGACAAGTTTACCTGGGCTTGTCTTGTCACAGAAATCTGTATATCTCCAATGTCCAGCTGGCGAGACGGAACCAAGCATAATAGTCTTGACGACATATTGAAGACATTCAAGACAAAATCAAGACCAAATATTTTTACCTGGACTGTAAATAGAAACTATTATTTCAAGGCTGATTTCAGATATTGAAAGAAGACCAAAAGAACACAGTCTCAAGTGGTACTAAAATGAGACCACTGGTTGGAGCCCAGATTCATTTGTTTTATATTGAAAACAACAGCATGAAGTTATCTTATTCAAAAACAGAACACGCAAAAAATGACACCGCAAGAAAAGAGATCTCTAGTTTATACAGTACGACTCGAATTATGGAGAAACACGAATATTTCTTCTTAATTCACTGGGTGTTAATATGTCTTATCTATGTAATATGAAAATTTAATGTTTATATAAAAAAATTGTATTTAAAAACATGCTTTACAAATTATAAGAAATTTTATTTTGTGATTAAAAAAAAATTAAATAGATTTTTTGACGATGAAAAGAAGGATGAAAAGTTTGATCAAAAAATGGTCAATAGCAATTTTCTAGGTCTTCTTTGGACCATTCTTTGTATTTCACACTGTTTAACAATAAATTAAAAATTTTTATTCTTGTATACCATTTTCCACGGTTAAAACGAAAACTGTTAGTCTTATAAAAAAATAATAAAAAGTAATTTTTTAGATCATTCAGGCATATGCTAAAAAATCAAGGTCAACCTTTTTGTGCATTCCTTCTTGTTCCCATTTCACTGAAAACAAATTTGAGTTTAGGACCTGTTGGTAAACCAAAATTATTTAAACTTTTTTACTTGCTACTGACTGAAAAACATTTAAATGTTTTTTTTTCAAATAATGCACGAGCTTGCAATAATTATAATTATTTAATGTCTTTTGAATGTGGGTAAGTGGTATATAAGGAATGGCCAACGTTTGTCTATCAGGAAATTTAAATATAAATAATACTGCACTCCAAAGAAAAATGTAAGTGACGCAGTTTGCCTGCAGACCTTCAGAAGATAAGACATAGAAATCGAAAAGTGGGAATGATCATGATTTTCGCGGAAATTGACACATGTCATCAGGATTTCGCGGGAATTGGACAGATTGTGGGGCAAAGAAATAGTTAATTCACGGAAATGTTATACATAAAGAGAGAGGGCAATAATGCCATCAATTTGAAGAGAGACCTTTCGAGAGATAACAAAGCCTTTGATACGTTTATGGAATTTTTATAGAAAACATTGGAAATTATTGGAATTTAATTTTCTGTTAATTGGCCATTACAATAAGTATTAAAGTGCAAAAATGATTTAAAAATATTAAGGATTGACACTTAAACCGAAAATTAAAAGTTAAATTTTCATCCAAAAATTAAAAAATGAAAAATAATGTAAATAACAGTACGATAAGAAACTTCAGTCTCATATATATATACATTACTAATATAAAGCATATGATAGAAATCTTTTTTCGTAGTATCCTATAAAATTATACCCTGATGAGGAGATCTAAAGTGATCTGGAAACATGTTGGTCCCAAAAGTAGTATAAAAAATACGGAGAAAGAGAAAGGAAATGAGAGTGAGGATGGCTTGGTTGTCTCTTTTCCAATTCTTTCCCTCTTTTTTACTCTTGTTATATACTTGTATCTAACGAGCCGATTAAAACGTTGTTTGGAAACATATTTTGAGGCCTTTCTATGCAATTCTGTTTGCATATATTAAGCTTTTCGAATATTTTTTTTCAAAATAACTGATTTTTGGATTCATAATGTTTCTGAGCCTTTTTGTTCAAAAATAGAATTGTTTGCACAGATTGACTTGATAATATTGTGTTTCTAATTTTCTTCTAAAAAAAACGTGTTTTCATTTTTTCTCTTTATTTTTCAAATGCACAACAGAATTCTTATTTTTTGGTGAATTTCAAAAAAAAATGCATAGTTTCAATTAATCATCTTAATTAATTGTATAGACTCAGGCTCACCGAAAATAATTGTGCCAGTCTCACCGAATTTCTGTGAGCCTAGCCTTTCTTTTCATTCTACTCCACCATACGTTCGCCGAACTGCAATGAACGTAGACACAGCCTTTATTCAAAGCTAAGACAAGCAGTGCATATTAGTTATTAAAATTTCGAAATCCATCTGTACATAATAATTTTAAAAATAAGAAAAATGAGAACAAGATGAAATTCATTAAAAAGTTCTGGGAAACATTTGATATTTTTATTTCTTTGTCCAAGTTTAAAAAAACGGTGTTACCTCACTTCACGGTTCTTTTGATCAAACATATAGAAATAGAAAAGTCGAATTCAAACGTGATGATCTTACTGACAACTTTCTGACTGAAATTCATAATTTGAGTATGTATTTGAATGTATTTTGAATTGAATTCCAATTGTGAACCGAAATTATTGAATTTTCTTCTTCAAGTGCTATGAAAAATTAGACAAAAATAAATGAGAAATATCATTGAAAAGTTGCTGCTCGATTTTCAAAGAAATAATATGAAAGATTTTGATGAAACGGAATTTTGAATTGGGGAGTATCTCCTATTTTTAATCTTTAATAACTTCATTATCCACATATGTATTCTAAATTTTTTTACGCTTATAGCGGTTTTCAAAATGGGAGGATGGTTCTTACTTATCTGTTTGTGCCCGTGTCATTGTATAATTATACGGAAAAAATAGCATTGTATCAATAAATATTGATCTGAATACGGATGACACAATATTTTATTGATCCAGGAAAATTTTCCTTGCCTCGAAAAAATATGGTATCGACCTTACTCAGGGTAATATTTTATTTATTTAATGCTGAATTCTTTTCAGTGTATGTGATTTTTGGTGGAAAGAAATATTTTAATAAGTTCAACTCCGTGAAGGTGTTTTTAAAAAAAGCATTATAGCATTAGAATAAGAAAACGATGGCGTCAAAAGTTTTTAGAGAAAAAAATTGCTGATCGTGTTATATTGCCTCAAATATGGCTAAAAATAGCCATTTTTGCACCTTTAGGTTAGGATATCTCAAAAGCATGACGTTTAGAGAAAATTTTGACAACGCATTTGTTTTTAGGACATCAAAATCCTTCGGGATCACATAGTCCGGTTCGTGGGTACAAATTTTGTCTGCCTGTGTTATTCAATTAATGATTATCTTCAATACTTTGCGTTCTTTTTAATATTATCAAGTTCTTAAAAAGCCGCGTTCGATCAATATCTCGAAAAAATTTCTCTGTTAAGATATCTCAAAAACCCGACGTGTAGGAAAAATTTGGGTAACGGATTCGGTTTTAGGATACCAAAATCCTTCGGGATCACATAGAAATTTTAGGGTACAAAAAAGATGTCATTTTTGTCGGCCTCTGTAATTCAACATTATGTTTATAAATTAATGTCACTTTTCAAGAAGTTAAGGGCAACATATTATATAATAAACATCTTTTACTACAATTTTGATAAGAATGTTTATGGAAATTCAACATATCTATAAAATTAACTTAGAAAATATTATTGACAAGAAATTTATATAATTCGTATCCAAGACAAACATTCTTGCCATTTGCAGTAGTCAAAATCGTGATGAAAGTATAAAAGTGCACAAGGTCAGGCAAAACGCGTCGACTACAAACTCATTTTTTTGTAAGAATAAAATTCATATATTTATATTAATATGTTTAATACATTTTTTTACAATTAGTTTTGAATTATTTCATTGTAGAAACACTTTATTTAGATAAATGTTATTTTATAATAATGTTACGTTCGCTTAGAATGAACGTCATATTGATTAATTGTCTTTTCATTATTTATTGTTATAAGTTTTGACCATGTTAGTAGGAAGGACTGATGTTTTGCGATTGAAGTTACTATTTAAGTAATTAGACAAAACATAATACAATGTTTTAAAATGTAGGAAAAAAATATCTAAAAGTTGGCCTTGATTCAGTAAACCACTTTTGCACTTCAAGGGAAAATGTGCATAATTATCGCAATTTACATTATAATGATATAAGTCATAGAAATGGAACAAGTTCAAAATAAATATTGAAAACGAGCATACGTTTTTCTTTGAATAAAACTTATTCGAATGCTTATTTGAAACTAATATTTTACGAGGTATTAGTTTGTTAATTAAGGTTAGCGTGTTTTAGGAGAAGCCAGAGTTTTAACGAATATTCATTGTAATAAAAAATATTCCGACCTGATTTTTCTTGTTGATTAATTGCAGTGAAAAGTTAAAGGCATCGAAACATATTTTTATGAAATTCAAATTGAAACAAATTCAACCTAATTTCTCTTAATTAACAAACTGTTATAAACCATTTTTTTCATACCTTTAGTTGTAGGGAAAATCTAAACAAATTTATGTTATAACCGTTCATGAAGGAGGATGACAATATCATTTTTTTTCAATCTTCTAGATGCAGAAGGTTTTTGATGGAACGTTTTTTTAATCCGGAAATAATGTGTAGGGCATGAGAGTTTGAAATATCACCTTCTTTTAGATCCAAAATTTTATTTGATTCTCATAAACATTAAACAGCTTACTAAAGAAAATACTCCAGTATATCAGTTTGCTGTATTGGAGAATTAGTTGTACAAAAATCATCATGATTTATTATTGGAATGGTATTTTGTAACGGAAGATTGTCTTAGATTGAAAATATTCCAACCTATAATAGACTCAGGAGTTTTTGCAAAACAGGCTATTAGGGCCCTTTTCATATAGAGGACCACATTTGATGTG
>CAKNXH010000059.1:1116388-1137721 GCA_932178445.1 Andricus quercusramuli | reverse complement strand
TTTTGTGTAGAACAACTTGTTCTATATTTTTTATTGAGTCCATACTATATAGATTGGACTTTTATGGTATAACAAATCATTATATTAATTAATTATTAATTTTTTATATCAAAATAGCATATCTGTCTAGAAACTAGTCGATCCCAGCGTTACAATCCGAAAAACGGGATATGGCCTATTAAACATTCCTAATTTTCAACTTACGAAGTCAAGTAACATATCGTTGGAATCGTCAAGAAACGTAGATTTCGAATATAATATTTCCAAATTACTAATTGCAAAATTTAAAAAAATTATGTTTTGTATTTTATTCCTTATGAGTACAAAGGACCCCCCGGTGACATGGGTCGACGGTAGACGCTGGCGCGCACTCGGCACCGAGAGTGGTGAGAGGGGTAGGGTCCCACTGGAAGGGGAAGGTAACCCAGGTAGTTCGCGCTCCTTTGGGCATCGCCCGTTTAAATATCTTAGGTACGCTAGCCTTCCAAGATATAATCCCAGGCGAGAGAAGCAAGCGAGGGGTACCTCGCGTAGCCCAATGGTGGGGGTATACTTAGCAGGTAGGAAAATGCGAGTTGGGAATCGGCCCTATTGGGGATTTAAACATTCCATGCGACACTGTCGGCCGGCCCCTACGCGAACTAACCAATATGGCCGTCGATGGCGTATGAAATACTTGTAAAACATCACGAAAAGCAGTAAAAACATAACGTTTAGCTGTAATAATCGTCCAACTGAATAAATAAGTGCTGTAGTAAGTCGTTCTGATGAGCAAAATATTTCCGACCTGCTAATTATTTGCTGTAATAATGGAATTTGCACGTGAATATCGAAAATAAACAAATTTCGGAGGTTGTTGCGTCAGTGGCTGTGACTCAAAAGCGAATCAAAACCTCAATTTAAATTTCCATAAAGTGCCAAAGCTTGGAAGTATTAAAATAAAAAGAAGAAACTTATTTGGAAAAATTGAGGTTGTAGATAAACACAGTGAGTGGTTGAGAAATTTGAATGTGAAAGATTCTAACGTCAAGAATTTACTTGTCTGCTCCTTGCATTTCTATGAAAATGATTGCTGGTTTCCAGGTTTGTATACTAAATATTAATTGAATCAATAATATTTAACATTATTATTCAACGAATATGTAACTATTATGATGTAACCGATTACAGTAAAATAATACGGCGACTATATGTTTACAAGTGTGACTATATAGCTCCAGCCTTGCACGTACAATTCATATATTCTACACGCACAGTTTTATTGCAATGCTTATCGACACTATTAATTATTAACTTTCCTGTTATTTCGTGTGGTTCTGAAGAATACCATTTTCTAAACTTAAACATACTTTTCAATAAAATTATTGCCACTACTCCATGTCACCCATATACATATTCATACCCCTCCGGCGGCCATGTTTATATTACACCGCAGCGCCCCTTTTGGCGCGGTGGATGTTTTCATTCCCAATAAACTATGGACCTTACCGGCAGGGCCTGCCATTTCCAGGAATCAGGTAGCTAGGCGAGGACCAAACAGTTGACATCTGCTTAGGATTAAAATTTTACAACCGATAAAACTTGTAATTTTGTAATAAATAAGAAATTCGGAACCTGTCTGTCTCAACAACTTCAGGCATATAAAATTTTCTATGAAGAGATTAAAGCTGTCATTTTCTAGAAGTATCTAGTGAACTGTTGGAGAAGGGAAAAAATGGACAACATATTGAGAATCGCCATTCAAACAACATAAATATTGCAGATAAATGAAATTATTAGCACAGGAAAAACTAAGTGTAAACTTTACCCGGATTTTGGGGTAAAGATTACCTGCAACAAAAATTACCCCATGTGGGTAAACTTTCCCTGACGTCTCGGTATTTTTCTGCTTTTACCCACGCTTGTAAGGAACTTTTCACAGCTCTAACGATTCGGCAAGTCAGCCTTTATGAAGCCGCACTTATCCGATAATTTCACTTCAGCGATCAAAGCCAGTGGCTTCCAATTTTCAAGACGGTGGTGACAACTTTTATGAGAACAAAAGACAGTTTCTGCCCATCGAGGGTAATATTTGTATTTTACCAGTACGAACAGGTAAAAATACGAAGTTACCTGCAACACCATTTACTCTGAGTTTTTTCTGTGAACACATAAACAATAAATACCATGAAGATAAATAATATAAACATTCTATAAAGTTTAAAGCGGATTAGTGATGACCCTTAAGACATCAAAAATAGTATGGTTCTGTCTCACGAGCTAGACATACATAATGACTTGGAATTGTCTTGGATTGGTCTTTACCCAGACAAAATCAAGACCAAATATTTTTACCCGGGTTCCAAAAAAGCCTGAATGCCTATTGTTGACGCTTTTTGATTATTTTACAAAACCTTCCTTTCTATATGTGCAAGAAAAATCTATTTTTTACTTTCTTTAATCAAATATTAACACCCTTAAATCAAAATCCATGATTTTTCTATCTTATTCGTAAATAAAGAAGGATCACAAGTTGCTTCATAAAATATGCAGGTCTGTATATTTTCATTTTTTAAATGTCTTAGGAGTGTGATTAAGCCTTTCACTCAGGGAAACGTCCTTTTTGTAACAGAAGGATGTTCATACCTACAGTTGTGGGAAAAATCTGAAAAAATTAATTAATTAAATTAATTAAATAAATTTAAGCTTGAGAGGATTTTAATTTGTCTCAACAGGAATCCTTTTGCAGGAAAAAATATCCTTATGTGACTAACTTCACCTAATCTTGCAGTCAATAAATTCTGTTCGTGTAAATAATATATTGACGTTTTCAAAACAAAACAGCTAAGAGGACCATGCTTTTGTTTCAAGAAAACTTGTTCTCTGAGTGTTTTTGATACATGTTTTTCTCACTGGATACACGAATCTAAGATTAAAAGTTATGCATCAAATCTAGTTTCTGAAAGAATGGGACCTCCCCAGAAATTGCACTTCCATCGTCTGAGCTGAATTAATTCATTATTACATTTTTTAAATAAATTTACAAGTTTTTCTTGTAATTGTTTATGAATTGTTTTCACAAAAGTTAAAGTGTTTTATTGACACCAGGGGCCAAAAAAGCCGATGGCAAAACATTTTTAGGAGGGTTGCTCGGGATGTTCTGATAACTTAAACTTTTTTTTTCTTTATCATCTGTTGTTTTCAATTAGTTCACCAACTTTGCAAACGAAGGAATCTGATAATGAAAATATCATAATAAATTTTTTAATTGTATTTATATTTTTATTAGGGAGTAAGATACTGCTTGTCCCAATAAATATTGTTTTGAAAGACAATTTTGTACAATGGCGGGAGGAATGATGAAAAATAATAATAAATTAAAACCTCAATTTACCCATCAGCCATTCTGAGTTGCTTGGCGTGCAGTTCCGAATAGCTGAATTCTCCGATTTCCTTGAAAATCCGTAGTCTTATGTATTTTCACTCGCTAATTACGAATATGATAGTGAACATTTGCGACAAGGCGATTTTCATGGTGGAACCATAAAAAACCATAAAAATCATGTTTTTTTCCGTTTATTTGAGCCAATACGCAAAATTGCTCGAACAAGAGTTATAGATCATATCCAGATACACATTTTTTGTTCCAAAAATTTTTTTTACGAGTGATAGTTTTTGAGAAAATTAGTGATAAATCGATTTTCATGGAAAACCCATAAAAATCATGGACTTTTGCGTTTATCTAAGCCAAGACGCACAATATCGCAAAATATTCGAGGAAAAAGTTGTAGATCTCATCGAGTTACACATTTTTTGTTTCAAACATTTTTATCTGCGAGTGATAGTTTTCGCGGAAATGAGTCCAATTAATAATAATCCATCCAACCATAATCCATAATCCATAATAATCCATAATAATCCATAATAATCCATAATAATCCATAATAATAATAATCCATAATAATACATCCAACCGTCAGCTCTTTCCTTACTGTTCATTACCATGGCGACAGGCACTAAGTGGCGACGAGAGACCGTAAGCGTAAGTAATGGCAGCAACCACCGTCTCCAACGTCTTGTGGGGGGCGAAAAGGCACCCCTGTGACTGATTACAGAAATAATGTTGGTCAAACCCCCACCTCTTTTCAACGTCTCGTGAGGGAGGGGGGGGGGAGTCACCCCTGTGACTCTTTACAGAAATAATGTTGGTCAAACCCCTACCCCTTTCCAATGTCTAGTGGGGAGCGGAAAGGCACCCTGTGACTGGTAACAGAAATGAATGATGTCAGTCAAAACCGTACCCCTTTCCCAGTCACCCCTGTGACTAGTTACAGAAATAATGTTGTTAAAACCCCTACCCCTTTCCAACGTTACGTGGGGGGGGAGGTACCCTTGTGACTGGTTACAGAAATGATGTTGTTCAAACCCCTACTCCTTTCCAACTTCTCGCGGGTGGGCGGAAAGGCACCTCTGTGACTGGTTACAGAAATAATGTCGTTCAAACCCCTTTCCAACGTCTCGTGGGGCTCGGAAATGCACCCCTTTGAATGGTCACAGAAATAATGTGGGTCAAACCCCTATCTCTTTCCAACGTCTCGTGGGGAGCGGGCACCTCTGTGACTGGTTACAGAAATAATGTTGGGGCTTATTGCACTGAAATCTGTCACATTTCATCAGATGTATCACTAATTTTCTCGAAAACTATCACTAGTAGAAAAAAATGTTTGAAAAAAAATGTGTGTCTCGATGAGATCTATAACTTTTGTTTGAAAGAATTTGCGAAGTTTCGCGTATTGGCTTAGATAAACGGAAAAAACCATGATTTTTATGGTTTTTTTTATGGTTTTACCATGAAAATCGCCTTGTCGCAAATTTTCACTATCATATTCGTAATCAGCGAGTCAAAATACATAAGTATACAGAGTTTGAAGAAAATCGGAGAATTCAGCTATTCGGAACTTTATCCGTTGCTTGTTTTGAAATTTCCATTAAAATTATATACCGGTTTTTAAGACGAAAATCGCAAATGTTCCAAACTGGATTGGCGGAGCTGCAAAAGGGAAGGGCGACCTGCCCGACCTGCACGCGCTATTCGTCGGAAATTCTTGACGAATGGACACTGGGTATAAGTATAAAAGCAGATGGAATGGTACGATACTCAAACATTATTCTGCAATCAATAGTACCCAACGAACATAAGAAACTAGTAGTAAGTATTTTTTTATATATGGGCAGTTGTCCAATGTATTAAGATTTTCGTCAAAGAGATCGTCACAAAAATAATGTGAGTCACACACTTTCCCCTTTCCAACGTCTCGTGAGGGCTGGATGCCCCCCCCCCTGTGAAAAGTCACAGAAATAATGTTGATTAAACACTCACCGTTTTCCAACGTGACGTATGGGGGGGGCACCCCTGTGAATGGTCACATGAATAATGTGGGTCACACACCTGCCCCTTTCCAACGTCTCGTGAGGGCTGGAAGGCCTCCCTGTGAATAGTCTCAGAAATAATGTTGAATAAACCCTCGCCATTTTCCAACGTTAGGTGGTGGAGGCACCCCTGTGAATGGTTACACAAATAATGTGGATCACACACCTTCCCCTTTCCAACGTCTCGTAGGGGCGGGAATGCACTCTGTAACTAGTCACAGAAATAATGTTGGTCAAACCCTCACCCTTTTCTAATATCACGTGGTGGGGGGGGGGGGCACCCCTGTGAATGGTCACAGAAATAATGTGGTTCACACACCATCCCCTTTCCAACGTCTTGTGAGGGCTGGAAGGCCCCCCCCCCTGTGAATAGTCTCAGAAATAATGTTGATTAAACCCTCACCATTTTCCAACGTCACGTGGGGGGCACCCCTGTGACAGGTCACAGAAATAATGTGGGTCACACACCTTACCCTTTCCAACGTCTTGTGGGGGTGGGAATGCACCCATGTAACTGGTAACAGAAATAATGTTGGTCAAACCCTTACCCTTTTCCAACGTCCGGTGTGGGGTGGGGGGCACCCCTGTGACAGGTCACAGAAATAATGTGGTTCACACACCTTCCACTTTCCAACGTCACGTAGGGGCGGGAAGGCACCCCTGTAATTAGTTCGCTTCTCCGTATTCAGTCTTCCACGGATTTCCATACCATCTGAGTCAAACCGCTACACATTCTGCTGTATTTCTGTTATTTTTCATATTTATCGTTGTTTGTCTCGAAAAATATCAGTCACAGAGCGAAAATTTGTTCGACATAAAATATATGCTTTTCAAAGATCTACAACTTTTATTTGAAGCTTTTTTGCAAGTTTTCAATATTTACTGACATAAACGTAAGAACCCATGATATTTATGGGTTTTTCATGGTTTTCACCATGGAATGAGCGAGTCAAAATACATGGGTATACGCAGTTTCAAATTATTTGAAGGTATGTTTTATTCGGAACTTTATCCATTACTTCATCCTTGGTTTTTAGCAGGAATATCCTATTGTGTTTATTGATTTCTATTAACTCGGAAAATTAATTTCGGGTACTTTTTTTGTAGATCACTTGATCCTGTAACAATTATTGGTTACACAAAAAAGACTTTATTCTCGTCTATTTAAACTTAAATATTTGCACTACGACTAGTAAAAAATAAAATGTTACATATCTAAAACAGCCACAACAAGATTGTTATCCCTGGTTACTTCTCCGCTTCTAAAATTCACTAATTACTGGTTTGTAAATTGATTTATCACAATAATTTTGCATGTTAGTATAACAAAAGCGAGTTTGTTTTACGAGGGATGGAGGTTATTGCACCATCTTGCTACAAGACAAATTATTTAATTTTCAGCCAAATTAAAAGGATTTTGGAAATTCGCTCTAAGAATGATTTATTAAGTTTTCAGCTTCTAATTTTCAAAAGAAAGACATATTTAGAATAAATATCAACAAAATATTAAGAGAAACTAATATTGAATATTTTCATCTTGAAGTTTAGCCACATTGTTTGAGGATTCTTAGGGTTATATTTTGCAAATAGAGTCCAATAAACAAATTTAAAACCTCATGTGGGTTCTCATGTATAGGTTCCCACATGCGTTCGTATGGCCCATTTCGTCTTTTTTGGTTAAAAGTGGATTATTTTTCATTAAATAGTCTAGTATTATATTTTTGGTTCTAAATTCATTAATTTGATTTAATAATTCTACTATTTGGTTAAAAATGTATTTATTTTGTTGAAAATTCAACAATTTCCTTAAAAATTCATCTGTTTGGTTGGAAATTCATCTTTCTTGGTTGGAAGTTAATTCTTTTTAGTTATAAAGTCTACTATTATATTTTGGGCTCAGAATTCGTCTTTTTGTTTTTGTTAAAAATACTAGTATTTATTTAAAAATTCAAATATTTTGTTGGAAATGAAACTATTGGGTTAGAAAATCATATTTTTTAGTTAAAAATTCAGCTATTTTATTGAACATTTGTCTTTTTAGGGTTTCGTAGTTCCGGGCTGGAACCCTGTTTGGGTGACCGTCTGTTGTACTTTTTCTCAAGGTGGTCAAGCGATGGGAGGTGAAAGTAGGTGGAGTAGGGGAGGGAAAGTTTGCGATGGGGAGGTTTTGTCGACTAAATTACGTTTTTTTTAAGGCTCGGCGCCTAGTTTTACTGATTTTTTACATTCTCATTCTAATGAGAAGGTATTGGTTTTATGTAAAATTTGACTTGGTCGGTTTTCATCAAATCTCCACGTTTTGAGACCCACTGAGCTAGAAAAAAAGGTTTTTACCAAGGTGTCTGTCTGTCTGTAGGCACGATAACTTTCGAAAAAATAATCAGATTGGGTTGTGCTTTGGCACACTTTTTTAGGGCCTAAAAAGAAAGAACAAGTTCGTTAACCAGCTATTTCGGATGAAAATTCAAAAAGTGAGCACATTTTGAAAATTTTTGAGAACACTTTTTTTGAAGATTTGGAAATTCTATGGACGGTTATTAGTAGTAAGCAAAAAGAGGAAAAAAATATCCTCATGACTTTTTCAGATAAAAAAAAATTACCAGAGTTATAGCATTTTCAAAATTCCAAAAAACAAACGAAAAAGAACATTTTAAGCCGAAAAACGCACGTTATGAAAAAAAGTCAGGAGCAGAAAAACGTTGATTTTTGAACGCCTTACAATACTTTCGTAACAACTTTTTGAATTTTTCAAAAAATAAAAAATTTAAATTCTGATCGCACAACAAAATAATGAGAAATCAAAAATTCCATTTTTCTGTGAAACTATGCAAGATACGACAAAAGATGACTTGACCAAAATTATGCACCTAAAAAAGATTTACAAATTTGTTATTATTTACTTTTTGATATAACGCGTAGTTTTTGTTTTATTCATAAAAAACAGCATTGAAAAAAGAAAAAAGAAATTTTTAGACGAATAACAAAAGCTACGAAAAACATGACGGAGATAACATTTGTCCATTCAAAGAAGAGGTACAAATTTGTTATACATCATGTTTCGATAGGATGCGTAGTTTTTATTTTATTCGTGAAAATAACATTGACAGTAAAAGAAATCAAATTTTTGGAAAACTTTGGAAAAATCAATTTTCGTTGTAAGAATATATTCAAAATAAAAAAAATAACTTTTGAAAAACGGAAAATCTAAAATAACATTTTAACTAATAAAATTTGTCGCCTAATTTATATAATTATTCTTGATTTGAAATCAAATACAAATCGCGAAGCACGACGCCCAAATCGCGCGCCGTAAGTGCGCTCAAACTTTTTTGTTTCTATTATACGGTGCACAGAACCGAGCGTGGAACGCAAGGTTCAAATGAATTTGAAATCAAATATCGAGCGCGAAGCGCGAGTATCTGGATGAGAATGTGTTCCTTAAGGTCGATAGAACCTTGAGTAAATAAATTTCCTTTTCAGTCTAAAATAAAAACAAATTTAACAATCACTTCATATGTAGAGGTTTTGATAATTTTCTAATATTTGGAAATAAACTTTTTCTTTTCATCGAAGTCGAACACGAAGTTCAAACATCTAGAGGAATCGAGCGTAAAGCGCGATGTAAATACGCCCGAGCGCGTAGCGCGAGGTGAATACATAATCGAGCGCGAAGCGCGAGATCCAACAGTCGCGCGCCCTAGGCGCGCTCAAACTTGCGAGCGAAGCGAGCTGCGCACAAAGCGCGCAATGAGAATGTGCCCGCAAAAGCAGGCAGATTTTTTTTTCATAGAAAATTCATCCCTTTTTAATTAAGAGTTTTTCTTTTGGTAAAAAAGTAATATTGTTGGTTGAAATTTAATTTTTCATGGTTATAAATTCTACTTTTTGGTTGAAAATTTGTCTTTCTTGTAGAAAATGATCATCTTGGTTGAAAATTCACTACTTTTGTTAACAATTTTACTATTTTGTTGAAAAATTTTTGTTGTCGTTTTAGAATAATTTTTTAATCTTCACATTCTTTTTTTTTGTTTGTACAAATTTAATCTTCTTGGTTGAAAATTCATCCGTTTGGTTGAAAATTTAACTATTTTGTTAAGCATTAATTTTATTTTGTTAAAAATTAATTTCTTAAACTGAAACTTAACCTCTGGTTGAAAACTCAATTGTTTGTAGAAAATTTGTATTTTTTTGGTGGAACTTAACTGTTTTTGATTGAAAATTAAAATATCTTTTGGTTGAAGATTCATCTCTTTGGTTGCAAATTGTATTACTTTGTTCAAATTTAACAATTTTATTAAAATGTCATTCTTTTAGGTTCAAAATTCGTCTTCTTTTTAAAAAATTCATCTGCTTGTTTGAAAATTTAACTCTTTTTTTTTTAAATTCATTTTATTTGGTTGAAAATTGATTTTTTAAACTGAAAGTTCAACTATTCTATTTTAATTGCAAAATTTATCTTTTTACGTGAAAATTGTAGTCTTTTGTCGAAAACTCAATTATTTTTGAGTGGAAAGTAAAATATTTTTTGTTGAATATTCATCTCTTTTGTAGAAAATTTAACAATGTTGTTGAAAATTCATTTTTTTTATTGAAAATTATTTTTTAACCGAAAGTTTAACTATTCCACTTTTTGTTGAAAATTTATGTTTTTTATTTGAAAATTCTACTATATGGTAAAAAATTCGTCTGTTTTGTTAGAAAATTAATCTTCATGGTTGAAAATGTAATTTTTTCTTTAAAAATGCATCTATTTTGTTAAATATGTAATGCCTATAAATTGTAATATATGTGGATTTACTATTTTATTATTAAACATTGTTCTCATGCAAGATCTTGCCCCCCCCCTCGTGAGAAATCTTATTTTTTTCCCCTACCTAAAATTTTTTAAATTAATTAATTAACAAACCTTTTTTTTTTGCATTAACATTATTGCTCTACTAGGTGTAAGGTTGTTTTTATACCTGATCGAAAGAAAAATTTGTAAAGGTCAGAAAAAATAAAAATTGGTCAGGGAAAGTCAGGGAATTTTGAAATTAGAATTTTGTAGAAACCCTGAAAATATTTATCGGCATTTTTAAAATTGTTTTAAAAGTACAAATTTAAATTTAAAAATCAGACTTTGCAGTTGGCAGCCATGCCGGCTTGCGCACTTTCCAGAACATTCTTAATAGTAAGGTTATGTTTATTGTTGAGGCAGGAGTCGGGAGGTCATCTGTCCTGCGGTTGTTTTGACGGTTATCATCGTGAATATTTGTTTTGAAAAGATTATAAACGCAAAATGTCATCAGATGAAGAATTCGACGATGAACTCGCAGACCTGGAAGATATTCGTGATCAAATTTTAAGTCAACCAAGAGTGGATCGTATGCAAGTTAGTGCATGGGAAGATGATGATGGAATCGACCCAGACCGAAATCCTACAGGTTAGGAGACAATATATATATGTGAAAATATATTTGTTAACCAACCATTTTTTACGTATTTACATACTCTTCATTCCAGAAAATATTAATAAAATTATAAGAAAGATTTCGAGATTTTTTTTCTGATACAGATTTAGAGGTTATTGAATATTTGAATACATACCTTTTGAATTCAACCTTTTTGAAATACTAGTAAAAAAACACGCGTGGAATTATTGTCCTTTTTCCTATTTCTTACAAATAAATATTTGTTCAGTTTAAAATACTTATACCTAAATATTAAATGAGGGTTTGGCTACTCTTAAAATCTTTTGAAACCATTCAAGCCTTTAAAAATTTCTTGAAAAGCCTTAAAGTCTCTTTCGAAAGCACACAATCCCCTAAAATAATTTAAAATACGTTGAAACAGGAGAATTTTAAATATTATTTGAAAACTTTTGCAAAATCGTTAATATCCCTCTAAATCACCTGAGGTCTTCTAAAATTAGTAGAAATCTATAAAATCCTATGAAATTCCTTAAAATCCTCTCAAAAAATTATTAGAAATCCCTTGAAATCTTTTGAACCGCTTGAAATCTTCAGAAAATCGGTGAAATCCCTTGAAATATTTTAAAGTTACTTTAAATCCTTTTGGAAGTGCTGTGAAATCTCTCGAAATACTTTAAAAATCGCTAAAATATTTGTAAATACTTTGCAATTTGTAAAAATTCTCTGAAATCCATTAAAACATTTAAAAGATTTTTGATATCTCCTGAAATGTTTTGAACGCCATTGAACACGCTTTAAATCTTTTTTTAAATATCTCAAAATCCCTTGAAACCTTCTTTAAACTTTTAAAATTTACAGATAATCTGTGAAATTGTTTGAAATCTTTTTAAATTCTTGACAGTTTCTGGAAGTTATTTGAAATCTATTGAAATCATTTGACATAATTAGAAATACCTTGAAATATTTCGAAATACTTAGGAAAAGTTGACATTCTCTCAAACTTTTCAAACCCCAAAGATATATTATGAAATTTTGTGAAATCTTTATAAATATTTGAAACCTTGATATCTAGTGTACACTCAAAATGTCAATGATCAACCCGGTTGAAATTGTTTGAAATCCTTAGAGTCCCATTGAAATATTTTAAAGTATTTTGAAATTCCTAGAAATCCTCCGAAACTTCTTAAAATGTTTAGAAAGTCCTATGGCATCCCCCGAAATCTTTAGTAATAATTTGAAATCTTTTTAAATCCCTTGAAATATTCTTTCAATATTTTTAAATACAACGACAATCCTTAAAATCTGTTAAAATACTTTGGGGTTTCTAGAAACCTCATGAAATCCATTGAAATCTGTTGAAACAACTTGAAACCGGTACAAGTTTTGTAACATCCCTAAAGAATTGTGTAAACCATTGAAGACTTTTACAAAATCATTAATATCCCTCCAAATATCCTAAAGTCTTCTAAAATTAGTAGAAATATATAAAAATCCTATGAAATTTCTTAAAATCTTCTCAAAAAATTATTGGAAATCCCTCGGAATATCCTTGAATAACTGAACAAATAAAATAAAAAATATCAGAAAATGTGTGAAATCCCTTGAAATGTTTTAAATCTACTTGCAATCCTTTGGAAAGTGCTGTGAAATATCTTTAAATCATTTTAAATACTTTAAAAATCGTTCAAATATTTTTAAATACTTTGTCAATGTGCCCACCATATCTGACTATCATTTTTCCATGTATTTTGGCCCACTAAACACGAAAATAACACTCAAACTTTTTTTTATGGAAGGGTTTTCGAGATATCAATGTTGAAAACAAAATTTCTAATGTTCAGATTTGTTCCGACGCAGTAGTTCAGATGCTAGCAATTTTAATAAGTTAGCTAATATTTGTGATTTCTATTCTTCCCAGGACGATATGTGAATTTTTGACATCGATTTTTGCCAAAAAATACAACTCATCTAACTTATTAAAATCGCTAGCATCGGAACTACTGGACCGATCTGAAAACTTTAGGATAGAAAGTTGTACAGGATTCAGTTGCCTTCAGTCCCTGAAATCATTTAAAATGTTTAGAAATCACTTGAAGTCCTATAACATCCCTCGAAATCTTTAGTAACAATTTGAAATATTTTTAAATCCCTTGAAATATTTTTAAAAACGTCGACAATTCTTCAAATTTGTTCAAATACTTCGCTGTCTCTAGAAATCACTTGTAACCCCTTGAAATCTTCTGAAACTACTTGAAATCTTTGGAAGGTTTGTAATATTTGATGAAATATCTGAAACCCGTTGAAAACTTTTACAAAATCATTTAAATCTTTCTAAATCCCTTGAAGTCTTCTAAAATTAGTTGAAATCCATAAAAATGGTATAAAATCCCTTAAAATATTTGCATAGGCCAAGAAATCTGTCAAGAGTCTTGGAAATCCCTTGAAATATTTTGAAATACTTCGAAAATCCCTAAAATCTTTTAAAATACTTTGTAATTTCGACAAATTCTTTGAACCCCATTGAAACCTGTAAAAGTTTTGTGATCTGTCCTGAAATATTTTGGTACTCATTGAAAAAGCTTTAAGTGATTTACAATCTCTCCAAATACCTTGAAATCCTCTTACTCGTAAACTGATAAATTGCATAGATATTCTTTACAAATCTTTCAAATATTTTACTGTTCTTTACAGTGTCTAGAAACGATTTGAAATTGCTTAAAATATTTCTAAAACCCTTGAAATCCCATAACATTCTTTGTAATTTCTTAAAATGGTCTAAAACCACTAACAGTCCTTTAAAATTCCTTCAAGTTTCTTGAAATCTGTTGAAACCATGTTACAAATTAGAAATCCCTTGGAATATTTCGAAATACTTCGAAAACTTTTAAATTTGTTAAAACTTTTCAAAACCTAAAGATGTCTTCTGAAAATTTGTGAAATCTTTAGAAATATTCGAAATCTCAATATCTGGTGTACACTAAAAAATTCGAATGAACAACCGCAGGGTATTAAAGAATGAACGGTGATGAATAATTTTTGTTATTTAATCAGATACTGTGTTATTCCTATCAAAATAGATAGTTTAAGATCTGAATTTCTAAGAGGAATGAAATTTTTCGCTACCATAACGATCACAAATTAAATTAACAGTTGTAAACAAATCGAAATTTAGCAAAACATTTCATTTTTAAATTTTAAATGTATTAAATGGAGCAAGATTAAGTCATTTAAAAGCCAATCAGGTTTTCAACAACAGTGAGTTCGGGATTTTCGTTACATTACTTTTTTAGATAGATTTATAATTATTGTTTCTTTTTTTTTACAAATCTCGTATTTTAGTTCCTTCCCTTTCCTTTCGAAAACTTCACTTTTTCACATAAATGTATAGGGACATTATAAATGCATTTTAAAATATCTTGAATATTACGGTTCAATTTTTTATTAGTACGATCAACTATTTCCTTAATTTATATTTCTCTACAAAATTTCTGTTTTTTAAGGATTTTCAAGAATTTCAAAAAATCTGCACTATAATTACGCCTTATAATTGGCCATAAAATTCTTTGAAATGGTAAGTTGAAGATTTTCATAGAAAAAAATAGACAATTCCTTGTTTACAAACGTCGGTTGACAACTCGATTTTTGAGTGCGTATACCCAATTCCAAGATTTCAAAAAAAGTTTCGCAAATTTTTTCAAGATTTCACAAAGATTTCATTGATTGATTTCACGCGATCCTCCGCGTGGAAATATATTTTCATAACATAATAAAGTACAATAATACGTAAAAATTGTAATTTTTCTTGAATTTGTAATTAATTTTAAAATTGCATAATAGTGTCCGAATCCTAGTAAAAACTTGTAATGTGTAGTATAATTAATTTGGTCATTTTCTATAATATTAAAAAAAATAATTACAAATTTCAATAAAAAGTAGAATTAGCATGTTATTGTGTTTTTTGTAATTTATTGCGTTTTAATTGTGTAAATACATTTCCACTGGGGGATTTAAAAGATTTGAAAAATTGCAGAAAATTTCGCAAAGTTTTCAAAACATTTCCAAATGATTTCACGAAAATTTCACTCGCAATCAAAACTCATTAATTATTTTTATTCTAAACTGCAGCCTTCATTTTTATTTATTAGAACCTGATGAAAAGGCTATTTTACAAGCAGCCGAAAATGGTATCCTGGAGAAGGTGAAAAACTTGTTAGACAAAAATCCTTCTTTAATTGAAGCTACAGATAATGATGGTTACACGCCTCTTCACAGAGCCTGCTACGGAAATCACCTCGACATTGTAGAGGTAATATACAAAAATATGTATATAAAACTCATAATATCAGGGTGTCTACCCTACCTGGAAAACCTGGAATTGTGAGGGAATTTTTTCGAGAGCGTGCTTAATTTTTTTTTTTTATTGCAACATAAAATTGAATAACAATGATTCTTCATTTGTAAAAGTGGCTTTAGATTACTGTATTTAACTATTTTGTTGAAATTGTGTTTTCCTCTGGTTTGAAATTGATTTTTTTTATTGAAAATTTAACTATTCTTTTTTTTTATTGAAAATAGATCGTTTTTAGTTGAAAATTCAAGTATCTAGTTCAAAATTCATCTATTTTGTTTAAAAATCATTCTTTTTGGTAGAAAATCAATCTTCATGGTTGAAAATTATTCATATTTCTGCATAAAAATTCAATTTTTTGTTTGCAATTTTTTTTCACTTGACTGTAAAATCTTTGTTAGTTGAAAATTCAACTCCTGTTGAAAAGTTGCCTTTCTTTGGTTGAATTCAACTGTTTTCGATTAAAAATGGAAATTTTTTTTGGTTGAAATATCAACTACTATATTTATCCTTCAGAATTCATCTTTTTTTGGAATAAACATTTAAATAATTAGTTGAAAGTTAAACTATTTTGTTCAAAATTAATTTTTTCGATTGAAGATTCATCATTTTAATTGAGAATTCATTTCTTTGGTTGAAAAATTGGCTATTATGGTGAGCATGAGTTTTTTCTTTGGCTGAAAATTAATTTTTTTACTGAAAATTTAACTACATATATCTGTTTTGTTGAAAACAATTTTTTTTTCTGTTGAACATTTTTTTTTCAACTAAAAATGTAACTATTCCAATTGAATATTCCATCATATTGTTGGTTGTAAACGCTTCTCTTGGTTGAATATTCATTTCTTTTAACTGAAAATTTAACTATTCAATTTTTGGTTGACTGTGTATCGCTTTTAGTTGAAAGTTCATGTATTTTGTTAAAAAATCGCATTTTTTTGGTAGAAAAGTAATCTTTTTCGTTAAAAATTCATCTATTTGTTGAAAATGCAATATTTCCAATTGAAAAGTGATGAATTTGAAGCGATTTAAATTGAATTTAATATACTACTCACGTTAATTTTGTCTAAATATGCACTGAATTTCAAGTATAAGAAGATAAAATAAAAATTTGTTTGAATTATTATTCAGATTCATAGACTTTAGAGACAAATTCAAGAAATGACCAATAATTACGTTTTTAGTATTATTTAATTATTCTATTAATCGATGGTGCTAATAGATTTAAGAATATCTTGTAATATAATTGGTCGAAGCTTTCTAAATTAAACATATTAATTGAATGCATAGAAACTGAGAAAAATATTATTTATAATAAACTCGTCAAACTATGTACATATTCCGAGCCTATTGTTTTAAAAATGCGAAATATTTGTATGGCTCCGTACTATGAAAAATTATACATGAAAAAAACTTGAGATAACTGGAAAAAACCTGAAAGTATCAGGGAATTTTTTCGCAGGACTTGAGTAGACACTCTGGATATTCTTTCTCAGGAATATACTTGTAACAGAATTTACTTAATATAGATTCTTACATCAATTTGTATACCGTTGACGATCAGGAATTTCTTTCTTGAACCGAAACTATTCAAATGATTGGAAGAAAAAATGTGAGCAACGTGTAACTATAGGAAGAAAAAAAATTATTTTTGAATTCATCTTTGAATATTACATGAAACTTATATTATATTACTATCATATTACATGAATGTTCATGTACATTCTTATTTGTTATTTCTTAACAAAGTTATTTGTAATTATGAAACTCTGACAAATATTTCATTGGTAACCAAACAAGTTTGGTTTCAAACAGAATATAAATTCTTCAAAATTACGTTTGAAATATTTTTGTTTAGGTCTGAGTTGTCAACTTGATTTTTGTTTGCAGTATTTACTTGAAAAAAATGCAGCGATCGATGCGCAAACACAAGACGGTTGGCAGCCTTTGCACTCTGCTTGTTGTTGGAACAATGTTGAGTGTGCGGCACTTTTATTACAACATGGAGCTGATATCAATGCTCGAAGTAAAGGCGATCAAACACCTCTCCATTTAGCATCCGCCAGTTCCCACAATTCACCCGCTCTTCAGCTTCTCCTTCTACATCCGGATATAAATCCGCGACTCGTCAATTCAAGTGGCGACACTGCAGAGCAAATCGCAAAGAGGACCGGCAAATATTATCCTCTATTTGAAGTCGTTGAGCCCTGTCTAAACGAAATCTAAATTTCTTCAGAAAGATAAGGCGTTTTTTATTTTAAGAGCTTAATAATCCGAATAGCTTGAGTATTCTTTTAATTTTGAGGCGAAATGTTTTTATTTTACCTCGACAACGTTTGGACCAAGTATACAAAGTTGTATCTAGCTGATTAGATCTCATATAATTATTTGTGAAGTTTTTTTACTTTCAAGTCTAATGCTGAAATAATTAGTTTTTATTATGCACTCTGCAATCAGTTTAATTTATATACATTACAATAAATTAAATAAGTTTTTCTTAATTTTGTGTTTACTTACAGAACAAGCCTAAACTTTTTCGAATGATTTCAACGGAAACATACTCAATCACCCCACAAGAAAGTAAAAATTAAGAATAAACTGGGGTTCTTCAGGATTTGTAACGACCCGGGAAATCCGGAAATTTAGTGCGCCTTGAATACATCCAGGAAATCTGGGGTCATAAATCTAAATTAGAAAATTTTGTGTTCTGCACAAGATTGTTATTATTATAAAGTTATACGATTCAAGCGTGTACCATAAAAAATTGGTCACGGTCATTGAAATTAAAAAATGTTGAAGCTCTCAACATTATGAAATTTTTTAAATTAAATGCCGTTAAACTTCAAAATTTGACATTTATAATTTTTATAAATTGAACAGAAGAAAGATTTCTGATTCAAAAGTATAAAACCAATTTTATAATTTTCAATGCTACAGATTGAAGAATGAATCAATACATTTCCAAATTTTAAGGATAATATCATTTCGAAGCAGTTTTAAGTTAGAAAACTTTAGGAATTGAACAATTTTTAGATTTCGTTTCAAACTAAACACTTTTTAATTTAGAAGTTGAATTATTTTTATTTTAAGTTATTTGAAATCAATTATTTTTTAAGTGTTATTTTTAAATTAAAATTCAAACAACCGAAACAATTCAGTTAATTATAACAGCTTATTTTTTCAATATATAGAATTCCTGAAAAAATAAGAATTCAACGATCAAATTTGGACAAACACCATAAAATGCTCCAATTGCAATTCCTAAAAACCAAATAAAAAATTTGTTTATTTTGATAAAAATAAAAAAGAGGAAAGAACAATGAGAAGGTAACCAACCAAATCCCCTTCCTTCTCTTTTTTATTTCTTTCGTCTTTTTTATTTTTATTATTATCAAATCACTTTGTAAAAAAATCAAATCATTTTGTATATTTGATTTATAATGGAATTTTGACTGGGAAAATATTTGAACATAGGATTTGAAATTGAATAATTACGTTTAATCATGAATCTAGTCATGTAAAATTATTCAAAAATTGAAAAAAGTTCATTTTTAACGTTCAAATCTGGAAATTGTTTAGTGTTTAACAGTTTCTGAATCGTCTTCTGAAATTAATTACTGTTTAATTTTTAATACTCGAACGAAAGTTCATTAATTTAAAAAATCATTATTTATTTCATATTGACAATTGACCAACTTGATATGTTTTTCGAAAATTTTAAATTTCAAATGCTTTTAATTGGTTTGTAACTTTCAAGTCTTAAAAACTGCATTTTTAAATTCTTTCACTTGAAAATGTATGTTTTCAAATTAAGACCTAAAATGGAAAATTTTTTAACTTAAAGACTTTAGGGTTACGCATTTTAAACTGAATGATTTCATAATTAAATAAGTTAACAATTGAGCTTAATATTTAAAAAAAGCTAGAATTGAACTTATTTAAAATTTCGTTCATATTACGTGATACGAAATGTATGCTATTTCAAATGATTGAATACATTTTTTTCTAAAAATTTGTAAAATTCCCGATCAAAAAATAAATGTACTGTCATTTAAAAAGTTCAAAATACAATAAAGTCAAAAAAATTGATTTTTCCAATAAATTGTTTTCATGTTTTTGTGAGCATCAAAGTATCTATTTGTTCTAACAATTTCTTAATTTGAAGTTTTTTTGTTTAAATTTTGGTTTTTATTCGTGTTAGTATTTACTTTAGTAATTTTTATACTATTTTTAATCAACGTATGTGAGATAGAAGTTTCTCCAATTAATTTTTTAAAATTTATTCACATTTTTTGTATGTTTTGTTTTGAGTGATCATTAATTTAAAGAGCGAATATTTCCTACCAAACATTTTTCTCACAAGTTTATAGAAAATGATAAAGTAACAATAATATTAAATAAAATAGCAATAACAATTTAATAGGAAAATTAAATTTTTTAATGCCTTTTATTTACATACACTACCGACAAGAATTGGGCCATGTTGGTAAAATTATACCGATCCTGATAAAAGAATAGTCATTTTGTAAACTTTCCTAGCATCTTTTAGTACTTTTTTAACTGGTCATTATTAGGTGGCTTTTGAAATTGAGACCTCACTTTCGAGGTGGATGTTGCAAAAACAAAATTTCTCTAGTAATTAAAATTCAAAAACGGCAAATTTTAATTAGGCCTTGGGAAGTCTTGAGATCTAAATTCAGCTCTGAAGACTGACAACTTCTTTAATCTCTTTGAATGAAAAAATGAAAAATCTACGACAAAAGGAAGGTTCTCCGAAGCACTCGTAATACTTAAAATACCATATCGATCTACTTGGAAACGTTTTGAATAATATATATTTAATAAAAACAGACTTACAGAACAGGCATATAGAAAAAAAATATACGTGCAGTCAATAAAAATAATTATGATATTATAAACTATAAAATAATACTTCAGTCCTTTTTTTAACTTTTGTACAGTAGGCTCAATTTGATATTATACATAGCTACTAACATCTTATAACTACTGTGTTAAACGAAAATGCCGCTAATTATAATTAGGATCACTGATTTATCAATTATGACATTTTGGCATTTGAAAAATTCTAACTCTTAAAGCTAGTAAATGGATTTGAAGAAAACGCCTTAAAGCTCAATGATAACTTGTCGAAAATGTCGAAAATTGTATCGACCGGCGAATAATATCAATATAATCGAGTTACAATCGTACGTACCTTGAAGACTAATAACAGGTCATACGTACGGAGATAGTTTTTTTACATTACTTCAGACGTATAATTCAGAGTATAAATATAATTATTATGTACAATATCACTTCATTCAGAGCGAAGAAAGGTTCACAAATTTTGGAGTTCCGTTGTTTAAACGCCTTGTTCCTTCCCAAATTAAAACGGTTGAATTGTCCGTTGCGGCATATAAATGATGCTGGTCGAATGACCATGCGATTGCAATTATGGCTCCACAATCTGTTGTGTCGTTGCCCATTTCTCGAACGAGTCTTAAATCCCAACTACTCCAAAATCTGAAAAGAAAAGAAAGAGTGCTATTTTATTAACTTGAGAGATTAAAGTTATAAGATATTAAACGGTGCCATTCAACATTTTTAATTTGAGTCTTTCTAACTTTAAAACAAACACGCGTAATTTTTTGAAAATATATAAATGAAGGGTAGAAATGCAAAAGGAGTCAAGCGCCATTTTTCACTTTTTTCAGTAGAGACTAAAAACATGTTGTAAATTCAGCGGGACCATTTAAGAAAAAAATAAGAAAATACTTTCGAGATACTTTCATGCTCTATCGAACTAAAAAAAGTTTGCTCACAAAAAGCTATCCGGTTTCGAGAAATTGAATGAAACAGGTCACGTTTCGAGGTTAGATTTTGGGTCCGTATCGACTTTTAACATCTTTCAACATTAATTGTGGAGTCAATTTGCAGTTTAAGAAAAAACTAAAAAGGGCCTAGCCGGTTAAGCATGTAAAATCTGCCCCCGCACGTATCAAGTTCAAATTTACGTCATAGTTTCATGCCCATGTGAAGTATAATTTCCCCCAATGATAACCTTAAAATTTCATTTTTGAGTGACTTATGGAGGGGGAAAGAAAAATCAAAAAAGTGTTTTTTCTCGAAAACCACTCAACCGATTTTGATGAACAAAATATATGT